>JYCQ01000034.1:600000-1134080 GCA_000931505.1 Hypoxylon sp. E7406B | reverse complement strand
CCCCCCCCTTTTTTTTTAAGATCTTAAGTGAAATAGAAAAGAGGTTTCAATATATTAAGGTTACTGCGAATGATCTTAACTAGTGAATGGTATGCTAAAGCCTCTTTTCTTTCGCGAACTGTCCATCTCTATGTCGTTGCCGAAGGTCTTACTGATCTAGAATAGAACCTTACCGAACAAACACCTGGTTTAAAACTAGAACTCCCGGTTTTACTGTTCCTCAGCGTGTTCACCAACGTTTGCTCCCTCTAACTGTCTCGGGTTGGTCGATTATGGGGGCCTCGTAAATGAAGCCCCTCGTTTCCGAAAGGATACATACTTAAAGGGCTGATAATTTTAGTGATGGTGATACTTCTACCGCCTATGAATAGTCCCAGAAGTATCTATTCAACATATCAATAAAGGAAAGTCATTTGTGATAGAAAGTCTATCTGAACGTCTCTACCTTAGTAGTTTAAATAGATATCTGCTGGAGATGGTTTGACATGTAAATGCTTCAACAAGTATATTCGACCACATGCTTTATAAGTCTCTTATAGCTTATTATACTAAGTAGCAATAGACTGGGTACTATTATAGTCACCATCTTAGACATAAACATTGCTCTTCAGTCTCTGAAGCCAAAGTCACTAACAACAATGTGCGTAGACCGTGTGCGGACACTGTACAAGCTGAAGTGTTACACTTACATCTACCTTAGATACCTACCTAGGTACCTACAGTGGAACTGACTACCTTAATTGATTCATACCTGAGGCACCAACCTATCAATGATGACTGATCCAAGCATCTGTGCGTGTCACCCCCTATTTGTTGCATTAGGTAGGTGCAGGTACGGAATATGTAGGTGCATCCTGTAGGTGCGCACTATGTATGCACATTGATGGATCCATGTGGCCAAAGCTGCCCAGGTGGGTTCCACGGTTCAGGTGGCCCAAGCTCCCACAAGCTCCCGCAGCTTTCCCAGCTTTTTCCCAGCTTATTCCCAGCCCACGCACCGACCAACATGCAACCAACGAAAAGCTGGCGATGTCGACGCGGACGCTTGTATCATCCTGACGCATGTTAATTCGTATATGTCGGAGACCTGCATGGCGCGTCGATGATTGGTAGGGGGAAGCTAGGGCGGTAAATCTGATTGCACCAAGACAATTGATTTTGTAGATCGATCGATGCGACGAGAAAGCCCGCGGAAGATGGGGTTCCCCATCCGTCGTCAGCCCACCGAATTTGCTGTCTTGTTTTCTCTTCCCACAGAAAAAAGAGGCTGGGGTTAGTGCTGGGTACAGTAGTGGGGACAAACCGCCAACCCAGCCTCCTGAACAACAGGGACACTACCAATACGAAGTTGCGCTGTCATATATCAAGTAAAAAATCTCAATTGAATTCTCGGGTCCCTTGGAACTTTCTAATTCCCAAACCCCCTTTTTGTTTGCTTCCCMCCTCGTCGTCGTCGACGACAATCCCCTTTCTGTTCTGCTTACCTAAACATACACACCCGCATCCCCGAGAGTGTGCCCGGCCGGATTTTCATTCCGTGAAATGAGCAGAACAGCCCAGCATCGTCCCACCGCCATGAACTCGCCTACTAGACCGCGCCCACGCCAGGCCCAAGCACCACGTGACTACGACGACGGACTACCAGCAGTATATCAAAATAGCGCAAAGGCCGCTCCTGGTGGTCCGCGCTTCGACAGCCACGACGATTTCTACGACTTCTTAGATAGCAACCGAGGTCCTCCCGGGTCAAGCGGTCACGCGGGCCCCGCTCCAATCAACACCAACGCCAACGCAAACACTACCGCACCATTGCAGACCCAGCCCTTGCAGATGTCCCAGCAGCAGCAGCGCTTCAGCCAGGGCGGCAACCAGCCAAACCAAAGTCCGACGACCACAAGTCGGCCTCCGCTGACTAATTCGTTTCCGCCGCAGGGAGGCGGTAACCCGGAACGGTCCCGCCCTCCGTCTTACTCTGGAAGCAGCCGATCCGAGGAAATGCTCGTGGCCGACCGCACCAGGGACGACGGCAGAGTCCAGCGCCAGAACGGACGCCGTGGAGCGCCTACCGGCAAGCCCGTATCAGGACCACGACCGCCAACTAGCAGCTCCGGTGGCTCGTCTCCTCCGCGGAACCCTGCAGGCTACCCAGCAAACCACCCTCAAATCCAGCACGCACAGGCCCAGGCGAAAGCAGCAGCATCAGCATCAGCCTCGGACCCCAGCCTTTCCGTGCCAAATGCAAACCTTGGCGCGTCGATCCAGCGACTTAAGAGCCCCAGTGTGCTCGACTGCGTCTTGCAGCCTTTGGACGCTAAAGTGCGTGAGTACGCTGGCCACATGGAGCGCGAGCAAGACGAGATGGACCGCCTGGACGCGGAGCTGCGCGCACTGCAAGAGCGGCGCGCCGACGCCGAGACGCGGTTCCTTGAGGCCAAAGGCAAGCACGATGACTACCGGCGCCAGTACCTAGATGTCGAGCGTGCAATGCGCGGCGACCCGCTCCCTCCCCCTACTCCACGGGAGCAGCAGGTGCCGCTTGCGCGCCAGCCCACGCGGCCCATGAGCCTGCAGGAAGACGATGATGACGACGATGATGACCTAGCGCCTCCGCCGTCGTCTCACCGACGCATCAACTCCCAGCAATCGTTCGGACGGTCCTCGCAGAAGATGAGGTCAGGGGGCCGTTTCCGATTCAGCCTTTTTGGGGATAAGTAAGGTAGATAAGGATAGGCTGCTTATGAACTCGGGGTTTGAGAGACATCGGGGTTGGATGGGAAATGTGAAAAATGCGGCTGTGTAATAAAGATGGACAGGCCTAACGACTTATGCTAACGTCTTCTACTTCTCGGAGTGTAATGAATGATAGGGTAATGGCAACGGCAATTAGAACATGTAGATGGACGGCATGAATAAGAGTCGAATCTAATTGGAGCTATTCCTGTACCTTCGTGTCTTTAGACATTTTCCGTGCTACATCTCGATGTGCCGCTGTGACTGTGTTCGGATCGGACCTCGGTCGGCGGCGCCATATATGTCGGGCTTAGCCTATCAGAGGTAACTTAGCACATCGTAGTACTTGTAAAATCGCCGATCGTTCCCAATTCCACTTCGATTCTGCCAGGTTAGAGGCGCTCTCGGTTTCAGAGCAGCCATAATGCAGCTCAATACGGGATAGCTGTAGGCAGCTATGATGGTATCGCTTACATGCCCCTTGCGAATTCAGTCCTTACCACTCAACTCCCAAAATACATAGTCGTTCGAGTTTCGCAGACCAACCGAAAGTTAAGGTAACACGGGAATAGAGCAGCAGCTCCTCGATATCTCTCAACGCATCGGTACCAAGGGTAGTTGTGTCTTCCCATGACTGCTCCTTTAGATTGACCCCTACGCCATCTTCTCGCACTTCACTTACTCGGCTCCGAAATAGGAGTTGGGTCCAAGCGCCATTGCACCAGACGAGCTTGCTACCAGTAATAGTGCCACTTTCATCGACCATAGATCCGATAATACGAGGGTTAAGCACGAGGTCTTGTCTTGAGGCGCAGTTCTTGCAGGTTGCGACGGGTTTATTGGCGTACAGCGGAATACCACAACTGGAGAATTAGTTTAACGATGAGAAAAATGGTAAGAGACGCGTTGCACTTGCCACTCAGAATAGCACAGAGTTCCTTTACGCCAGTGTTCCATTAGTTTCATGTCAAGAATAATGACATTTAACTTCCCAGTGAAGTCAATTATAAGTTCGGGATGGCGAACCCGGTCCTCCACATCGGCAATAGTGAATAAGGTTCGGCCCGAATAGTTCATTACGAGGTCAGTATCCCAAGTATCGGAAGGGAAGGGAATGTAGACACTTTGCTTCTTAGTCATATTCTTAACTTTATTCCTGAGCCACGTGGCATCAGGAAAATCCGGATCGACGTCGATCATCGAGCTATATCCGATACCGACTTCTGGAGATGTGCCCCTGATCTTGTACGTCGGTTTTGAGATAAGAAGGATAGTCTGGTTTGGAACCCAACTCTTGGCCGAAGGAACCTTATCCTCCCAAAGCTTCAGGACACAAGTTGCCGTATCGTCGAAGATGCCCACCTCTACCAGATCTAGAGTATTCTGATGCTTCCTGGACTCAATTGATCTGCGCGGCCCAATGCTTCTCACACAGACAAGAATCTTACCCTCGCCCAAATCATACCCGGTAGAGAGAAATGCCTTCAGTGTCATCAAAGCAGGAAGATATTCGTACTCCTTTAAGTTACACTCTAAAGGGCAACGCAGTATGCCGTTGCCATCCGAATCGTGAACATCATTATGGATGATGATGTGCGTCGCGCCATTGCGACCAGGATAGAGGGTTGTAGCTGAGGCACAGAAAGGTATACTTGCTGATCCCGTTCCGCTTGAATCACCGATGAAAGTCGTCCAGATTGTGACTCTTTGGCCGAAAAGCAATTGGTAATCTGACGCTTTCACATAATAAAGCCTAATCTTCAAGTCCTAGTCAATATCGAAGTAGAGCGAAGCTCGCGACTTGACTTACTGCAATTGCCCCTGATCCATCAGTCACGACCAAGAAATGAAATCCCTGGTCCCGGAAATTATGGGCAAAATTCACGATCCTCCCAGAAATCTGGTAGTTGTGGGGGCCCGCCTGGAGGAGAGAAATGGGAGACGCCTCATAGTTTCGCGAGGGCTTCCAAGGGCGGGAGAGAGGGTTGAGCACCACGTCGACTTCAGAGGGGGTGAAGCCGTCACCTGGATTAGGTATATTCGAGGACTCGGTATTTCCCTCTTGAGAGCTTCGTGGCACTTCTCTAGAGTAAAAGGACTGAATTGAAGGGAAAGGGGCGCTCATATTGATGCGATGAGCTTATGGTGAAACGTGAAGCATCCAGTAGCGAACGATTCAACCTTGGCGGTCCTTGATAAAAGGAAGAATTCACACATAAAGGAAAGGATGAAATTACCGTTGGGAAATCGTTTTTTGGTAAAGTTTAGGTAGTCATTGATTAGGGCTGCTCCATTTGCGACCAAGGGCGTTCCTGCCTTAATATCATATTCGATCTCTTCAAAGTGTGCCTACCCTTACAATTGGACTTGTATTGAGTTATGTAACTGCCGCTGCCTAAGTTCCCTAGCAATGATCCTAGCTTTCAAATAGGCGGAAAGAACGTCCGCGAGAACATGAGGCCAAGTACCTGCAGCCATATTGGTAGACGACTGTGGCTAACTATCAAAGTCACGAGGCAATGCTGGCTATCCCTAGCCTACCTGACTTATCTACGAGGCTTTTCTTCTCGAAATACGATTATATCTCATGTATCCCGCCATATATATAGCCTCAGGCGTCTGTATAGGAACAACGAATTGGTGCATTATTTGAATATGTACCTCCTAGGTAGGTACGTCCTCACGGACCCGACAGACTCTTCTTTGGCCAGGCTTTGGGGGTAATGCCAGCGACTCGGGAAGCTACATCTTCTTAGATTCATGCGATTTATAGTGTTGTCTTCTCGGGACCGAGTGGCACCCTGGACGGAGTAGATGATTGGTCGTCGCGAAAGGGAGGATTCGATCCGGGACGGGTGGCTGCGGCCCCCACCATTAAAACTTAAGATTATAAGATCTATATCGAAGTGAATACTTTCTTCCTCCAGATGCTCAGACGCAGCATGTTCTTAACAGGCCAGTGACTTTTAACTAACTAGAGGGTTAGGGGCTGTTTCAAGCAGGTACTGCTGCTTACTATTATCTCGGGACCGCGTTCATTCCTAGCACCTTTCGAAACCATCCATCTTCCTATCCCCATCGGCGTCATATTGCCACTCGCCTGTTCCGTAACATCGAGCGATAGGGGGCTAACTACTTCCTCGGAGCTTAGATTGGGCTAACGCATAGTAACTCACATATAGTGTAAGAACATGTTGTGCCTGATGTCGTTACACTTTATATACCTCTTATCACAGCACATCAGGTGCACTTGACAAGGTACGTCGCTTCTTTCGGATCCTTGTGTATAAAGCCTTTCCTTTTTCAGCTTCAATATTCTTGCGAATACAGGAGCAATTGATTGGATCGTTGCGCCTTGATAGCATTGTAGCAGGTGGCACCTCTTGAAGTAAGAGCGAGGCAATATGTGAATTACTCCGGGTGCCTGGCTTCTAATATTATACGTGGACGCCTCTATTACGATCAACTGTCAAGTACCTAGGAGGTAACCACCAAAAATTGTCCGATATTAGGTACATGGTCTCAAGCCTCTCCAAGTCAAACAGTATCGGTTCTACCTGGCTATATGCAAGGATCCGTCTCATTTGTTTCCCTACCTATAGATATATTTGAAGACTTCGGTACCAAACAAATCAGCATCCGAACTTCGCTTACGAACCTCGGGTCGGCTCCGGGACCGAAGCACGGCTTTGTTCATATATGTAGAAACTACTTAATTTGATCTATTACATATACCGTCTCCTACCGTCTTCGTATTTGTCCATCTGCTTGTAGCCATTCATTTTCTCTCTATCACAGTGAAGCTCTTAAGGATGATGCGCACTTTAACCTTGGTCGCTACGATAGCCACCCTACTGGTGCAGGTGGTAATGTCGTCTCCATGTCGTGGGAACAGTACCGGAATCCCAAAGCCTGCCGAGTTTAAAAAGTTGGAAAGCCAATATCGAGCTAACATCCTGGCGTCCCTGGGCACTGATGGGTGTACAAGAAAGACAATGCGTATACGCAAATCCTGGTGTGTAGAAATATTGAACCATCGCCGCTAGGTGATAAATGGCCCAGGCTTGAGTTGAATTCTAACCTAGTGCTACTAGGGATGACACCGATGCTGCGACTAGAACCGATTATGTCCGCGCGGTAAAGTGCTTGGCCGCGAAGCCAGCTATAGTTGACAAAAGCGTAGCCCCTGGAGCTGTAAACAGGTTGGACGACTTTGTATGGATCCATGATAACCAGACAAACCTCATACATATCTCTGTGGGTATTAATCTTCGAAATTGAAGATTGAAGATGTGCTAAGACGGGAATCAGGGCTCTTTCTTGTCGTGGCATCGGATTTTTGTATGGCAAATGGAAGATGCACTGCGTAATGAGTGCGGCTACAAGGGCACAATTCCCTACTGGGATCAAGCACGCTTCTCCCAAGATCCCCTAAAGTCCAAGGTATTTGACAACTCCTCATTCGGCGGCGATGGCGAGTTCCTTCCTGATGACCATGGGCCATATACTTTTACCATTCCCGGGCTTGCTGTTAACGTCAGCGTCACACGTCCTGCTGGTACCGGTGGCGGCTGCGTTAAGGACGGGCCGTTTGCAAACTTCCAGATCAGCTTAGGGCCCACAGAGCGACAGTTCGTCGATCCCACGGACAAATTCGGATACAAACCAAACCCGCGCTGCCTAAAGCGGAACTTTGACTATCCGTCCAGCAGAGACTTCTTGACTTGGGAGAACGTAATCAAGATTGTGGGAGCGCCCGACATTGTAACGTTCTATTGGAACCTTGAAAACCTATGGCACGTGAAGTCTCATTCGTTCCTCGGCAAGGACGGTGTCGACCTGTTCACTTCTCCGAATGACCCAATCTTCTACCTCCTTCATTCTCAGATCGACAGGCTCTGGGCTATCTGGCAGGGTCAAAATCTGAAGGAGCGTGCATTCGAAATTACCGGGAACCGCACATTCTTCGGTATCCCGCTTGACACTGCACCGAACGTACCGCCTTCAAACGCTACTATCAAGGATGTTATGAATTTAGGTTGGGGATACACTCCCAAGATTAAGGACGGCAGTAAGTCACATCGAAAGATCTTAATTGCCCCTTTAGCATGCCATGAGAGTCAGAAGTCCCTCGTGAAGATGACCGAGAAATTATTGCTCCCATGACGTGTCAAAGATTCCTTAGCCCCCCTCTCAAAAGGCTTATTATTAACTCGTGAGATTACAGTGCCTATGACCTACGCCGGTAGATGTTATATGTATGAATGATGAGGGATACTGCCTTCTCATTGTATTAATTGATTGATTACGTAATAATTGGCTTCTAGTATATATACTTTGGAATAGGGGTGATGACTGTATATACTTACTGCAAAGCGCCATATTCCACAACAGAGAGAACTCAATATAATGAATACCATGTGTTCTAACATTGTGTGATGATATCAA
Organism: Hypoxylon sp. E7406B; assembly: GCA_000931505.1. Classification (NCBI taxonomy): domain Eukaryota; kingdom Fungi; phylum Ascomycota; class Sordariomycetes; order Xylariales; family Hypoxylaceae; genus Hypoxylon; species Hypoxylon sp. E7406B. The sequence goes on along the minus strand of JYCQ01000034.1, from coordinate 1,125,902 downwards.
GACGACAGGCGGGTATCCCAACGGTATGAAGTGTTAAAAGTCTGTTGTCATGTACCACAAGCAGGCGGAGAAAAAGAGACACCCTCTGAGAGCGATATCTTATAGACTTCCCTCCTCTCCTTTCACCAACTTCTAATTATATTTGGCGTGTATTCTATTTCTCAGACTAGCCTTTGGCGATATTCTATGCCATGTTTTCCAATGAATATTATGGTAGAGACGATGGGAACCACGACGGGAATCTGTATGAAGGATTTCAAGCACTTACGATAAAATCCAGGTMCTCGAGCCACATAATATTGTAATGATAAAGGACTGCGTGAATTAAAGGAAAATATCTTAGGAGAAGCTATATATGGCCACTGTCTTAACGACAACACTCACCTTCCTAATGTAGTCACTGCATAGTCGTATTGCATTGGTGCTACAGCTTAATTCAACCACGACTTTCCTAACAACCACGCTCTATATAAATGGACCATAATACGTAATTAATCTTGAGATTTTTGTATTTTCTCCGTGACAAGTCATATGAGACTGAGTTCATACCTACTAGAATCAACAATATATTTGATCGGCTTACGATGGGGACAGTGTGAATCTTGCGCTAGTATCATTCAAATTGCACAACCCCAATTATTGATCTGATCAACCGGAAACTTTCATCAGCCCTGCTACGTCAAATGGCCAGACTATCTCCCTAGTTTCTCGAAGCTTTAAGTTGTCGGTGGGTACGATTTACGTAGATCAAAGCACGATACTCTTAAAGAAAGGGGCTCGGTAAATTCTTTCGATTATAGTCTCGGTAGTAATTATAAATGCCCTGGGGAAATACTAGTTTGAAAGCGCTAGTAGGGCTGGGGGTGGCGTACTTTGGGAACTTGATCCACCCACTGAGCTAGAATGGATTGAATTAGTTGCATATTACTCCTGAAAATTATCGCGGGTACGGGTTTTGCCTTTTCCCTAGACGCGCACGTGGCGAGCTTCATGAATCGTTCTTCAGAGTCTTTAGGGATATGCAAGGGATGTCGCTGTCTGAGCGAGGTACAGGGAAGTACTCTCGTCATTTAGAACTTAGACCAAGTAGCCGTCTTATCCAGGTACGAAACCTTGAAATCGCAAGCTTGCCATTGTGCTTCATGAAATCGAGTAGACTAAAAGATGACATAAGCACTAACTTAAGCCCAATTCATTCTCCAGAGTGATTTACCCTCAACGACGCCTGAGGCGATGCAGGCGGTTTTAGTTCTGACAGCGTTGTTCATCCGGGGGCAAGAATGGGGGTGGGAACTTCGGCTTACGTAATAACATCGAAGGCTCAGCCCGGACCTATTTTCCTATCCTGATCCGAGAGTTTGGGTTAATAGAGACATAATCAACATATAGTTGGGGTTTTCTCACTGTAAGCCGCAAGGAAATATTATCGACCCCTATAGAAATAACACCATGCCAGTATGGTAAGAAGTCAGAAAATCACCACCAGGTCATGGCCACGATATTTCCTTGTTACGCATTCAACCGTCCAGTATCATCTTCAAGAGACCTTTCATCTTATGCCAACAACGAAATGTTCCACCAAGTCTCAATACGATTTGGAGTATTATTTAGATCCTAAATGCACGTGAGTGAAATAAAGCGGACAATGGTTGTACTTGATTGGATGGGGGTATGTAATGAGAACGGTCGTACGATTCTGGCCAATCAATGTATATCGAATTGTAATACGGTACAGCGAAGCAAATATCCCCTCCCAGTCAGTAAGCGTTCCACTATGCACATTTGCCCACCTATGTGTTTGCTGAGCATTAGCGGTTGCGAGACAAAGGCTCGATGGTCAGTGCAGCTACGTACGTAGGAGGTAGGTATCCATATACCTACATTGACAATTCATTCAACGTTTACAATTGACAGGTGCGTATGGCCTAGCTATGACTAAAACCTCGACCTAGGCTTCGTTTATCCGCCTATAATATGTAGGCAACTTGAAACAGCTCGAAGACCGAGTCCGACGTCTTTGTGTGCGGGACTTTTAGTAGGCGGAAGAATGCCGCCCGCAGCTTTGGATTGCATATAAGAGAACAAAGGGTCGAGTTCGAAATCAGGGAAGTGAGCAGTAACGAACTCGACTCGTCCAGGACTAGAACCAGTCCGCCCAGTCGGGACGCTAAACGGCCATGATTAACAGTTCCAATGATTAGAAGTGCTAGAACAATGATGGAATGCAACACGAACTGGGGCCAATCTGGGGTAAATAGGCGTGGTAATATGTGGGGAAGGCTTCTGACCCATGTCGGTTCCCAAGCGTAGCAACGTCATCCGGCGGAAACTAATTACCTGCAGTTCCACTTGGAAGTAGCCGAGTTCAGGTAGCGAGGACAGCTGGTCTGCTGCTAGCAAAAATTTTCATTAGGCTACCTGCCCAAGGTACTAACCTAAGCACGCCTAGCACGACTAGCACGACCAGAGCGACTAGAACGACTAGCCAGACCAGCCAGACCAGCCAGACCTAACGCGGACTAGGTGTACTACCTCTGCAGTAGCCTGCATCCATTCATCCTTCCGAGAAGGCTTCACCACTGAAGCTGCAGTATACACCTTCCTTGGCCTGGCTACTAAAATAAAATGCAAATTCTCATTACCGACGCCCAGCAATCAGGGCAACGTCCCAGCCGAGGAAGGGCCAGGTTTGCGGCTTTTCTGGTCTGATTCTACTTTCACGTCTCCGTCTTTCCCATCGCACATACACACGTATACAATTACGCATCTAGGCGCATATACGTACACGTACAAGCCGTCTTTGTGCTTCGCCTTTCCATTTTCATCCTCCACTACCTCTCTTTCATCCTCGGCCCCAGCCATTGTCCAATTCACCTATGGCAGTCGCGGGGTAGGCGGTCTCGTCTGCCTCACTGCGATAGCTCTCCTCACCGCTTCAACCGATCCTTCTTATCATTTCCTTTGCTTCCTCTCTCCGCTATCTCCCTACATCTAGTCTTTGGATACATGTATCTCCGGCCGTTCTCCTAGTTGACCCTGGCCAAAAAAATTTATATACACACCGAGGCCTAAGCTTAACGTTGTCCCGTTACCATCTCAACGATCCCCTGGCCCGCATCTACATGCAAGCTTGGTTCGGGCCAGTACCATCATATTATTTCGCTCACTTGATGCTCCCACGTAGAATGTTAGCTTATGAAGCCCGACCGCCGCTTCGTTCGAATTTACTACAGCTCACCTACACCCCAAACCGTCTGCTCCAAGGAGCTGATACGTTCTAATGGCATTGCCTGAGATCCCTAGTCGCACAACGACATCACCGTGCCGAAGATGGCATCAAGCAGCTTCCCCAATCGCGGTTATGCGGTCTTTGCTGTGACAGGTTTGACGCTTATCCTGACCACCCTAGTCGTTGTTGCTAGGCTATTTTGTCGAACCCGCATCGTGCGAAGCGTCACCTGGGACGACTATTTCATCGTATGTGCTTGGGTTCTGGCTTTTGGTATTACCTTCGCCGTTGATTTTGCTTCCTTCAGGGGGCTAGGTCGACACGATGAGGATATACCTGATAATGACTGGTACTCCCTGCGGCGCTGCGAATATGTCTTCTCCGTGTTATATGTAAGTCCAATTACACACCGAATCCCGTCCAGCATTGAGTCTAATCGCCCAGCAGAACCCAGCGCTCATGGCCACCAAAACATCGGTTCTGATCTTCTACCTTCGCCTGTCTAAGAACACGCAAAAAGTCCTGCGACTCGCATCGTGGGCTGTCCTCGGCCTCGTTAACGTGGCCGGCGTCGTCTTGACCTTGATAAACATCTTTCAGTGCCGTCCAATCGCAGCAGCATATGACCCACTCGTTCAACCGACATACTGTATTCCGCTACTCACCCAATTCATTTGCTCAGCGCCGATCAACGTCGTTACAGACCTCGCGATTCTCGCTTTGCCATTACCTGTTCTTACTAGCATGAGGTTGCCGCGACGACAGAAAGTCATCCTCATTTTCACGTTTGCCCTGGGTACTTTTGTCACTGTGGTCGATGTTGTTCGGATCTACTACCTCGAGCAGGCCATTACTCAGAATTCATGGTTGCTCTTGAGTAAACCAACTGGGACGGTTCTTGGCCATACACCTCAATTCGCCTGGAACGCTTCATTCGCGCTCATGTGGTCTGCTGTAGAGGTCAATGTTGGTATAATATGTGCATGCATCCCTACGCTCAAGCCTCTCATCCGCCGTATCATGCCTGCCATGTTAGTTGACCCTAATGCGACTCGAACATACGAAAAGGACACATCGACGGACGGGAATGGAAGCTCTAATAACGGTCGCCCGCCCATTGGAGGTCTCTTTGCCGAAGGTCATATTACACCTCCGGCTCAAGCGCATATTGGCGGACATAGCCGGGAGAGTGAGGTATCGGCTGTCGATTTTCTCACTACGCCGGACATGAGCTCGAATGCGCATCCCTCGGATCATCTTGATCGATCGCCCACAGTATTAACAAGTGCTACGGGAACATACTCGACAGTTGAAAATTCGGTGTATTTCGGTTTCGTGAACATGCGCCGACCAAAGAGCATGATCAGGACTTCAGTTCGCGACTCCTTCAAGTATTGCACTATAGTCGTGATCCTGTTCTTGCTATGGGGATTTTCGTACGGTCTCCTGAATCAGCTCAACGACGCAGTCTCTAAGGTCTCGCATATGTCGGTTGCCGAAACTATAGGGCTTTCTTCAATTTACTTCGGAGGTGGATATTTCCTCGGCCCGCTGCTTGTTGGCGAATGGATTCTACGACATGATGAGCATTCAAGGTCAAGAAGGAGGGTCAACGGCCCGGACCAGATCGGCGGTTATCGGGCAACGTTCATCGTAGGACTCTGCTTCTATGGCGTGGGGACAATTATGTTCTGGCCTAGTGCGGTTCTCACTTCGTTCCCCGGCTTTTTAATCTGCAACTTTGTGGTCGGGTTCGGCCTTGCAATTATCGAGACTGGAGCCAATCCATTTATCGTATTCTGCGGGCCAATGGACTACGCAGAAATGAGACTTTGCTTGGCTCAGGCAATCCAGGCTGTTACCACTGTCCTAAGCGGGCTTCTGGCTCAAAGAGTCTTCTTTACCAAGGTTAATAGTGCCGACGCTTCAGATTCCTTGGCTCTGCTAGATGTTCAGTGGACGTACTTGGCTATCACACTTCTCTGTGCGGCATTGGCGCTTTTCTTTTATTACATGCCGTTACCGGAAGTCACTGATGCTGAAATGGAGAACTCCACACGATACCTCCCGGTCGATCCTAAGAAGCGTAGTTTCGGTGGATTCGAGCTTCGAACTTGGACATTAGCCCTGGCTGTTCTAGCCCAATGGGCTGCCGTCGCTTGTCAGGAAAGCATGAGCATCTTCTTCCAGGAAATCCTGACTCCGAAAACACCCATTATTCCAGCAGACGGTCCGTCGCCGGAGACGTTGGACCCTCCACCGGGTTTGACCATCTCTATCCCAAGTTACCTTCTCATTTCTCATACTGCTTTTGCTCTCTCGCGCTTCCTCACGGCGTATCTCGCTTATTTATCTCCAACGCACCCAAAGGTTCCGCAGCCACGTACGGTTTTGAGCATCACTACCGGTCTTTGTGTTGTTTGCGGTATTCTCATAGTAGCTTTGCGTCCGGCCAACCCGAATCTTCTTGCTATTCCGGTAGTCCTGTTCTTCTTCTTCGAAGGTCCTTTGTGGCCTCTTATATTCGCCTTGGGACTTCGTGGACAAGGCAAGCGCACAAAACGAGCAGCGGCATATATTACCATGGGGGCTTCTGGGCCGGCGTTCTGGCCATTCGTGATTTATGGGATCGTCCAGCGTGGCGGCAATGTTCAAACGGCCTTTAGCCTAGTTCCCGCACTCCTCGTTATCACAGGATTTTTCTCTCTATTCTTAGATCTGAAGCGAGACGCCCGGGCCTTAGTTGACGCTCGCGTCGGTGCTGAAGATCAATCGAGAATCCAGGATCGAGCTAATCGGGATATGGATCTTGCCGCCATTCTAGCAGCGCGACGTAGAGCGTCGGAAAGTGGGCTGCCAGCTGATGAGGAAAAGGCCGGGTTTCTCAAGCGGTTTTCGGTTGCACTGGGTAAAGGCAATGGCGCGTCTCCTGGGCGAAGAAGCTCTGACCAAACAGCTTCTGACCACCGGGAGGCCAAGAATGGCAGGCCTGGTTAAGAAAGGGTAACTGATGGAATCCGATGATTGAATGAACCTTACAACAGCTTTTTTACGAACCCGCCATGGCTTTCCTCCCGTCGCAAGGACTTTGCGAGGATTACAAATTGCCAATGGTTCTAGCTATGGAAGAGGCCAAGGCACATCGTTTGATGGCCTTAAGTCTCCGAGCGCTAGTCCAGCAGTGGCCACTTCTCTCACTCTCGAGGCCTCGTCAACAGGATATTCGAATCCAGCAGATCGAAGACACGAATGCAAGATTCTCTATACGATTCATTATTCACTTAACAAGCTCTTGGGATATCCCTGTGGCGTGATGCAGAGTGGGCGATGCTTGGAAACTCTGTTCTTGCAATGGTAAGATTACAAGTCATCATAAGCTCGTCTCATATAAGGTCGTACTAATAAGATACCGGCAGACTCCTTTAATAGTGGGACACTATGCAGATGATCACATATTCCAGCGATTGATTACCTTGCCTACCTGTTCAGGGGGCTGTTACTCTAGGAATCGGCTAAGGCTTATGAATCAGAATACGGTCCTGATGGCTATAGTCTTTCGCTCTTAGGCCAGTAGCTGAACTGCAAGCCATTGGGCGCATGCTTGCCCCAATTCATACATGCAGTGAAAATCGCGCTAAATAAAGCGAGTAAGCACCCATGCTGCCTATGGTGCTGTGGATCTTTACATCGCTTTCGAATGATACCCCTATATAGCTGAACAAAGACAGACAGATTCAAATGAGTGCCAATCGTAGCCATAGGATGGTTTATGACTAAAGGAGTGAACTCCGAAAGGGAGTCTCGAACCCCCGGTCTGTCGATGTATCTCAGTTAGGTACATACCTGCTGTAGGTACCTAATTGTACCTAGGCCCGCCTAAAAATGTATCTGATACCTGCTGCGAAAGCGATAAAACACAAAATTCTTGTTAATTGAATATAGTCAAATACGATGTATGTAGACAATTATACATGCAACTACAATACATATATTTTGGAGCGTGTTATGGTACATGTATTGACTGAACTGTATAGGTAATTTATCGGATGCCAGTGAAACCCGAACCCGATCCGGATCCGAGCCTGTCCAATCCATGGGGAAGCGCCAAGGAATTCGGAATTGTGCTAATTCTAGGCTAAGTTTACAGTTGCGCGACGCGGACTCGACTTATTGCAAGCTTACCAATCAGCCAATCCACAATAGGCATCTCAGTGATGTATTACATATTGGCTCTTCCTTACAACCTTCTAAACTGTTCATGTCTTTGGTTTTATTCGCTTGCTTTTCTTTATTTCTCTAATAACGTATTTTAGACGAGGGTGGCCAAGCAACAAGTCGTCATTGTACATATCCATACTGTTGCATCTGAGTTAGTTGACCCCTGTGTACATAAGGTACCTACAGACATTGTAGAGCCGGGGCCTCCGGCATTTTGAAGCCGCCATGAAATCTCAACCAGAGTCCTCTGGGGGTTCCCCCTTAAAGAATGGAGTTAGCGAATCTATCAATTCGAAAGATGCCCCTTCGGTAGACGACACTGCAACCGAAGAGACGCCGCTTCTACGGTCTGAGGCTGATTCCGATATCACGGGGAGCGTGTCATCGGCAACGTCTGGAATCTCTGGAGATGGAGATCACGAAGACTTGGATACTGCGAACCAGACGGTTGGCCGGGGGCGGGCCATAGCCATCGCCCTTAGTGTCTACCTCCTTATCTTCCTGCAAGGTATGTAGACGTCATGAAGCTCGTCGCCAGCTGCGAGGTCACGTGAGTTGAGAGATACTGATGCCGTCCGTACAGCTAGCAACATGTCAGGCATCACCATGGCGCAGTCGATAATAGCTGCCGACCTGGATGCGTATGAGAACGCAATGTGGTTCACGACGGCGTTCCTCGTGGCCATGTCCTCGTCGACGCCCTTGTTCGGGAAGCTCGCTTCCATATTCTTGCCTCGTAGCATGGTGCTCGTAGCAGCCACGCTCTTCGCTTCCGGATGCCTCATCACGTCGCAGGCTCGCTCGTTCCCGGTCTTTATCCTGGGACGCGTCGTGACGGGAGTAGGAGGTGGGGGCTCCACGGCCTTGACCATCGTGCTTATCCTCGAGTTGACGACGAAACGAAAGCGGGGGCTGTTCATTGGGTTGATGTAAGTCGGCGCACCGAACAGGTTCCATTAGTCTCTTCAATTTGAGCAACAATGCATTGCTCAGATGCGTGAGATTTCGCCCAAGTGTGAGAAGGTTCTAATGTACCTTATCAGGAATGCCGGGTTCACTACTGGCGTCTCATTAGGTGCTGTCGTCTTTGGGGGACTCATATCAGTCACTGGCTGGGKAAGACTACCTACCMCCCTCTCAAGCCACCAGCGCATCAACTCACGCTGTCATCTAGAGATTCCTCTTCTGGATTCAGGTTCCTCTCAGCTTAATTGCTGGACTAGGAATATATTTCAGCATCCCAAGCTCATTTACGCCCGGCAATGGCTTTAAACAGGGCTCCTTGGCTACCAAGCTGAAGCAAATCGACTACCCCGGCGCTTTTTTCCTGGTAAGCCGATTGCTCGGTTAAGTCTCTTCTCCAAATCCTCCTAACCGATTCGCAGAGCGCCACCGTCGTGCTTTTTCTATTTGGGCTGTCGGGCACCATCCAGATCATTCCGCTCGTCGTATCATTGGCGACCCTCATCATTTTCCTGCTGATTGAGTACTTCGTCGCTGCTGATCCCATCATCCCGATTGCCGTCATTCAGAACCGCGGGGCCTTGATGTCTTGCATTTCGCAACTTGGGTTCATGGCAGCGCGCTGGACGGTTCTGTTCTATGCTCCTATCACAGCCCTCGCAGTACGCGGCTTCGCCCCCGCGGCTAGTGGCAGTATCCTCATCCCGACGAATATCGGGTTCGGATCGGGTGGACTTCTTGTTGGTGTGAGTTCTATCTCCTTCTAGGTGTATTAGTTTGGTCAAGCACAGTGATTACTGGTTTCGTGCAGACGATTAATATTTTCTCTAGTGGCTACATGTTCGTCGAACGGGAAGCTTCTGGCTATCGTGCCTCGTCTCTTTTGCTCTCTTCGCCGCAAGCCTTTTTCTGCTCTCCCTGGCATCCACTCCGGATGTCCCGATTGCCTTGTACATCGGCATTGTATTCCTCAATGGTCTATTCACTGGCGCGGCCCTAAACTACACGCTCGCGCATCTGCTACACTTGACCCTTCCCGAAACACACTACGTAGCTACGAGCTTGCTTGGCACTTTTAGAGGATTTGCCGGCAGCTTCGGTAGCGCGATTGGCGGGGGCATCTTTGCCAGAACTCTACGGGGGTCATTGGAGAGGGGGKTCAAAGCAATTGATGGTCCAGATGGTCCTGGGCTGGATCGTGGCGAGCTCATCCGAAAGCTTATCGGCAGTCCTGCCCTGGTGTACAATGGAGGCCTTGGAGCGGAGGAGCAGCAGGTCGCAGTACAAGGATACGTCGACGCTGTAAGGGTTCTCTTCCAGGCTGCCGTAGTCCTATCCATATTTGTCCTGGTTATTCAAGCTGCTAGCGGATGGCGAGGTCCTTTAGACAAGGTAGGGGATCGGGAGAGTGGTGGCTCTCGGCGCGCTGAAGAAAGTGAAGACGGGCGTTAGACAACATAGTACATATTACTTGAGATAATGCACTCAAAATCCAATGATTTCTCAAGGTTGGTAAACTTCAAAATGTCCTAGTGGTCCCCAGGTAAACTACACAGTTATTTTCGACACACTTATACGATGTAGTAAGTAGAATAAATTTATACGTTCCTTTCAAAACTCCTATTATTATTAATATACATATTTGTTAGTTCAGAAACAATGTGCCCGATTAATCAACCCTTTGTTGAGGCATTCTACCACGACAGTGAAAAGACCCGGCCTGTTGGATTAAGAGCTTTATAAGCTTCGATAATATCGTTAATCACTTTATCGGATTGTCCATCCTCTAAGGCGGCGAAAAGGAGTGGTCTATATCTATCAGCTTCCTTGTTTCCGAATCGCCTCCACTGAGAGAAAGCGTCTTGATAGAAAATGTTGAATCTGGGCTCAAGGAAAGTCTCTGGGTATGCCAGAGCTAACCGGATACGCTCGACTGATGTTAACCCCGCAGCCACCATCAAACGTATCTCTGGAGGCAGTCGTCCGAAATGTGATCTGGGGGTGGACGGGGGCAAGGAGGAGGACGGGGACGGGGACGGTTTACGCGAAGGAGAGCTCGATGACGAGGGATCCGATGGTGATGAACCCGCTCCCTCACTGCGACTACCCCGTCTCTGATGCTTCCTGCTGTCATTTCCCTCTTTCTTCTCGCCGTCGCCTCCCCTCTGACGCTTTCTCTTCGGGGTTTGCGTCGCCTGGTCTCGTGTCGCTGGAGCTTTCTTCTCGTCTCGCTCCTTTCGCTCTTTTTCACGTCTCGCGTGTCGCTCCTCCACGTTTTGTCGGATTCTGTCGATCCATAATTGCCGATTAGCAGGCACGTCAGTATGTGATCGAAGTCGACGAGGGCTGATACTTCTTGGGAGAGACTCTCCTCTCTTGACAATCCCAAGGTATCTAAGTTCTCTCTGAGGGATAATTTTATCTATTAAATCCTCCATACTGTCTAAGTTGTTCGTTTAGTAATTTCTTAAGTGCGAATATTTCTGTAAGTATGAATCTGGCTACTTCGAGAGATGTGGTGGATAGTGTGATGATCTTTCTAACCATGTTGTGGATCTCTGAGGTCTATATATAACTTTCATGAGTTGAGCTAGATAAGTGATCTGTTCATTATTCTTCATTATTGTTCATGAATAACAAATCATGAGTTAGTTACGAGCATCGTTATTCCCCAACTTCACGATGGATAGCTTTGTTTTTTGTTACCACTGTAGTGATCAATGCATATATTGCATCCACTGTTTGGAACGATGCAAGACACAGATCTCTTGTTATTTTATAAGATCTGCGTCTTATTCGATCGAAAGTATGATTTTCATCAAATAAGACCTCATCACCATATCGAGGAGTCGATGATAGGCATTACATGATCCGTATTGGACCATGTCGGCATTAAGTGTTTAATATATACCTCAACTAGGGTACCTGTCAGCTATCTATAAGAACGCCTAATGACGACCTTGATTTTAAGGCCAAATAGAAGTGGTCTTGTACTCACCTAGCCTATCTAGGCAAGTAACGAGTATCCCCAAAATGGAGATGTATCGGGATGGCTTGGATCATCATTTTATAACGATTATCAGCACACGAAGATAACTGGTATGTATTGGATTCGGTTCTCAAAAAGATGCGTGACCTAAGTAACACATTAATAAGTGGTAAGGCAAAGGGGGTATAGGTTAGTCACATGCTTAATAACTGTATCATGTATACAAACAACAAAGAACTATATCGTACGTAGAGTGAATGCCAGAAATATACAGCGAGGTAGCTGTGATGGAGATGTGTAGTAATAGTGATCTACTATCGTTTACCCTTCTACCTCCCTTCCCCCCTTCGAAGGCCCCCTCCAAATGTACACTTTCTACGGCGCTATATTTATACTTTCACGGAGACAGTTGGTTTCCGCGCTACATGGTCATGAGTATGCTGATATCCGTAACTTGATATCTAAGTCAGTTCGTATTTGGGTACCTAGGCGGGTTGGATACCATAGGCCCGGTGCACTGTATTGCCGTATTATTCACTATCTCAACGACTAAGGAGAGCATCTATAACAAGTAAAAGAACGAACACCTATATCCACAAGCCAACACTACCCCAGAGTGTGGGATAGTGATGAAAGAAGTTAAAAAATTTCCCCCAAACCGAGGTTATCATGGCTTAAATACTCTGAAAAGGTGCAAAGGGGCTAGTAGGGCATTGACGAGGGGAAAAAGAAAAGGTTGGGTTGAAGGGAAAAAGACAGAAAAAAGTAAAGTAGCATTTCAATCAGCATGGTAGCACAAGGTGTTCCTAATACTATAGTGATCAACATGGTATCACTACGATTCCCTTCTGTCATAATGAGATTTGAAAAAGGTAGTATCGCCATGATATCAAGAGGGTCTAAGTTACGTGATAATCCACAAAGACTAGGTGTACAAGGTAAGCCAAACATTGACAGGAACACCAAACAAAGGCAGGGCACAATACCACTTCCAATTCTAATCGATTAAACAATGTCTACGCTGCATTGCATTAGGTACTTGGGTACCTAAGTAGGTTGCTTGAGTGTAGTAATTAGCCGCCTAATATAAATGACAAAGAGCAACGTTAACTATTAACCAAAGCTCATTCTTTTAGCAAGAACTAGAAATATTATCTCGTATGCCGATTCCCTCGTATTTTTTAATCTTATGTTATCATGGGACTTTAAAGTATTTACATCGTGATGTCGTCTCTTTACGGTGGTGGCTGACCAGTTAATTAAGCGAATAGCCAATCCCGACCCAACGCCCATCGCCACCTTTATACTTCACGATGTCTCGGTAGACTTGCCAATATGAACATCATTGAATGTCAGGTAACCTGATTTGGAGACATTTTTACGGTACCTAGCGACCCTGCTATTGTGCAGAGAAGCCCGTTCGAGGGGTGGTTTTCTTACATAGAACATTCCAGATACATGGATGCCAAAAGCCGGCATAAGTTTAAATCTCGCCGCCTGTAAGGAATCTGACACCAAGGCTTGTCCGATGTCACGTTGTACATACATTGGATGAGTCCAGAGTAAGTAAGGTGTATGCTGCATCCATTCTAATTATGTTCAGCAGAGTGAGATCATGCTCACCGTCTCGTACGCGGCGCATGCGGTTTCTATTGGTTCTAGATAATTAGCATAGATGGGATCCAGAAGCCATGGGAATCCGCAGCTGGAGGGTACCTTGCAGCATGTTGCAACGCAGGGCCCTGCAACAGCTGATCCTACCCTTGAACGGGCACCGGGAACCGGTTATACGACCAGCCATTTTAGGAAACCGTCATCTTTCCCGAAGCTTGCTGATGGCGGTTCGTATCATCATCCAGAAAGCTCTCGCGATGGTTAAATTAAAAGATCAGCGGCCTGGATCCTTACAATAGATACCTGATACGTACTATGCGGCTGCGTCCATAGCCTATCCATGCAATGATCACGTTGCGTGCAGGAGGAGGAAAAGTATTTAAAAGCGAGGAAGCTTAGCCTCGACTACGGACATGTCTTTACCTACAGTTCAGGCCAACGAACCAGTCACACAATCGAGTTAACCGAGATTGATAACGCCGCGACCATTAGTAAAGCAAGATTAAAAAAGGATATCAAACAGCCACAATCATGATGTTCAAGAGTTCCGTCTTCATCTTCCTCTCCGTCGCCTTCTCTCTGGCGTCCGGCTCGGCGCTGCCGGAAGGCAGCTCTGTGAAGCCAAGGGCGACGTGCTGGACGGGAGAGATCCATTCGCCGTGTGACGGGGTGACTGCTGGCTGCACCGTCGACGGAATTATGGTACGTCTTGAGCCGGTCTTTAGTTTTGAATGACGTCGATTTTGACAGGAGGGAAATTTGTGCTAATTATTGTTGGCTTAGGTCACCTGTCAAGGAACCCAAATGATCTTCGCTGACATGTGCGGTGGACCGAACGGACCATGGTCTTGCACCTATGACGATAACTGCAACCCATCCTGCGCGTCGTAGAATAAGGCAAGATTTTGGGGCGAGGGAGGCGTTGTGTTACTCACCGCAGACATGCTGGGAGGTACTTGTGGACAATTCGAACCAGAAGTGCAAGGACTGAGCGAAGAATTGGTCAATTTGCGCCGAAACACCACTAGCTAGACGCGAGCTACTAGGAAATGTGAGAGTAGAAGGATTTATAAAAAAAAAAATAACCAATGCAATTTGGGAGTTCACTTCATAGTCTGGATTTTATTCCCATCAACATATGAATATTTTGAGCAGCATTACAACGGCCAAGGATGTGCAAGGTTCGGGCCGTTCCGCAATGCCATTAGTATAGAAGTTGACAGATACTCATATGAGAGAGTATGCGGTGTACATACTAAAAATCCTTGGTAAAATGTTTGGATAAGTTGCCAGTCATTTTAATTTGAAAGTTAAATGAAGACGTCTGAAATGGATTTGTAGTTGTCATTATCGCGATTAGCTGATGTAAAAGAATCTGCTAAGTTAGAGGTTAAGCCTTCTAGGCGTGTCTAATTATAGAACCCCGGGCAGTGAACCCGGAGTAAGTACTTCCTAATGTACCTCATAGCATGTCAAATCGAAGACAGCCAGCTATTAACCCCGCCCGACGCGAATCGAGCTGGTGTTGATTCGGCTTCCGCTGGCTCTTCCTCAGTTATCTTGCATTGTCATTTAGAGCGGCATGATATCGAGTCTGTTTGATAGACTTCTATAACTCTTCTGTATTCAATATTTGACAGCCTAGCTCGATTTGGTCAAGGGGCTAGCTATCGAGATGGAGGAGCATACGGGGATAAGAGATCAACCTGCAATTCACTCATCATTTCCTAACCTGTCCACTTTGATTTCGAATACTCAATGCAAAACATGCAGCGCCTCTCCAATACATTGGCAACTGTGGAAAGTCGTGCCCCCAATCTACTAGGGCCGGCTGTCGGTGGTAACCCTGCTCGGCGTCCGTCTCGAGACACGAGATTGGTCGGCCGGTACGTGACTCTGGTCGGGTTGTCTGCGCAACATGTAGATGCGCTCTATCCACACATATCAGGCCCTAGAAATGCGCATCTATGGGACTACATGTTTGACGGGCCGTACGACGACATTAACGTATTCCGCGCCAGCGTCGAAGCCAAGGCGGCCACCCAGGATCCGCTCTTCTATGCTATCCTGTCCAACAATCAAGATGCAAGCACGGTGGACAATAACCAGAGTGGCGAGGTCGTCGGCATGGCTAGTTACTTGCGCATTGAGCCAAACCACCGCTACATCGAGGTCGGTAACATAATGTACTCACCGCTACTACAGCGCACACCAGCTGCTACCGAGGTCATGGTACGTTGTATCGAGAGTCATTCCTAGCCTTCCCTATTTATACGGGAGTCAAGGCCCACCTACCCCTTCTCTCTCCCTCTTTAAAAACCTCAGTTATTGACTCTTGTTTTTATAGTACCTGATGGCCCGGCACGCGTTTGAAGATTTAGGTTACCGGAGATACGAGTGGAAATGCAATTCGCTCAATGCCCCAAGCAGGAGGGCGGCTCTGCGCCTTGGATTCACATTCGAGGGTCTCTTCAGAAAGCACATGATCGTTAAGGGCCTTAATAGAGATACTACATGGTATTCGATGGTCGATGACGAGTGGCCTAGCGTTAAGCGAGCCTTCGAAGCTTGGTTAGATCCCTCCAACTTTGATTTCGAAGGCAAGCAGATAAAGAGACTAAAAGAGTTTAGGCAATGATATCTTCGGTCTAAGCCCTAGCATACTACCTTGTAAGGAGCAAATATCTATAAGGCATCCGGTCTCAGTTACGCAGGGTGGTTTCAAAACATGGTAGAAACAGCCACACTATATAGAGGTGGCTGGGGTTTCTCGACTATTGGTTTACATTTGAAATCGCTGTACGGATTATTCAGATTAATTCAAGGTGAAATGACATGAACTTTGAATCGATTTATCCCGTTCAACCCCCCAGACTTGAGAGAAAAGGAAGAGATGGGTAGAATGTGGTGGGGCACAAAGCGAGAACGAGAGCGAGAGCTACTAGCAGCTGCCAAACAGCTGTTGGCAAGCAACGTCGCACACCTCCCTGATTGGATCTCAGCTTCAATCCCCGACCCTTCCACTTCCTCTTCCCAACCCCAACCCCAACCCCAACCCCAACGCCGACCTTAATCTAACCCCTTGATGGCTGCCACTACCTGGCTATCTTGACTGGCTGCGCAACATCCGCAGCACCCTAAAATGTTGCGCGCCCAGCTCAAAAGAATCTCACTACATCGCAGTCCGACCGGGGCCGTTCCGTCAAGGCGCAAATTCGGGTCTAACACTTCGGGAAAGTGGACCATTCCGGTCCCAGTCTTGAGACCGACTCTATGGGCTCTCGCTGCCACAGCGACCATCTTCACTGGATGCGCCGCCTATGATGTCCATCGTGACATCCAACATGCGAGGGGGAGAAGATCATATAAGAAAGGGACCATTAACTCATACGAGGATTTGGAAGAGGCCGCAAGATACAGAAGCCACGTCCAAAACACCTCGTCCCACTCATCGTCATCATCAAAATGGTACCCATCGGCACAGATCAAGACTGTGCTTGCGGGCTACAGTGATGCGGAGAAGTTGATCCTCGGAGCCGCAGCCCTCAACATCAGTGTACTTGGGGCAAGCTCTCTCGCCCCGGGGGCCATTATGCAGTACTTCTGCCACATACCCGTTCTCGGCTCCAACTACACGCTCCTGACTTCTGCGTTCGGCCATATTAACATATATCACGTCGCGATCACCACATTCGGGCTGCTCCAGTTCGGTCTCGACGTCGCACGGTCGCCCGTCTTTGAAGGAAACGGCAGCCACTTCGCAGCCTTCTACCTTTCAACCAATATTCTCTCATCGCTAGCTCACCAATTCGCAACTATACTACCGAGCCGAACCTATCGGCTTCAACGCTACGTACCGAACCTAGGAGCCAGTGGCGTCGTCGTAGCGAGTAAGTCACCTTTGGGGTCACGTATCTCACCCCTTGGAGTCTGCTTCAGAAGTTGGATTCGTCGAATCTGACCTGCCTTGGACTCATTACCCCAGCGGCGTCCCTGCCTTTTCCTCTATTATCAATCTCAACAAGTAATTACTGACTGCTATTACAGTATTCGGAGTCTGGAGTACCGTGTATCCGGATGAGGTGATAAAGATCCCTTTTATTCCGGGAATCTACACCGCTCAACATGTGATGGCTGCCCTGGTGCTATTCGAAACATATGGGCTCTTCATCGGGATACCACACGTCCAGTATGCACACGCCGTGCATCTTGCGGGGCTCGGGATCGGAGTTGCGTATGGACTTTTTGATGGGAAGAACCACCTATGGCGCCCTGCTCGTAGGACCGTGTTTCGCTTGATGAAGCGCTTGAATATGGTGTGAAGAGTATGTGTGAATGGGGGCTCGACTTTAGCGCGCAGGGTTGGGGGACTCAGCAGGTAAGGAGTCAAAGGTGTATTCACATTTTCCTGCCTACTTCTTACTGTTCATAGGTCTTACACTCATGTGTAGGGGGACACAGGTGTATCTGAACAACCAACTACACTAAGCTCATCTGCTTTCGAAGTTCAGATTATGAGATGAAAGCACACCTTCAAACAGACTATATGTGACAAGGAGCCTTTAGCGTTATACTTATAAATGAGCTGATTAACTAGTGGAATTATTAGATACCCTTCTCGGATCTGTTACTCTTAACATTGGATTCCTTATCGTCTATGAGATGGTGAATGACGCACAGCAACTTAGAATTAGCTACCCACATTAAATATACTCGTCATTGCATAGGTACCCAACGTTAAAACGGTAAGTATTCAAATATCCCGTACTCATTACTCGTAGTGGGGTAGTCCGGAGCGGATGATCCCCTCCACCGAGCAGCTTCGACCACTCGGATCGAAGCATTTCCTGATTAGCGAAGCGGCAAAAAAGTAGCTCGTAGTAAACGTCAATTGACGAAAGCCGGTCCGCGTGGATGCAATCGATGGATTGATATCAGGCCGGCATTCGAGCAACTGTTCTTCCTCTCCAGAGACCCCTCTCCACTCAATCTACAACTCCCCACGCATCTTCACGGGCCCGCAGATATCGTCAATTTACATCCGAAACGATGCTGGCTTCCTCGAGAAGAGCAGCCACCTTGGCTCTGAGAGGTTTGTGACCGCGGCCCGCCACCATCTACCCATTGCATGCTAACTCTCATCTTCAGCGAAGCCCACAACCCGTATCGCCCCCCTCCAGTCCGTCGCCGCCATCTCGACCACCACGAAGAAAGATGCCACGTCGGTGACGCCTCACACCTCCACCGGCCTCGCGCACCGCGAGCGCAGAGAAGTCCCGCTCCCCAGCCAAGAACCTAAGAAGGGTGCCATGCAATATGCCCTGTACGTCATCTTCGCCTCCCTAACCACTCGAGTGAAATAAATCGGAATTGGAAAATGTAATGGGTGTTTCTGGATCTAAATAAAGCTAACTCGCCACCCGCACTCCAGGACCACGCTCGACCAAATCGCCAACTGGGCGCGACAATCGTCGCTATGGCCCATGACCTTCGGACTAGCGTGCTGCGCCGTCGAGATGATGCACCTGTCCACACCGCGATACGACCAAGACCGACTCGGAATCATCTTCCGAGCGTCGCCGCGGCAGTCGGACGTGATGATCGTGGCGGGCACGCTGACGAACAAGATGGCGCCGGCGCTGCGGCAGGTGTACGACCAGATGCCGGACCCGCGCTGGGTCATCAGCATGGGCAGCTGCGCCAACGGCGGCGGCTACTACCACTACAGCTACAGCGTCGTGCGCGGCTGCGACCGCATCGTCCCCGTCGACGTCTACGTCCCCGGGTGCCCCCCCACCAGCGAGGCCCTCATGTACGGCATCTTCCAGCTCCAGCGAAAGATGAGGCAGACTAGGATCACGAGGATGTGGTACAGGAAGTAAAAGAGAGGAAGAGGAAGAAGGTGCAGAGAGGAAAGGGAAAAGAGAAGCTGGTGAATATCTTCACATCTGGAACCCGGATAGACCGACGTCTCGACGGCGCCGCGATAGACAGTCGTTTCTCTTTTGTCGGGTGTAATGATGTACATAAGTTACCGGGGCTACACGCATACACATGGTTCATTCAATTGGAGCCGTCACATTTCCATATGGTCGCATTTTTACATATTTAAAGTGGTCGAACTGCTTTATATCTACCGTCAAAGCTGTTCGTCGTAGTAGTCAACTGCGAAGTGCGACATAACATGTGCCAGTCATCTAGTACTCTCACTTCTTATGGCAATCGTCGAGGCATTTGACTTGACAAGAATCGTCCTCGACTTGGTGTGACCTCTAGACTTAAACCTCAGGGGACTTCGTTGCCGAGGTATATCCGGCAACTTACCTTGTTGAGCCGACGATGACCAGGATCTCTAGCTTGACATCTTCTCATTATAACTGACTTGGGATACTTACCTGCCTTACGACATTTTCGCTGCCATTTGTATTATTTTGAGAGGATCATAAGGTTCGCCGAATTAATATTATGAAATATGAGCAGCTATACTCCCCTGCTTGGTGAGTGTCCCCATCTATGAGATGACGTAGGAGCTTCAGTCCATGTAAGCCGTGTATCGACGACGACTTGAAACGCGGCAAGAAATATGAAATTGGGTTGTTTCATCGTAAAATATCTCTAGCATAAGCCAACAAGTCAAACAGGTCAAGATGCCGATGATACTCATTACGGGGATTATCAACGGGGATTCGTGGATACCTGGAAGTCCGGTTATCACCGAGCCAAAGTGGCGACGTCGCGCTTTATGAATTCACGAACAAAGCATTGGGTCATCCTGGTGCTCATCATCCTCGATGTCGCCGGAATCTTGAGCGATATCTTTATCGCTCTCATCACGTGCGAGATCGGGATCGAAAACGACGAATGGGTGGCGCCGACGAGGAACTCACTAACCATTTTCTCGCTGAGCTTGAGCTGCGTTTTCCTCGTGGAGCTACTGCTGTCCGTGTTCACCGACGGCTTAGGGTGAGTTCGGTCCGACATGCCCCTTAAAGTTCCTGAACGTTGTTGTCTGATAGCTTCTCGCCTACCTCGGCGCACCAGGTACTTCAAGAGCTGGTTCCATAGTATGGATGCTTTCGTTATTGTAGTCGGCTTTGCTATCGATCTATTTGAGAATAATACGGCGGAAGAGATTGCTTCCCTCATCGTCATCTTGCGCTTGTGGCGATTCGTCAAGATCGTTGACGAGTTTTCCGTTGAAGCCTCCGAGCAGACGGAGGACCTCCGCAAGCGTATCGAAGATCTGGAGACGCGCAATGCGGCTTTAGAAGCTCAGCTCGCACAACGTTCACCCGTCCCACGCAGCTAGAGAGGTGTGTCCGACTTGCACTTCGGTCCTCGGCGGTGTTGGCCGAACTAAGGTTATGGCTTCGTGTTGAAAACCTTATTCAAACACCAACGGCGTGTGGACACAAAGCCCAGGCTCTAGTGGCCCACGGTTACCTATCATCTTGTCTTCGGAACACTTTGCTGATATACTGGTTCTAACTTACCTAGGTACTGATAGTTGAGCCGGATTAACCTATGGCGTTGGTCTGATGATCCCCTTTAATTTCCGGAGATACCCCCTTTCTCACATTCACACCCATACGGGTCGACTTTTATGTGCGGTACATAGTGTAGATGGGAAGGCAAAAGAAGATACCAAACCTTGGCTTCTGGGATTCAATATCCCATTATTCAATTAAACCAGCTATTTTCTAGACCATCCCGATGGTTCCGCATTTAAAGCTACCAGTCTAAGGCTTCTAATCGACGAGCTGGGGAAAGGATTCCGCACTAAATTTCAACCTTGTGTGATGATTGTCCGAACTTTGGTAGCTGTCACTCGCAGTAGCAACACACCACTCCCCTCTAAGGCTTCACCTAATCATCGCTATAGCCTCAAAGTTATTCATTTCTGTTCTGGTGCGGTAGTCCGTTGGGGGGTGGCTGGATTCATCCAGGCCCACATCTACCAAGATGGACATCATCCATAAAGACACATCAATCACCGGCAGAGAATCATGCATTATCGAATCATACTCTCTTCAGATACGTCAACGTTGAAGAGTCACCCGCTTCCCTGTCGAGATACTTGAGCCCGGAAAAGAGTTCTGCCATAGGCTAGGCCTCTCCTTCTACTTTCATATCCCGTTAGACCATCATTTTCTATTTCATCCACCGGAATCATATAAACCATGAAGGCTTCCATATTCCGAGTTGCCCTTTTGGCCGCTGCCGCCTCAGTACATGCTGACTCGACAACCGACACCGATACAAGCGCGTCGGACACAGCTTGTGCGGCCCAAAACATCCTCGATGTCTGTCTCCAGACTACCGAGAGCTATGTCAGCCTCTGCGAAACGACGGACTACATGTGCTTGTGCGACAAGTACATCGCGATTATGACGTACGGAGCATCCTAAGCCAACTTCTTCTACGTAGACTGCCTACCTAAGTTATACAATGCTGATTCTGCCCTACTAGCTGCTTCGCCAACTGCCCCAGCGACCCCCGGGAGTCTACCTACCAGCAACAGAAGGACCTCTACTGGTACGTCCCAACCTACACAAACTTATTAAAAAAAAAACAGGTAGTTTTGCATTACTGACGTGGCGAGTCTAGTATGAATGCCAGCCTCTACGCCACCGTCTCGGGCAGCCGCACTGTGAGCCGGAGCATCTCGTCCACCTCGTACTCGACAACCACTACGAGTACCGGGGCGGCCGCGAAGACTGCTGATGTCACCAGCGCTTCGGCCACTGCCACTGCCACGGAGGCGACCGAAACCGGAAGCGGTGCGCAGGAGCGACTCAATCACGCTGGAGGCGTGCTCGCGGGAGTGGCTGGTGTCCTGGCGGCTTTGCTATAGGCGACTCAGGAGAACCGAAGATCTGATATAGTCTTGCTGTCTTCCCTTTCTCTCATTAGATTGATACCTCCCTAGGGTATAGAGTAGAATCATACGCAGCTGGTTAGAATATGTTTGAGGGGCTGAGCTGAGTGGAGGTGGAAGTGGAAGTTTGTCTTTTTGTTTGTACCTTAGTCCATCATTACCTATATTTAMCCTGCCATTTTATCAATGTTAAACATACATATAATACAACCTATCCCTTAATGGCTATTAAGCAGTGCTGTTTTGCCTGATAAACAGAAAATCATGAACTATATCAGCATATTGCCATCACTCTTATTCTAGATCCCCTTTTGAACCCAGTGTATTTCACATAGCTTCAAGTATGGAAGATCAATATTAAGCGATTCTAAATAGAACACGGGTATTTTCATATACTGAGACGAGACCCAGTCTCGTTATCTCATAGGTACGCATCACATTCACCCATCTCATGAATCTCACCACTCAACCCCCTTCCCATCCGCCTCCGGCCCCCTCAACCCATCCTCAATCTCCCCAAACACTCCAACCCCCTTCCTCCCCAGCGCCGTCCCCACGCCCACAGCCGCCGCCCCCACATCCCTCATCCTCCTATACCCCGGCGCGTCCTCGACGCCTCCGACCCCTATAATGCGTATATGCCGCGTCTCCTTATTCTGGTCCAGCATGCGCCGCAGCGTCGCCACGTTCCCCAGCGCGAGCGAGTGCAGCGGCGCGCCCGCCATCCCGCCAATGCCGCTCCCGGCCAGTCTGGGCTTGCCCCTCTCGTCCGAGCTCCCGTCGTCGAGCACGAGGCACGAGCCCAGGGTATTCGTCGCCGTGACGAAGGTCACCGGACACGCCTCCTTGAAGCGCGGCTCGGCGACCTCCTTCAGCGTCTTGACCAGCATGTCGAACTGGCCCGCGTGCGTGTACGGCGGGGTCTTGATGCCCCAGGGGATCCGCTTCGTCACGGGCGGTGTCCCCGCGCCCGCGGCCACGGACGCAGACACAGCCCACATGATATTCAGATACTCGCCCAGGGCCTTCGCGTCGTAGGCCGGGGGCGGGGCGCCGGGGATGTTGGGGCAGCTGAGGTTGAGCTCGAGGGCGAGCGGCATCCGGACCTCGGACTGCAGGCGGAAGAGGCGCAGGTAGGCCGTGAAGACGTCGTCCGGGGACCCCGTGACCGACACGATGAACCACTTGTCGCTGGGCCCCGGCAGGCCGTCCGAGATCTGCTTGATGTAGGATAGGTACTCGTCCAGCTTGAGGGGGCTGTAGCCCATGTTATTCAGGCTAGCACTCGCGCCCTCCTCGGGCCGCGCGCTCTCCCGCGTCGAGACCTGGCCCCCGGGTAAGTTTGTCGCCGGGTTGAAGAAGGTGTACTGGTGCACGCCCGGGTGGTGCGGGAAGCCGTCTACGAGGGTCGTCCGGGTCGTCACGGCGCCGGTGGACGGACACTCGAACAGAGCCTTGAGATCCTGGAGCGTGGTCGCCCATGGGTTTGCTGAGTTGAGTAGTGGCGGGCTGATATGGATTTCGGGTGGCGTAGACAGTTCTACGTTGACGTTGATGTCCTCCAAATTAGGCACGATCAAGCCCAAGTTTTCAAACTTACTCCTTAGAGAGGAGAACATCTCGCCATCCACTGTCCACGAGCACTGGCAACTATTTAGGCGAGTAACGTTTGAATGTTCAATGACATTAACGACATACCAAGTGAGATTCTGGCTCTAGTTTGATTCTTAAATACTATATTCCAAAAGCCCTGTTCCGTCTACCATGTATGTAGAGGCTCAAAAGGAGGATGAGGATGTGCTGAGATGATAGCGGGGTTGAGATGAGATAAGATAAGCCAGTCACTCACCCCTATAGTAACCCCTTTTTTAAGGGTTGAGGAATCGATTGCTTGACGGGTTAATTTACTAAACGTCGAACTGTCTCTTCGATCAAGTTGCCTACGATACCACACACATTGTTATACACCTTGTTTTGTCATGATATTTCTTAAATTATATTACAGCTAGGAGGCAGCTAAGTAGCTCGACTTCTCTCTCGTGTCAATCAGTTCTAATCTTTATTTCGATAGACCTCAACCTCCGGTGGGAATCGATATTAAGAGCAATGAAGAATGCAGCAAAAGCTCAGAAGCTACCTAATATACGCGCTCGATACAGTTCCATGCTTCCAAACCCAATCGTAGAGTGCCCGGAACACCTGATGTATACCTCATACTTTCATTGAACTACGCAGCACAGCTTCAGCCGCCACGGAACCCACTAGTACTCATCAATGTAATCTTCTGCTTCTTCTTTTTCTTGCCACCAGGTCCAGTACTTGGCCTGAGGCCGAAACCCTCGAACTCTAGATCTTCCAACTGCATTGCTTGCGCAGCAGCGCGTAGCAAATCGTCATGCTCAAGCTCTGGCATAGGTGGCAACTCGGGTGAAACTGGAACTGCTGGGGTCCCCCAAACAGTCTTTGAAGTCGATGGACTAGTCGACATCTCGGCCAAATGGCTAAATCCTGGTCGTGGATTTGGCGGGGAAGTGCCCTCAACAGCACCGAGTGGCTGGAAATCTTCCGAGTTCACAGTGGGCGTGGGTTCGAATTTGTCTCCGTTGGTTTGGTCAAAATGTCGCCTAGTGGCGCGTCCAACGGCCGAAGCCTCTAAGCGTTCTGCCTGCAGCCTTTCACGCTCTTCCTGCGTCGCCTTATCACGATGAAGCTTACGGCGACGCTCTATATCACCCGAGAATGTCTCTAAGATATCTGCGGGGACTATGTCTGTCCAGTCGCACTCTAGGAAACTTACAACACAACCACGAGGGAGATGCCCCAGGTACTTGGCCCGCTTCCTTAAAGCATCATCCACCGAATGCCCGGCAGAAATATGCTCGACACGTGGGAGCAGAGTCGATGGGAAATTCGAGAAATCTCCGAACCTCGTCTTCAAAATGCGAATGTCGAGGGGCGAGAGGTAAAGATGTGGCGGCGCCGAGTAGAAATAAAATTGCTGGCCAGCTGGTTGCTTCGCTTTTAATGTGCTAACAGGAGGTGTAGGTGGAGGTTGCCCATCGCTCTGCTGACTCTTGATTTTGTCCTTTGCAGTGTTGATGGCTCTAATGGCTCGTTGTGTCCAATCCCCTTCTTCTATCCCAAATTGGATTTCATCTTCCTGTGCTTGGCGTCGCAAGTCGTCTATCTCTCGATCATATTGTTCTACGATGTAGTCATTCGTTCCTTTCATTACCCGTGCATAATCCATAACATTTGCCGCAAAATGCCACGGAATCTCCTCGCCCAAATTGACAATATCTGGACCTCCTTCGTTCGGTAGAGCCAAGGTGGAACCCGCATCTCGCACCATCAACCTCAGCACTACGTCTTCCCCGGGTCTCGGTAGAGGGTTCTCCTGACCAGCATAGAAGCGCACTGGTTTAACCTCGGAAAGTCGGAACGCATCCTCACAAATGGGACATTTCTTCCATCGCACCTCTTTTCGCGGACTCGGCTCGTCGTCATTCGTTGAATTCATGAATCGTAACAGGCATGGTAAACAGAAGATGTGGCCGCACCGCGCCATGCGAGGTGCCACCGGCTCTGACATGCAGATAGGGCATGAGGTAGTCTGGGATTCAGCAGAAGCGATGATTTGGAGTACATCGGACCACTCGAGATACTTATCGGCATCTACGGATTGGGAGGCATAGTGCCCTGTCGGCGAAACGACGAAGCGATAGTTCGCATGAACAAATCTACACAATTTTGTCAGCATTAGCCACCTACAAGTCAACATGGGAGAATCAACGTACCTTGCCTTGTCGACAGTGTGGTGGGCAGAACCGTGGCCCCAAGTAGGATGTCGGCGAGTCGACCGATGATAGTCATTATATGGGCGCGCAGGGACGGAGTAGTTCAAGAGATGGGTAATAGAGGTTTGCCCTCGACGGCTTGAAGCGTTTCGGACGGCTCTCTGCATTGATAGTTCAGTGGCGTGCTCTACCGACATGCCTAAGTCTAAAAGTTCGCTTACAATTTCTGCCATCGCGTCGTCTGAATCTAGATTACCACCACCCCTCAATGGTCTTCGTTGATCCCGGTGCTGCCTCCTCGATCCTTGTCCCTTTCTTGGAGCTGAACTCGGTAACGACGGACTCGACAGACCGGAACGGCGCGAACTAGAGTCGAAGCTTGTTGTGGGAGCTGAATTAGGTTGTGAATTTGGAGTATATGGAGCCGTCGCCGATAGGGATTTGCCTCCCAGATTGGACGGGCCAGAGCTCATGATGATGGTGGGTTCGATGATGGGGATGACAAACGCGGTGGATGGAGCTGGAGATCAACGTCTGGCGACGTCGAAAAGAGTGGCTATTCCGCCAGCAGGAGAAAAGAACGAAATAAATAATATTATAACAGAGAAGTTCGCTGCCGACGAGAATACACAGGTTCACCTGCCAAAGATGAGTGATTCAATTGGTTATCGGCTTATTGCGCAGTTCGAGGGGTCCAGAATGGACGGACCCCGGAGGAAGATAGTGAGAGACTGGAGAATAGAAGGAGTCACACGGCGGGGCGACAAGCTGTGACGATTCGATGTCACTTTAACGTGGGACCACGTCGTCGGCCAATCGGATCTGAGTGTCTAGGCTTGACAAGGATTACGTAACTAGTGTGCTGTGGCTCCTGGACATCCAAGATGATCTCCAATACCTATGATTACAAGAACCAAGATGATTTTGAAATGTGTCTTAGCCATGTGCTGATTTCGAACTGTAAAATACATGCTCAGGGGCCTGCATGGTGCGGTAATGTTATTACCGGTATTAAGACAAAGTTCCGATCCAGATTCACTTAGATAGATGAGTATCAGCTTCTTTATCTGGGGAATTAATACGATTGTCTGTTTCAGTATAAAGCAAGACTGTTTATCACAAGATTCACAGGACGAAGTACTGGTCCTAGAAACTAGAAACTATCGTCTATTAAGCTGCTTTTCTGCGTTTTCCAACCATCAACGGTCTCAGCCTTAAACAACATGCAGGGTTCCAACTCCGTTGCCGGCATCTATACTCTGACTAGACGTTGCCATCTGGCCAGCACTCACCAACAGACTCCTGCTGTTCCATTTCGTGATTCCACATTATCATCATCCTCCTCCGACAACTGAGAAACACCTAGTAGTTGGGTAACAGACAGCGTAAATCGTGAATCAATGCAAGGCGAGTATGGTAGAGTAGAAGTTTTCCCTTAGGTCCGACGTGGTTCATGAAGACGTAGTAACAGTCAGAAACAAAACAATGAAGACAGATAGACTGCAAAGCAAAAGGCCAACCACCCCAACATGTACCATCCAAAACAGCATTCAGTTCTTCCACAATCCAGGACCAAGGTGTCCTTCGTGGATTGGCCGTGGAGAGACGCCGAACAAATGGATATTATGTACATACTTGAGATGCCTGACAGTGAACAATGCCCTGCCAGCACCTACCGCAGCGAGTCGACGCAAGATGGGGAATCATAAACTTCAATAAAGAAACGAAGAATTTGACAAGACTGCCGAAACAAATACCCAAAGCAAAGATTAACCAACGCTTATTTGTTAGACAGCTTGTTCTTCATCTTTCCGAAGATGGAGCTGAGTCGGTTCTTCTTTTTCTTCTCTGTCGGAGCTGGGCTGTCAGCGGGCTTGGCGCTACCACTAGGGGCAGCCGCTTCAGCTGGCTTGGCTGGGGCAGTCTCTTCTGTTGGCTGGGTCGGCTTGACCGGCTCCTGGACACCGTTGCTGCCGTTGGTGGCGCCATTGGTGGTGATCGATTCTGAGGCAGGCGGTATTTTAATCTCAGGGGATTCGGCAGTGGCTTCGGTCAACTTGTCCTTTACCTCTTCCTTCAGCTCGGCTGGCTTGCTCTTTGGCTCTTCCTTGTCGGCCTCCACAGGCTTAACCTCCTTCAGCAGCTCGGCTTCAACAGCCTTCTTCTCCTCGACTGCCTCAGTGTTTGCTGCGGCCTCTGGTGCTTGCCCTGCTTCCGTAATGGATTCCTTGACCTCAGCAGGTACCTCCGGGGAAACCTCCTCACGAGTTTCCTCCTTGGCCGTGCCTGCAATTGCGTTTTGCACTGGCTCCGGTAATTTCTCCTTAACCGGCTCAGGTAGGTTGGTGGCTGCTTCGACAGCGGCGGTTTGTGCCGTCGTGACGACCTCCGTAGCCTTCTCAACAGCAGCGTCCTTAGCAGCAACTGCGCTAGCAACTGCGGCGCCACCCACAGCGGTAGCCGCAGCCGCAATAGAGGCGGCAGCCTCTCCAGGAGTAACGACGTTCTCCGTCTTCTCGGTGCCTTCGCCGGCCGTGCCCTCGGAGGTAGAAGGAGCTTCCTTCACTTTCTCTAGAAGCTCATTCTCAACAGCAGCCTTCTCCTGGACTTCCTCGGGAATGGCGCTGGCCTCGGGTTCAACATGGGCCTTCTCCTGGCTTTCTTTCACCACTTCGGGGACCTTGGTCTCGATAGGCGCGCTTGCCGCCAACGCAGCAGTCGTGGACTCTGGTGCAGCAGAGGACAGAACAGCGGGAACTCCACCTAAAGAAACAGTTAATTACTCAAGTCCAACAAAGAAAAGTAAGGGGGGAGGCGAAATAGCTTACCTGGAATGGTGTCGCTCTTCTCATATGACTCGGGATCCAACTTGACGTTGTCGGTAGTGCTCTCAGCAGCGAGACCCTCGGGAATCTTCTCGCCAGGCGCAAGCTTAATCGGATTGACAGCGCCTTCAGCCGCTGGTAAGGGGTTCACTCCAACCTCGCCACTCTTGTCAAGCTCTGTGGCGGGTGTCTCGGGAAAAGTTCCCGGCAGGTCCTCGTCCTTCTTGTTCTCCAGCGGTACCTCGGCGGCCAAGGCAGCAGTAGTAGATTCAGGTGTAACGGTGCTCATGATGGCAGCAGTTGCAGGTGCTTCGATAATGATCCGATCGGGGGTTAGGACGTTGTTCTCGTTGCCGCTTGCGTCGACTTCCTTTGGTGCAGTGTGGTCGGTAACCCAGTTGCCGTCGACGACAAACTACAGGGAAGATAAACAGTTAGTTCAGAGTTGATTTATAGGTGGGACAAGGTTAAAGTGATGCTTCGCCGTATGATTGCAGAATGCGAGGCTATGGGTAATGAAAGAGAAAGTAGGGACAATGAGATGGCTGGGTGAGAAGCTGAAGGTTGCTCAACAATGACTGTTCTACCTAATGCAAGGTGCCGCACGACCCGAAGCCACAGACATCTCTAGCTCGCCCTTAGGACCGAGAGTCCTACGGGCAGCCGCTTTCAAGGACAAGGCTCCCATCAGGAAACAACCAAATCAGAATCATTCCAGTCAGCCATGACGGTGTTGGGTCCCCACAGCCCGCAATGCAGGTCGGCCGCTCATCGCACTTGCATGTCTCTGAGAAATGACGTCTGAATTTCCTGAATAGGAACCTTGGCATAAGACCTTCGGTGTTCTGAGGGCATGCGACAAGCGACAAACGACGACAATTGCAAGTTGTGCGTGTTTGCATCCCATCTCATAAAACCCCGTCAATTGCCCCAGTGCGGATCTGTGATTGTGATATGTCACCCCAACACGATTGACCTATCAGCATCGCAGCCCACACCGCTTCGTAGCATTGGTGGTTGCCTTGCGTCATACGAAGTTCACGGAAGAATGTTTTGCATCAGGAGACACAGGGCGGGGTCCAGCGACATCAAGCTCCAGTATCCAATGCATAACATATTGAGACAGCGTGGATGGGGCTAAGGAGCCTGCCCAGGTGGATGATGCGCGCAGCGGGATTGACTGTGGAACTGGGGCGTATAATGCGTTGATTGAACACTCGGCATTATCCCATCCCATATTGCGGTGGGCATTATTGAGCAGCGCTAGCCAGCTAAGTCACCTTGATCCCTAGAACACCTTGCGCTCCATTGGACAGACCTGCGGCAACAGCTAAAAGGATGAGAGGGAAAAAAGCGACAAGACATATTGGACGAAGCAGCTTGTACAATAAGGGATATCTGGAGACGAACCTTATAATAAATCTTTTCAGATGCATTTGGCAGCGTCACCGCCTTCTCGAAATGCTCGCCGACCTTTTCCAGCTGCTCTGTCTTCTTCCATTCGTCGAATGTGCCGGTCACATAGACCTCGGAGGCGGGATGCTCCCTAGTAAGAAAATAAGCAGATCAGCAAAGCTACAAGTTAATTGATCCAAGTATTAGAGCAAAAAAAACATTGTGCGCTTGGGTTATCGTGAAAGCTCGACGAAGAGGCATGGCGAACAGGCTCGGATTCCAAGCTTGCCATTGCGACATGCAGAGCTAAGGTGAGGAGTCGTCTTTTTTTTTTCTTTTGCTTGCTACTCACCATTTGAACACGAAACTTCCCATTGTCGCGATCGTACGGAATTGCGCAGCGCTAAGGAGCAGTGAAGATGGATCGAAAGGCGATTTGAGGGAGAATTGATGTCTCTGTCAAGGACAATTGAAGAATGATAGAAGAGAAAGGCGTGGCTGGAGCTTCGAACTCTAGACACTTGCTGCAGCTCACAGTGCTGTAGGTAATTACGCTAGTAGCTCCGCTTAACCAAATAAAAAAGTCCGATCTATCGATCGCTAGGCCTTAAGAGCGGTAAAGGGGCCCCCACTCACGCATTGATAACGTCAGGTACCCGATACATACATATTGCGTTATCATCACCTCAACATGGACATCGATTCCCCAATAAATATCAGGAAGTCCACAGCTGATAACATGTACACTTCTTTGAATGGGGGTACATCATCCAAAGAACATTGAACCCATGACATGCAATTCTACATACACAAATCTTGCACGCTAAAGCCACCAGGACTGAGACAGTTGCTAAACTCAATAACATGAAATTGCATGTACCTAGCAAACGCAACTAGGTATCACAATTAGCCTCTCTATTTCCGCATGCGGAACAAATCGTCGGTTCAATTTCGCCGTGCATTGCGTTAACGCCGTCTCCCATGCCAGCGTCCGTTGTGGAATCATCCACGCATTTCGATGTTGCTCGATCACATGTGAGCACAAAGCTTTGGCCCCTTCAAGCTCGTATATGCTTAAGTCCGGGTAACGCCGAACCAAGATTTAGTGAACTTTTATACATACAGCAATTGTGCTGTGCTCGCATACCACACTTATGAAAGAGGCTTATGAAATGCAAGTATAAGTTATTCACAACTCTTTCTCATGTACAACTTGAGCGACTCGCATATTCCAAAATCACCAACACTTAATTCCATAAAAATCAGACATTCCCAATTCACTGTGTTTGTGTATTCCCTATTATCCTCCATGACATGACGCTAGCACATGACCACGTCTATCTAAAAATACATTCATTACCCATCGTTATTCGTCCTCAGTAATGTGGCGCGTAGGCAGTTCTGGAGATAAGACAAGAAAATTCCCTTCCCCGGTGTGGATATTCGAAAATGATGATGATGATGAATGGACGTGTTCCTGCTCCAACGCCTCAAAAAGTGCAGGTAGAGAGTCCCCCCATGCATACCTCTTGTGCTGTAAACGCGCCAACCCCCCCTTTTTGTCTTCCCTTGCAATGCGTTGCTAATGGTACAAGTGTATCTCCGACCCCCCACCCGCGAGTCTAATGATAGGTAGGTATACATGACACGATAAAGACAGAAACAGCGAGAGTGAGAGATAGGGAGGAAAGAGAGAGCGTAAATAGAGAAAAGTGGAACAAGGAAATAAAAGAAGGATAGAGAGAGAGAGAGAGAGAGAAAGGAGCCAAGATGAATAAGTATAAAAAATCTGAAGAAAAGCGAAGGAGAGAATCGAAAGGGGTGAAAAAAAGGAAGAAAGTATAGAAATACAAAGTAGAAAGGAAAGATAAGAAAAGGGGAAGAATAGGAAATACACCACCATCCGCCCCATATCCTATCCTTGGGCCCCGCGGTCTTCCTTTTTTTTTCTGTCCCCCCTTTAGATCCCCCAATCAGAACCATTTATGACTGGCGCGTTCCTCGAGTTTCTTCAACGTCCGCATAGCATCGACGAGCAACCGACTCCTGCTGCCGATCGCCTCGTCCTCTAGCCTTTTCCTGACCATGCTAATGACACCCATGGTCTCCCTCCGGCCTCGTACACTGAGCGCCTTGTCTGCGCTTAGGCCGGCTACCATCTTGAGCCACCTCATGGCTTCTCGTTCCCCTTTCTCCCCGGCATTAGCATTAGAGTGGTGATGAGAATCAGACCCAGGGCCAGAACCGGCGCCGCTGCCCCTGACCATTGTGCGATGCCCGAGCGCCCAGCAGATGAGTGCGCATACGTACATGGCCCAGTAGTCCGAGATGTCCGACATGTTCCAGCTCCTGCCCTGGCCTGGGCCCCCTTCCTCATCAGGGTCCGAAGAAACTGTTGCATTTAATATATTATGATTACTATGATTGGTGTGGTCGAGGTAAGCTAGGAGAGCCTTGGCGGCAAATCTGACAGCTGTGCCAGCATGGAGGCTGCCGCACCAGAGTTGGAGCCGCCTCTTATGCTGTTGAAAGACCTGGTTGGAAGCAATCTTCTTGGAGAAGAGCCAAGTTTCGCCGCTAACTGCAAGCAGGTCATGAAGAGGCGTATAATGTAACGCCAGATATGTGTTTCCAACGGCGGATTCAGGGAATAGCGTGCTGATTCGCTCGGCAGAAGTCTCATCCACTTCTATCGAGAGGTCCAATATGTGCGGGCTAGATCGCTTCGGTAGTCGAAGGGCTTCCGCAGCTAGAAACACGGTTTGGTCGAGGTATGGCGCGTGTGCTACCTGTTCTGTAGTTGGGGTCTTGTCAGATAGAGCGGTGGGTTGCGTGATTTCCGGTCCAGTGTTGAGAAGTATCTCCCATTCATCCGACGATTGGGCGGCCCAGAGGCCTTCGGTAGGTCTAATTAGGGGGATGGGGTGTGTCGACATAGGAGATTGTTGAATTAAATTTTGTTGGTAGTACACGGATGTATGGACATCCAAAACAAAGCAAGCGGCTAAGAGTCTCCGTCGTGACTCATTATCGATCCATTCATTCCATCGGTCGTTACGCGTTGAGGCAGAAGTGAAATCGTCCGGCATTTGGTGATCGGCCATCTGTGAGGAAGAAGACGTTGAGTATTGGTACCATTGGCCACTAGGAAAAGAAACAACAGAACTAAAGAGATGATCCTGGAAAGTAGAGCATATGAGAGAGCCAACAAGAGTGGAATGAGAATGAAGGGAACTCACCCTAGAGTATAGAGACTGGAAGGGCTCCGACGAGGTTCTCGTCGCACTCCTCCCACGGAACCGCGCGTAAAACTCGCAAAGGAGGATCGCCTGCATGACTTGGAGGTTCCATTGGGTACACTGCATCTGTCGGCTTAGCGGTTATCCGTGAAGGGGGCGGGTCAGCAGGTTCAGCTTACGGTCTTGACCTCCTTCCAGGCAAATTCATGCAATTCGTTGCCGCGGATGCGATCCTCCTTACCTTGAAGAAACTGCGTACCGACAGCGGCCATTGCACAACGCAAGACCTCGTCAGCAGCAGTCTTAACGCTCTTGCGGTGGACCAGTGGAAAGAGTGTGTCGAAGCACTTCCAGTATACCCCGAGGTATTTTGGGATGGCGTTCCGGACGTGCGGTGACAGGGTATTCGCGGTTAGAAAGGCTGTACCCCCGAGTGGTCCCAGGAATACCGTCGATCCCTTCTGGCGACCCCCCGTCGCGGCAGCGTCTGGTATGGATGGGGCTGCAAGGGKGACTAAATTTTCAGTCGATTGAGCGGACAGTGGGATAGTCGGTGGGGTCGGACTACGAACTGAAGAATAGGGGTGATAATGCTGCGAGTGTTCGACGAAGGATGCGTCGTCTGAGAACTGCATTGGCAGACTCAGCGCAGTGTCAAGCTCTGGAGCCGTTGAGAATGAAGGACCAAAGTATGTTGCCGAGGTAGTAATGGTATCAAGTCCACCAGGGCTATTTAGGTTATGAGAGGCTCCAGAGTAGAGGGTCGTGGTGCCAGGCCAGTCCGACGTTGGCGATTCAAAACTCCGGTTAATATTCCTCCTGTGGCTGATCTCCGAGGGCGTGGAGTAGTTGCTTTCCGAAGCAGATGATGGCCAAGGAGAACCGTCGTGGCCAGGATGGACCAGACCTGGAGGAAGACTGTTGTCAGGTATTGTCAAGCTAGGTAGGTTTTGCGGCAGGACCGCTGTGTTGTCCATGTATATGGTGGGGAAAGGAGATGAAGTGCGAGGTTGGAAGTCAAGCCCGAAAGGAGTACCTGTTACTGGAGAGCCCCCAATGCTTGAGGGTTGGTTACCGATGATAGGTAGAGAGGATAGCACATAACTATGGCCGGAAGGAGGGTTGGAGGTGGATTGGTAACTCTCGCCCCGACTGGATGGCTGCGGAGGAGACATCGGAGCCTGACGACTACTTCCCCCTTGGTTGCTCATTGGCGGATAGGGAGACATAGTACCTGGATAGGTGGCACCTGAGGACATGTCGGACGGGTCAGGCATTCCCGAACGGCTACTAGCCATGCCCGACTGATGGGATATGTAGGCCATCCCAGATGTCCCTTCCGAAGATGGTGGCCGACTAGCATCTGCACCTGTACTCCTCGACGCTCTGTCGTCTTGGTCGCTATTATCCCGTCAGTCTCTATATGGAAGCTGTACCCAAGCGTGGCCGCCAACTTACTGCCTCTGGGCATGACGCGCAAGTAGGTCGGCCCTGTGAAATGCTTTATCACATCCAGGAAAAGTACATGGAAATCCAGGAGTACGATGACTTAGTTGATGACGCCTGTGATTCAATGTTTAGTAATGCATATAGCAATAATCTCCGGCGGCAGTATTCCTCACCTAAGGTGTTCTGCCCTCGTAAATGTCTATTCAACATTAGAATTAGTCATGTCTTCTTGAATCGACGTGCGGTGCATCCGATAGTACTCACCTTGGACGGTTTGCATATGTCACAAGTATGGACCGGCACTCCCTTCTTCGCTCTGCTGACGCGTCCGGTAATGGGAGTCAACTTAACAGGGACGCTCCCTTCGCCCGGGCTGTTGCCCATTGGCCTCGTAGGCATGTTAGACGGTGGCATTCCCCCAGATGACGAGCCTTGACTGTGGGCTCCGTACCCACTAGGATCCATCGACTCAGAACTGGTAGTACTCCGCCTACTCACTGGCGCCGGCCGTGATGAAGATGCTGAAGGCGACGACGCGCCGGCTGTAGATTTAGATGAACGTCCTGAAGGGCCGCGCCGTCTAGTTGGGGCTGAAGTTAGTCTATCGTCTTGATCTTTAGGCTTCTCATGACTCGACGTTGCCGCACGGGAAGGATCTTGACTACGAGATGGTCCGGGTGGGATGGAGCCGTCATCGTTCTTATTTATCTGAGTGGTGTCCTCATCATCGACCATGTCCATAATAAATTCGAGGCTTGTCATGATGTAGTGTAGTGTAGCTCAAAATGGAAATCGCAACACAGCCCTGCAACTCTGGATAAATAAAGAGTATATAGTGATGGAAATAGGTCACAAAAGGGTAAGACTGGAGATGGGGAGGGGTGGATCTGTAAAGAAGGGCAAGGCTAGATAGATCTCAGCCTTCTAACTGGCGGCAATAGTCAAACTGGTTCGAGAGAGATGTCTGATGAATAGCATATCCGCCGTCTGATGAAACGGAATATGCCAACAGCGAAGCAAGAGGTAGGCTGAGCTGCATTGCTATATTGAGATCTAAAGGGCCGAAAAGGCACAAGCAGCAGCAAGCATATTGGAGGACAGAAGTAAAGGAAGACTGAAGTGGTCGACAAGAGTTGTCGGTCATGGCCAGCCCAGGCAGGCTGGGTCAGAGAATCCGTCCGCCTGGCCATGTACCTACGTAGCTGCAAGTATGTGGTATTGTAAGGCACCCCTGCCATCAGCTGGATGGGCTGCATGGGTCCCCGAGATGGATGAGTGTGCGCGAACATGCAAGGTACTAGTCCTAACGGTGGTGGCTCATTTCGACTATTTACGGGGTAGGTACGTATGTACGGTAGTACTATGCGCTTCCTGACTAGGTACCGTGTTTGGGTTATAGATCTGTTTTTGTGGTTAAGAGGATGAACTAGAATGGTAATGCTGAGATGTGCTCGTGCCTATATCAGCACCGTCTTTTGCTGACTGCACATAAGCATCATGTCTCTTGCAACATAACGGCTGTTCATCATGTAGGAGGTACCTAATGTAGGCGATGTAGCGTAACCCAAGACATAAGGCGACGTTCTGTACAATACCGTAACCCGGTAGACTGGGCCGCGGCAAGGAGTGCCATAATTAGCAGGAGAAGGGACCCCTGGACGTCAAGGCGTGTGGTGTCGGCATTGTACAATACATTCATGGATTGCACGCGTGCGGAAAATGATACAGCAAAGGCTCGACCATCTCCCAGTGTATGGCTAGGAGAGATGATCCTACGAAAGCGCTACTGTAGAAAAAATCAGTCGCTTCTCTGATAAATTTCGCGGACGACTGTCGCTACCTCTGTTAATTCCGTCAATTAAGCCTCGTATGGATTTGTTGTAATTTTTCCGGGGAATTCCTAGGCCACAGTTCTGTTTGGTATGATAAACGTACCAATGCCTGCTAAAGGAGAGCGCTGAGTACCTGTACTGGTCCAATTCAAATCTGACAGGCGGCGGCCAAGGAGGCGCAGCTACATAAGCGTGAAGATGCAATGGCAATGCATGCAAAGCGCCCTTCGTGAAAAGGTACTGTACAGCACTAAAACGGTGGACTCACAGCCGGCAAACACCGCCAGCATCGCCAGGCCGGTTTTACGGTTGGGAGGGTTTCACGGCAGGCATTGACACGTTCCTACCATTCACCCTGCTACCGTGGTATGGACTGCGAAGATTCTGATACCAAGACGCAGATCATCACCGGGAGAACCGGCTCCATAGAGTCGGCTGCTGCTCTCCACGGCACAGTAAACTACTGGTAGACGAATAGCCGGCGCTTCTGTCGCTTATATCTCGAGGACCTCAGACATGGCTTCTGAAACAAACCTAACCATTGTAAGAATGAAGAAATCTCACGCGGCTGACAAGGAAAGGAAATCTCCGGCAGGTCGAGACGGGTATGAAGACGAGAAAGACACGACACGACGCATGATAAGCATTGATTACAAACCGGAAATATGGAGGATTCCCAAACTTCTTTAGAACCTTCCCCGCGCTTGAGAGAATCCATCAGCTCGATAACGGCACAGGGACTCTGTACTCTGTCCGTTTGGGGGAGGCGTTCTGGGGATCTAACCGTATGGCGCTTAACGTCCATGTTTCATTGATTTTCAGTATAATACTGTCGTCTGCCCATCAACATGTCCATGTTATGAGCCTAGAGCACCTAAGCTTTGCACGGCCCGCTATGAGACTAGGGGTACATGCGGGTCGAATCCTTCAGGCTGGGCACTGAGTCGTGATTGGCCCTGTGTTTCCAGCTCGACCCGTGGTGTGCAAGGGTCGAACAAGTACCTGTACCGCAAAAGGGGGCTTGGAGGCACTCCGAAAGCCATAATTGGGCGCACTGGTTAGACAGAACCCACATTGCCCTACTGCCAAGTGATTCTATTAATAACCGATAGACG
The DNA here is from genome assembly GCA_000931505.1 of Hypoxylon sp. E7406B. Classification (NCBI taxonomy): domain Eukaryota; kingdom Fungi; phylum Ascomycota; class Sordariomycetes; order Xylariales; family Hypoxylaceae; genus Hypoxylon; species Hypoxylon sp. E7406B. The sequence continues at coordinate 1,088,359 of JYCQ01000034.1, read as the reverse complement.
TCACTGGCATAGAGGGATTAGAACGGGTACTAACACCAGTGGCATCAGTGTGGTAGTAAGCCAAAGCAAGAATAATATAGGATGGTCTGACCAATGCAGGACAGCGAGACGATATCAAGGAAAGAAACAGGCAGGCTAGCAAAAGCAAGCCAAGCGATTCCGGCGATCTTCTTCAATATGTTTCATGATCGCGTGTATTCACATGTGGCGGCTGTTTCGACCGCCATCGGTAGCGATCCGAAGGGATGATAAGACGAATGGGGTCCAAAAGCCACGAGAACCGGTGGTCTCTGCTTGTAATTCAAGGGGTCTCAAGGTTGGCGAAAGCAATCAAGCGCATCCCCGGCTACTCGGGGTCCGGGCAAGTTCCATTCCTACAGATGACTGCCGAGGGATGACATGCATAGAAGCGCGAAAGGAAGAATTCTCTACTTCTCTACCTTGTCTTCGCGGTTGATAGGCTCGATAGGCTTGGGAGCCTTGATAGGGCTGCCGGCCACACGACAGGTACGTACATTAGCACCAGGTAGTTGAAAAGGATTGCTGATCCACGAGATTCCTCTTTGGATTACTACAACCGCATTCTCGCCGTCCCTCCGATGAAGGCATGTACGTAATCGTTTCACGCAACAGGGCTCCCACGTTTTTTAGACGCATGTTGTAGATATAGTGCCCTATAAGGTCGGTTCCAGAGGTGTGTTACTCAAAAAGTGCGAATGTGTAAGACGGTATTAGCCTAGGCCGTGGTCTCCCACGTAGACACATGGGAGCTACCGGAATGCCGAGCAATAAAGGTAAGGTGCAGGTGGACATACATAGTAACAGTTGCCGGCAGTGTCTGCATACATGTATGTACCTGCCTACGCATATCTACAGTGCCTGCCTCAATACAATGTATGTACCTAATGTATGTATAGACATGCATGACTGCCTGCATGTTTTACCGTGTACGTACGTACCTACCGCACATACATCAATACATGTAGCCTGGGGGTGCATTAGTAATAGAGGCAGCTGAGTTGCGAAATATCATACCGTTCTTTCCCCGCGTGCTATAGATTCTGCACCAACATGCAGCTTACATCAGGTTGCTTGAGGTAGTAGCGTAGCCCTATACGATAGGTTACAGTAGGTACTGGACTTATTTACATGCAAGTGCAAGTGCAGGTGCAGGTGCAGATGGCGTCGGGCTGTTAGTTAAGGTTTGGCTAAGGAAGGGGGGAAGAGGTAGGAACGTATCCTGTAGGTAGCACAAGTCGCCCTTAGCCCTTCTGTCTTAGCCCTGATAGCGGGCGCTTAAATGTTATTTTTAGTCTGCGTCCGGCTAACTATGCCACCTAACTCACCACACCTACACAGCTTCCCTACCCTCCATCCCAATACTCTCTTCCCCTCGATCGCACCACTATACTCACTCAGATTTGTCAAATTCGTAAGCCAAAATAGATCTCTCCAACATTATGTACATCTGCGTGCATCTCGTGTCTTAGCCTGACTGCATTCCGCATCTAGTTATGTCCCTCGCTGAACAGCCACCTTTATGTGAGTGCCGACGACCAAAATGGATTTCCCTCCTGCCACACTTCTGACAATGTCTCAGTCATGTTTTCTCTTTCTGGCAAAATTGGTCCATGTGAGACCCTAAAAGGCAGTATGTCTTATCGGCCGCACAAGCGCGCTGCGCTGCGGAATCCTACACAATCGCGTGGCACCCACAGCGATAACACGAGACATGCGTCGGCGACAAATGTGACTCGTCGAAAAAGGCGCCGCCTCTACCATTTTAACGTCATCCCAACTTCTTTGGTTCCTCTTGTACTTTTCGGTCCCGCTTCCCACGGGATCACGACACGAGATCATCGGCTTGAGTAATCCTCAATATCTACAGACATCTGCACATCTTGGCTCCTGCCTTCTAATTCTGTACTACTTCCTATACGAACATGCTATGAGTATCGCAGGTGTGTGCCAAGCCTGACGTTGGCCTTTGGCTCACTGCATTGTACCTTGCATCTTCACGGACTATATCGAGATGAACTTAGCCACGATTGATGAAAGACACAAGCACATTTATACTCTTGCATACTAACCCATTGTATAGTCTCCCTGTCGGTCCGATAGATTTGGGGGTATATCGTCATGATAACTGCCGGCTCGATTGCGGCTGTGCTCAGCATATTCTAACGTCCTCTTGTTCATAGAGAATATGTGTTAGGAGTACTGCCTCGTAAGAGTTACACTCTATTAGATGTTGACTCTATTTCTAGGCCCGAGAGACGGTGAGCTGCTCTCGTCGACCTATCATCCCCGTCGTCGTGGCATTGCTCTAGGTTCATCTCGCATATGCTTGTCCATCATGTTATGTCCCCAACCGTGAAAGTGAACCTTATCGACAGAACGCCTAATACTCCGTTCACTCCGGTGTAGTGTTACAAGGGAGATGACTTTGGGGACGTCGGGGGGAGGCGGCCCTCGGGAGCTAACCCGAAAACGCCTTTACGGCTTGGAAGGGGACGTCTACAGAGCGTAGCCCCCGAGTTTCAGAACTGCAGCCCGCTTCGAAACTGGCCCCATCTTCACTCCATAAGAATGCATGTGTTGGACTTATGTTCTGCATAGACCCATTGTGCAGCAGAAAAGGATACTCCCGTCGTCATGAAACGTGCGGGTGCTTCCAGATAATACTACGGTAACCAGGGCTGGGTAACCAGGATAAATACTAGTTCGTAATTCCACCATAGACGATTCGATAGGCCGTCTATATTCAGATATACTAATATAAGACATTTCTCGTTAACAATGCCAGATACTAATGCAACGACGAAGTATGCGTGCCTACCTAAGCCAGGCTATGGTTTGTAAAGATGAAGTAAGTCCATCCGAAACACATTCGTAATAAGGCAGCCTACCAGAGTAGAACCCCCTATTTTCCTACGAGCCTATTGGAAACCTGGACAGCCGATTATAACCGTAATAAGAGTTCTTTGCGTTCACTGTTGGGGAGATGTAAGACGTAAAATCAATACTCTGGACAGGACACTTAGCCTTCTAAGCAACGGTATAGAGCCTATCTTTCAAGTGACTACGCCCCTATGCAGAGACTCCTAGCAGCACGGTCTATAACGGTCGAAGGTATAAACCGCCCCCCTGAGCGAGACCCACAGCAGCTACGTGGTGATCAGCTCGGAATACTACATACTATACACATATCTCGAGGGATATATCCCAACTTGTCTTAAATAACGGCTTTTAATATACCAGACGGTTGAATCATATCCCTTACGCATGGGCAAGGCTACACTTGTAGTTGAACGACGCGGAGATCGTGTCTTGTGCTAATGAAGGGGGTATCTTCCTGCTGTTGTGTTACCATCCTACTTCTTGCCGAGAGCTGCTCTAAATGACAGGCTCGGGGATTTCAAATGTTCTCGCTTCTCGCCTATCCTTACGAGGCTCACTCTAGCTACTTTCGGCCTCTGTCAAGCCATGGCTTCGCTACGGATACTACCTTGGGAGCCAGAGTGATGATGGCTTACCATCTTCCATCTGCAGCTGTCGCCCCTGCATCGTCCGATATCATCATTGTTCTACAGTCTACCTTTAACTGGGAAGTGATAGTCAAGACCAAGTCCAATACCGTTCCATTCATGCTTCCCCTTAATATCTTCATACTTCTGTTGCCCCTACACACCCCATCATTGCCGTCGAGAGCGCGTGAAGCTATCACAAGAGCAACATAATCATTTCTTGGGTTACATACGGCACAGCACAGTGACACACGTTATAGTAACCGCGCTACGCGGCAACGACTCCAGGTAATTCCCGCCTCTATCTTTGGCGTCTGTTTCGAGTTTGGGTCGGAGTATCCCTTAACCTGGTAGTAGTCGTCCTCCAACCTCCTGTAACTTCACGGCATACTATGCCGAGTCCTTTCGCCACTCATCAGCGTTAATATTAAGACCCGCAAAAAGTCTTAAGCGAGCACGACGGCGACGAAAGCGACAATTACGGTCACCCCGTCTCATACTGTAGAAGTCGGCTAGTCCTACTCAGCAAGCTCACATACCATGCTAATCTCAAGCTGTAACAAGTTACCTGCCAGTGATGAAGTAGGACTTAGTACGTGATCGACTTGTTAATATCGTTAAACGTAGCTCCTCGATGGAACGGTGACATCACTTCTCAGCTAGCCGTAAATTTGTGTAATGTTCGTATCTGCATACCAGGTACACCCAAGGCTCCGAGGTTTCTCCCTAACCCAGCCGTACGAGAGACGGCTAAGGTTAGCGAGCATAGCTCTATTCGAGGTATGAGATGACATCAGATGCAGTTTCTAAACTACCTCCCTACCTAGGTACCTATCTTCCATACGAGCCCACCAACCAGAATCGAAATGTCATTTTCATTATGATTTCTGGTTGGCTCTGAGCTCTCTTATCTCAGGGGGATAAGCTAACTTCGTTAAAACCTAACTCCAAGTATGCCTCTCACCGAACACAATAGCACTTCTCCGTGCCACGATGGTCAAGTCGGACATGCCGTACTCTTACCTTGTTAGGAAGAAAGCACTCAACCCAGAGAACAACCATCGTCGCTCTGAATCTCTTCAAACACATACCGACGCTCCAGCACTGAGCCACCGGTGTGTATCATCAAGAGAAGCACTTTCGATCATACCGTAAGAAAGGCGGCTGCTTTGAGCATGCGGTCCGCCATTACTTGACATACCTCTTGGGGCCAACGTAAGCTGTCAGAGCCTCAAGGGGGCGTGCAGGCCACGGCGCTATCTACTAAATACATGCATATTTGAGCCTCCTGAAATGCGAGATGAGCCTCAGTTTTAAGTTCATGTGCCTTCGGCGAGAATAAGGCGAATTGATAAAGGACTGGATCGAGAAAGGGATACACAGAGAAGATGAGGATTAGCAAGGGGGAGAGAAGGTCGCAGGGATGAATTAAAGACAAACAAACAAATCATTGAGGCTGTCCATCATGGTCATCCCTTACGCCGATGACTTGTTACTCAATATGCAGAAATAGGGCAAATCGTCCCGAGATAGCGACTTACCGAGAAGTCATTCTCCCCGATATTTCTCGGTATTCACATCGTGCGCGAGGTTTTGCTGAATAAAATCGAAAGGTTTGTGCAATGCTAGACTAGCCAATTATATCCTTCATTCTGAACAGCTTGACCACTAGAGCTCATTACCTGCCTCTACTTATATTACTCATGAAGGGCACGAAGGTTGGGACTTACTACCAGATAAAGGATAGCAACTTGGACGGACTTCGCCAGTACAGAGAATCAACGATTGAATTGGGTCATGAACGTTCATGCTGGCTATTAGCTCTATCAGATACGATTAGCGTACGTAAGCGATGTGGTCGTCCACCCTTCCGTCTTTCCGTCTATCTTTGGTGTTCTCATCTCTTGTATCAACGTCCGACTTCCAAACCCAGCAGGGCGGGGTTCAATTTCGTAGTGTCGGGGCGACGCAAAAGTCATAAAACGCCGTCACCCCTACTTGTTTAACTTTTCTGTATTCCTTATTGATCCCACCGATCGTCATCAAGATCTGAGTCGCTCTCGTCGTCCCCTTCATCCACTGTGCCGAACTGACTGTCTCCGTCATACGGTCTGGTTCCCCTGCTTGTGATGCTCAGGCGACCCAGCGGTCTGCGCAACTAACTAGCGGACGCGACTGGCCGCCCACGGTCGTTGTTGTTCTTATCGTCACTCTCCGAGTCATCGTCGCTTGGCGGCCGACTATCACGGAGATTCCGTCGGTTCTTGGTCATCTGGTAGAGTTAGCAGATTGCACATCATAATTCCGGAATAGGGGGTGGGTCGTACCCATGACCTTACACCACCGATCAAGCCGATGGTATACCCAGTGATGAAATCGTTGGGTGCCGGAGTCCTCTCACCCGGTGTGGTAGGTGACTTAGCAGCAGCGGCCACAGTAGCGGCTTCTCGCAAGCTGGCATCACCATTCGCACCTGGAGTAGAAGGTATTGAGAAGCGGTTGGCCGGAGACGGACTCTGAGGTCGGCTCGCGGGCCAATACTGACGGAGCTCACGACTTAGCTCCTGACCTGTCGTGGTCCAGTTGGCTCGGATGTTATCACGCAGATCCTGGACATGACGCTTGAGGTCGAGCTCGTTCTTCTTAAGCCAACTAACGTTCAGCTCCTGGCGTGACGTTCCTCGCTTAAGCTGACGTGCAATGTACTTCTCATAGTCACGGACAATCCTATGTGAATGGCAGTCAGCATCGGTATACCCGATATATCTCCAGGGATACGTTGACTGGGACTTACTTTGTGATAATCCCTGTCGTGCTCACGCCCTCAGTTCGCTGTGTTACCAAAAACTTGCCTGCTTTCTTAATGGGGGCATAGATATCATCACCCTCAGCAGCGCCGTAGGGAATGTCGTCATGAGCAACATAGTCAATTCGGTGCTTCTCCAGGAATTCAGGCGTTACGATCCAGGGGCAGTTCTCAATGACCTCATCGACCCATTTACAATGCCTGAGTGTCTCAGCACGCTCTTTGCCCGAGAGGACTGTGAGGCCCTTCCGCTTGTGCGTCTCCTCATCGCCTGTGACACCGACTATCAAGTAGACATCATCAAAGGCCTTCTTTGCTTGTTCGAGCTGGCGCATGTGGCTGTAAAAGAAATTAGTTTTGGTCTTAGAAATATAGAAGCCAAGAGATAACTTCAGTGAACGTACCCAAGGTGGAACAAATCGAAGACACCATCAGCATAGACTCTAATAGTACGACCAGTAGGCGGGGGGTTCGTTCTGTATCCGACAGGATGTATCAAACGGCCAGTGGGGGGCGGAGGCATGGCAGCTTGCTTCTTTTTCTCCTCCTCATTTTGTACTGCCATGTCCTTGACAGCAGTAGTCCTTCTGCTCTTTCTAGCAACGCGGTCTGCGATATCGATGCTTGCCTCGGTGGTGTCGCTGGGTTCGCCAGGGTCGATGGTGTGGTCCGTCGTCTCGAGGGCAGAGGCGCGGTCGGAATTGGCGCGCTGACGTTTAGCCGGGTTCGAGTTGGCAGCAGAATCTGACTTGCGGTGTAGCCTTCCGGACTCAGGTGCCGTAGTGTCCCCTTCTTCTCCAGAGGCATCTCTCGAAGACGGCTGTAGTAGCGGGTTGTCGTCCATTTTAGTGGAGCTCGAGGTTGCTGGGCGTTTACGCTTGCCAGCGTGCGAGGAGCTCGATGGGGATGACATTCTGCTTTGGTGGGTATCCCGAAGGGAACGATGATTAAGGTACCAAAGTCGGAGGACGCCCGGGACAGTAATAGGTCGGGAATTGACGCGTCGAGCTTAAGGCAAGGCTTAGGCTTAAGATGTAGAGAAGGATGACAGGTAATCGAATATGGATAGTCGGGGAGACTGCAGCAATACAGACACTGTACACTACATGCAGCTCGTCTGGCTCCCCATTAAACAGTTCCGGAAAATGGGGTACCGCCGCTACAGCGTTAATTGGCTCTTGGGCTAGACGGGTCTTGGACAAGCGTCATGAAACTAGCAACCAACCTAGAATTGTTGACATGTGGGAATTATGAAGATATCAATGACGTTCTCCAGTAAAAACTCGGAAGAAATGCAGCGCTGGCCAATGAGCTTGTGGTTTGGAGCTTGGAAAGGGTTGGAGCTTCAGACGCGGATGGAGAAAAAGACAACGACGGGAACACGGTTGCACCGCGAGCACGGGAATCTGATATATCGATAAAGAAATTAAGGAATTGGCCTCTCTTTCCTTCCCCAGCTGACGAAGCTTACGCTAGAGGCAAAAGGGGTTGCATTAAGAAGGGAATATTTCAGAAAGGAGGATTAAGATTGCACAAATGCTACGTCCTTTCCCGCCAAGTTTCCGCATCCATGGAGGCTCCAAATTTCGATAATTTCAAAAATTTCGGAATCATTCGATTCCTGTTAGAGGCGATGTAAGTGGCGTCATGATTTGCCAATTAGCTTCTTCCGGTTCCAAGCCTTTTGTCCCCGTTGGGCTGTGGCTTGTTGCATCGACACGGAACGGTGTGGCGTCTGGCTTGGCAATGCCTACATGTACCTACATCCACACATAATTGAAGTACACATGTGGAAAGAGGTATGCAAGTTCCTTCCAAGATTCGCATTAATGAATACTCGATTGACTTCGACTCGGTCGAAGTTTATATGCGATGCAACTGCATCTTTCAACGGCACGAAGTGTTACACAAATTGGTTCTAATAAGAAGTTGGTTAGACGGACATTGATGTTTGTGCCGTTTGATAAAGATGTACATGTCCGTGTCATCCGGCATTGATGCACATTGATACATTGATGTTTGTCGATACATATATCTCTTAGAGTAACGAATAGAGACTGCGCTTCGACTTGATATACTCTTTCGCATTGAGTTGAGATTGAAGCCATCTAGAACTCTATCAGTAACTGATAATCTATTCTAAATGCGATGCCGTCTATGGAATCCGTGTCATTTAGATACGCTTGCCCATTTGTCAGATGTCCCATTGAGTGATCCTCTAACATTGGTATAACCCCCAATATGATGTATGTCAATGCATGTGCTTTGGCCTCTAGTCTAGATACCTAATTGCTAATCCAAAAATGGTATCCTGTGGTATGGTATCTGATCAAATATGATCTCGTAACCTGGTCCTGCAAAATGCGCACCCCGCACGAGTGGCCTCATGTCAACCAATTCCGTCGGTGTTGTCGGGCTCCCAGCGGGATCCAATGACACGGGACGGCGGTGATGGCGGTGGTGGTGTGAGGCATTTCTAGAATTCTTGAGAAAATTTTTATTCCCAGTTCTCTAGTTAACGTCCACCTCGGACGCGGCTCTTTGAAAAGCAACATCTATTTTGCTTCAATTATGTGAGCCGGACTGTCCGCTGCTGCCGCGTGTGTCTGCCGCAGCGGTGCGGATGTTTTGGGGAGCTCCTGTAACAGAACGCCCTTGCGTGCTCGGGAGCCTTGGAACCAAACTTCTGCGATACCTCGCAGTACTCCTTGTCCTCGCCGATCCACTCTTGGATGTGGTTGTGCAGCTCACAGCGCGCTGTGCGACACTTGCGGCAGTATACCTGGCCCCTCGGCGACAGCATTGCCAGGGAGTTCTGCTTGCCTACGCCGCTACTAGCCACGAACGGCCCGGAGATGAACGCGTTCCGCCATACCCATTCCATGTCGTTAGGGCCCTGGCGCCGGGCCGACAATGGTACCTTCCCGTGCATCCGCTTGTGGATGGAATAGAAGTGCGTGCTCGTTAGTCCCAAGCACGTGCTGTCGATGGGGTCTAGGAAATCGAAGATGGCATAGTGCAACTCCGGCGGGAGATCCTCGAGGGTGAGGGCCACGCCAGGCTGGTGAGTGAATGGGACGGGCTCGACGTCCGTCACGGAATACGACCTTTGCGGTGAAGGCATGGCTGGGCGTTTGGGTTGAACATGGTTTGCTCCTCTCGACGAGGGAGGGATCGGAGAAACAGCAATCTGGGGTATCGGAGCAGGCGGGCCTTGCGGTTGGAATTCAAAATACGAATCTGTCTCAGCTTTCTCTGCCGACTCTCTCGGTGTCGCAAGCGGCGTGAGCAGACGATGTCGTCTCTGCAAGGCAACAACCGAGTTAACCGTCGCCGGATAATCAGTTGACGAGAATGCACGCCGAGGTGCTCGAAGAAGGTCCTTCCTAGAGACAGTCTCCTTCACGGGTCCCTTGTGTTGCTGCAACACCAACACCGATGTCTCCGAGGCTGGTCCGAGGTCCACATTAAGGAACCTGCTCGACAACTCCATCATGTCGGATGACCCTGACGATAACGTCTGCCCCAGGGAAGGGGCCCGGAGAACTTCGACCATGGTGACTGTTGATGAGTGGTGGTGTCAAGTTCGAATCTTGCACACGATGTAGCTCGGAGATAAGCGCTATCTGTGCGCGGCGAGTTTGCACCAGGTTGTGTTGTTATAAGTAGCTTGTTGATGACGGAGAGAAGATGGTAACTTCAATTTACCATGAAACCGGCGAGCTCTAGGGTCAAGCTGAATGATAAGGCTCTTCAGTTCCAAATCCGTACAGTTATTCGCCCGAATACTACCGACAATAGGCGCTGACGATAGATTCGAATTTTCAGTAATAGCCGAGGCTGGCGCTGAGGAATGTAAGATGGGGCTTGCTTTTCTTATCTGGAGACCCAATTATGTGGAATCTTCAGACGTCGCGGGATAGAAACTCTTCTGATAATCTGTTGACGAGTCGTGACACTTGTCAGAGCCTCGAACTACGTGGGACGCACGGGGTTATTAAATCCGCCATGGAGAGAGCGGTCAGGGGTCGGGCTATGGCAGACGCCAACTAGCCACACTACGGAGATCACTATCCAGTGGAGATTTGATCCACTTCTGGCAACTTGGCGAGGCGCCGAGGAAGAGGGTCTGGAGATCTATCGTGACAAATGGGGAGAGGTGGAGTGGTGTGACCCGTAACCCTCGTCGCCCCCCGACCGGAGAAGCCAAGCCACGACACGGGAGAATCCTTTGGCAAACCGGACTAGGCTAGAGCAAATTTCTGGCTATGATTCGAATATTGCCAACTGATTGTAGGAGGGCGTCCTGGACGACTGCCTGAACCCGAACCGGAAACATGGGTGCTTCGGCGTCGCCAGGTTCTTCCCTTCTCTTTCATGACCGGAACATTTTCACTGGAGACCCCGAAGATCCCGGCTAGTTTTTGAGCGATAACGGACCGTGCCTATGTAGTAGTAATATTGTTGGTAGCAAGGTAATCCTAACTAATGTACAATCAAACCTGAAAAATCTTCATTCTTTCATGATTATCTCTACCAGAGCATTCGTAGTAAACGTAAATACGCTGTAGGATTTACCCACTGGTCCGTTGCTTGCCTGAAGTTATTTGGTTTATGCCGTACAGAATGACGAGACATAACCCCTCAACGTTACTGGACAGCCTGACAGCCTGGACACGGCCGTGACAAGGGTCCGACCTCCCCTCAAACATTTGCTTTATGGTCCCTACCGCTCGATTTCTGCGGTGAGTTGGATCTACTATGCGGTGGAACAATTATCCACCTGATGGCTATTTGACGGCTGTGGAGCGGAAACAAGCGCTTGACTCGGCGACCTGCCCAGGCCATCGGTACTCGATATAGCAACGATATGCAGAGTCAGGCAATCTCTTTGCAATGTAACGGAGGCCATCGGGAATCGGCATTTGCAGAGTTGTGGCTGTGAGAGTCGAGAAAATGCCCAAGCTAAGGGAGGAATCGATGAGTTACGGGATCTTACAAAAGAGGAGATCTAGATTGTTACTAGCCAATAGCATCGCACTACCGTCGTCGTACAAGGGTTATCAATCAGATCTCTTGTGAGCAAAGTTGCTTCCAGTGTTAATCCATCCTTCTAGGACGTTCTGGACTGTGTAAACGAATGCTCCCTTGGCGCCCAGGCGCCCTATCCGCGATTTTGGATCGTCCCGATCGTATCCACAAGAATATGGGGTCCTGACGTCTCGTCCCCGATAATGGAGCCATTTTCTATGGTATTGAGTCTATGTAGGGATTCCTCCCTGTTGTATTCAAGGTGTGAGGTCACTGTACAGTAGCAAAAGGAATTTAACMCCCTCGTCTCAGGGTCTTACACTTCTATAGGATCGGCCTGCATCAGGCACCCGAAATAGGCTCGTGGTATCGAGGTCGACAGATATGACTCGGAACCGTCCTAATACTAATGAAAGTATTCTTGCCGTAAGGTTAGGTAGCGTGGTAAAAATATGAACTGATTCTCAGTCCCGTGGTCATCCGGGAAGAATGCTCCGGTCATGTGCGAGCAATACCTCGTAGGTCTTTCGCTAAGCTCCGATCCGCGAACGTCTGTTATTATTGACTGCTGACGCAAGAAGGCTTGGCCCTTCAGGTCGAACCAGATAGGGTCGTTTCTCGCCTATGCAGTACGACACTATGTAGGGCTAGCTAGCATTGATACGTATGACAACGATAATTTGAGATTAGAGTCTTCGAGAAGTTATCTTCGGCCACTAGTGTAGCTGTCATTCCAACTTTAGCTTCAGTCAAAGACAACGTGGGGTGCGCTATACTGAGTTTAGCTGACTCCCCCGAGTTTCCCCAGATGAACGAAGTTAATCGTGACCTCCCCTACGAAACATGCTCACAGGGCGTATTCATTAGGCGTAGCGGCCCAATATCATGGTGGACTCAGATATCCGCCAGATAGATCATACAACAACTAAAACAGGATTTGGTGGTTTAACTTTCCCAATGCGCGTAGCCGATTGCCAGCTATTCTACCTTCACTTTCCGCCGGATATATCAAACTTACATCCGTAGCGTGATTACAAGCACTGTTTACACTGATTATCCCATGTCTAGAACACAGAACAATGCCCTTTTGGTAATCCTAGGATACCAACATCGATGGTCTAGGAGACTAGACGTCTAGTTCTGCGGCCTCGCCCCAATTTGAACACCACTCCTAGTAACACTACTTCTAGCACATGGATCTATGTAGCTCTACATGTAATTCAACACGACACACGTACCTAGATACTTCGAAGACGAAATTCAAGCTGAGGGATGACACTTATATTCATTGACACAAGGCTTCTGTTTCAGCAGTCGATTATAAGGCTTATCTGTGTACCATCACTGTTATAAGAGACCGATGGAGCAAAGCTACAAAATCCAACCTAAGAGCTGATATCAACATCGTCCGCCAAATGATTGGTTTCGGGTTTACGACTTCGTTGCTTTCCATGGCTCATAGATTTTCTGGCTTGCACAATCGATTCCTTGTGCCTATTGTATATTGTATGGATACAAACTTTGTTTCCTGAGGACGAGTACAGTCGTCATTATCTATTCGGGGGGTCCCGGGATGAGCACTCGTAAAACTACTATTTAAGTGACCTAAGTGATTTCAATATCTTCTAAAGGCGTGTACGGATGACGGCCGGTTAATTTACCTCTCTATTCAGTGTTCAAAACCTGGGTTCATAAGATATGTACCTATTTACACTTATATTAACCGTCATAGGTCCATATCTCATAAGCAGTCAGATATATCTCCCAGGGTGAGTTCATGGCTAGATCAATGTTCTACGAATAAAGTACGTATAATTAAAACGGCATATATACACTATATTTGATGCCATTTAATGTAAAGCCTTTGTTGATAGAATTGTGACCCCCCTTTTCCCTTAGTCTACATCTGACGTGTCTCGAAAACGGCTATACTCGTTGATGACAGATCGAAGCAACATAGATTAAATTTACTGGTTACCTAGATGATCAATCGTTACGCACAGTGGATGTATTCTGATATATATTGGAGATACGTGCAACTGGGGTATCACTAGTACGGGGATCATCTATAAACGGTAACACTAAAGTCACATCGATGGCAGCTAAACTTCGTTTCCATGGGAGTGGAATACGACCCCGGAAGAGCATATTCCTGTTTCAGATCCTCTTCTTATTGGCGCCTCTATACGTTTAATTCGCAGACTTCTGATAACGAATACTCATGATCTCCGACTTTCGCGTCCCCTTCTAGGAAAGGAGGCTTCCAATTACCGTAGTCAAGAAGTTGAGCGAATTATAGTGTGTCGATGGCGTCGAATGGGCTTCTATTTTCCCGGGCTATGAGGCTCAGAACGACGATTAGACCTCAAGTCTCAGTGCCCTCTTAGCTGGGCATATAGGCCCAGATCTCGAAAATGCCTTGCCTGGAAGACCATCGACTTGATGAGTGGCAGGKAGCCGGACAGACGCAATAAAGAGAAGAGGCGGCATATACCGTAGTGCTATGTGTACCACGTGGGTCCGACGTATGTGATGGTCTTGATTTTGCGATCACTATCGCATTAGCAGAAGATTGCAATGTGAGCAACCTGTTGTAGAATAGCCAAGACTAACTGAGATTCTGAGAAGGCATCAATTTTATTTCTTCTTCTCGGGAAAACGTGCGACATGTTTTTACAAGAGCTACAGTTACAGAGTCAGTAATTAGAAGGTTCTTATATGCCGATCCAGATGACACTGATTACTACGTCCATGCCCTTGCCCTCACCGCCGTCGTACTTGAAACTCCACATGCCGTCTGTCTTCTCGTTCCAGAAAGCCTGGGTGGCCGAGTGCATGCCTCGTCGACCGACGTGTGGCTTTCCGTCCGTGGCGGTCGCGTTGCCGCCGTCGCTAGTGCTAATACGCGGACTATCGGCTTTCGCTTCGCTTCCACCCTTGGGCTTATTGAGAGCTGAGGTCGGGACTAGATGTTGGACAATGGTGCTGTTGACAACATATTTATGGGCGGGAGTTTGAGAACCAGAGGGTGTCGACTCGGATATGACGGCTCGGAGGATTGAGTTCTGGAGAAGACGTTTTGTGTTAATAGTCTGGCAAGCCATAGAATACCGAGAGATACATGGCGTTTAGGAAAACCATGGGAAACATACGATAATGGTGCCGTTCCAACCTTCGACTTTCGAATGTTCGTAATACTCTGCGTTGCCGATGGCGCTTTGACAAGCCTATATTTAACTGAACTTAGCTGGTTGAGCTCTCGTACCACGATGCCTCCTGTGGAAGGGAGCCAGGCGAACCTACGTCCATCGCGATCTGCTTTAGTCGGGTGGTACTAATTGGCTGATAGAAATTCTGTAAGCTTTCTTGGACGCTACCAAAATTGAGACCGATTGTGACGTACAGCATTGCTTGGTGATGAGGCCATTTTGGATGGTTGATCTCGCCGGTTTGCGGAGGTAATGGAGGGTTGAGATGCGAATGATTGTTATAATAATTCGGTAGAGGTATGTTTGTAGAATTCTTTGTATAAGCTGCCGCGACGCCTGCTGCTAATTGGTACAGAAATGGGGATTAAGGAGAACTACAGCAGCCTTGTGAGACGTTTTTTCAGCCTTCTCCCCTCTGACGTTGTAAACAATAAATTGATGCACGCTTATTTGGATGGGCCACAACTTGATCCTTGCTTCACCTTGCATCTGCAGCCCCGGAGTTGCCTTAAAAAATGAACCGGGTTTAGGTGTATGCGGTCTGCGGGCTTATGTAAGAATGAGAGAGGCTTGAGGTTTCTGAGGTACCTATGTACATACCTCCTAGCAGTTCAATGTTTCAAAGACTTGCGCGGGGCAATTGAGCACGTGCAAGCTCTCTCTCCTCAGCCCGCGTCGGAATCATTCATCTTCAAAGGCCGTCCTGGCCGTCCTAGTGGACTGCCCCCTTGTTGCTAGGCAGTTGCTAGCTAAAACCAGCCACTGAGAGAATTGAATTGACCCACGTGCGAGATTCTTAGGTGACTAGCACGTTCTACTAACCCTCTTTAGATGCTTTTCAATTATCAAGCTCTCAACATCAGATTGCTTGCTATCATCGTCATAGCTAGTAGTCTTTTTTTCCTTCTCTTTTTTATTTTCGTTTCTTGCATTTTTATGGTTCTGTAGACTTGAAACTCAACTTTTCTTCCTCTTTGTCGTCCGATTTTGCCAATCGCGTGGCTGGTTCAATCCAACTTCCCTCTCTCTTCTGCGACCCAATCACAACAAACACGAAGCTCATCAGCTACCAATCGACCGCGAACACTGGCACATCTTATCTCCATATCTATCCAAGCTTAATTCCCCGCGAATCATACTCGGTTAACAGCCAGCCTGCTAGTCATAAATCGCCCAGCATGTCTAGCCAACCTCTTCTGCAAACCGCTCCAGGTAAACGAAACCGTTCTATTCCAAGAGATAGATCACCTTGGATATGACCTGAACTAACGTCTCTCAACCAATCATCTCAGGTAAACGGATTGCCCTGCCTACTAGAGTCGAGCCAAAGGTTTTCTTCGCCAACGAGCGTACGTTCCTATCATGGCTGAATTTTACCGTCATATTGGGCGCATTGGCCATCGGCATGTTGAACTTCGGTGACCGCCCGGCCTTCATCTCGGCCTTCCTATTTACGGGTGTGGCCATGCTCACCATGATATATGCATTGTTCACGTATCATTGGCGAGCTAAATCGATAAGGGTAAGGGGACAAGCCGGCTTCGACGACCGGTTCGGACCAACCGTCCTGGCTATTATCCTCCTATTGGCCGTCGTGGTCAACTTCGTTCTGCGCATAACATACTCTGGTACGGCGGGCGGCAAGAAACATTAGGAGCGGGGAAGGTACCGGAAATATTTATGCCGCGGAGATATGTACGGGGGAAATCTTGTGTGACATACTGAAGGCCGGAATCCTGAGCGATAACCCGTCTTCCCATTGCGACGATTTCGCCAATATTGAGCTTTCCTTCGGAATTTGACAACGGTCGGTAGGGGATATATATAATTTGTACATCAGATAGCATCTTGCTTAGCATGGCATTTCTGGTGGAGTTTGTGTGTTTGGGTATCATATGGAATCGACTTTCATGTATGTTTGCTGTCTTGGTTTCGAGAGCGCTTTAGTACTTCATAGCACGATAGCTCCCAAAAGAGTGAAATCCAACCGCCAACCCTCATCGTGGCTCACATCCTTTAAGCATTATAATGTTGGGTTCCAATATCGACTCTCTTCGCAGTGTTAATCTCGTCGCGTGGATGCTTTAAGTTGGATTGGCGTTGGTTTGTTCTCCATATCGCTTCTTCAATTCCTCAATGGAAACTCGGGAAAGGAATAGGCTCATGATTGGTACTCCTCTCAATCGGGGTTGACCTTCAATAGCTCTTTGGAACGGGGTCTTCATGACTTCAAAGTCGTCATCGTCGGCACCGCCTAGTTTTGTCTCTTCGATAACAGTATTGCCCTCGCCTCTCGGTATTTCCTTGAGCTCCTCGCCTAGAGCAATGTATTGAAACCAGATGCGTCTACTATCCGTCCGTTTTTCTAATTCGCGTTTCGCAATTTCGGCGATAGAGATAAGCTTGCCTGTATCAGCAGCTTTGGCGCGGAGGATAGATACACTCGTCTTGTTCGTTGCAGGGGAAGCAAGGTGTTGCAGGACGGAGATGACCTTCTTCTGAATCTTGGACGACGATATAATTGAGTGAATCCGAACTTCGTATTTCGATTCGACAGCTTCTAACGTTTTAACGTCCTCGGTCGATGATAGGTTGAGGCTAGCCTCAAGTCGTGCTCTCTTGTTAGGCGGGATCGGATTCGTGTCAGCGCGCTTTCGCTTCGTGGGTGAGTCGCTGCCTTGATTGCCCTCTAGGGGGCTTCTTAAGCCGGTCATGATACCGCCGTTAGAGGAGAAATGCTCGTCATGGGGGGGTTGCTGAGGAGCGTTGTTGACATCTGCATGAATTGGTAGTGGGATGAGAATTAGGTACACTGTAAAGAATTAAGTGCGAGTCTTATCGATAGCGACAGCCGCTAGTTCATGACTGAACCTGACTGGAAGTTCTTTGACATGGGCTCCTACTAACAACATTCAAGGCGCGTGACGTACACGTATATCGAAATTCGACTCAAATCTACACTACAAAGTCACTTAATAGTGGGTAAAACCAACGGCGTGTCATCACGTCATATTGTTAGTTTAACCGGCGAACTACCTCTACACATGTAGGTATTGCCAACGGTAATTGTTTTTCTTGCTTATCGATATGTCGCTCCTATTGACATGGAATAAATCTGTCAGACTCGGACAAGGCAGCTCCCTCTTGGCCAAATGCGGTGATCGATGTACTGTTCAGACATGCCTGAGACATGTCTAATCCGTAATTGGTCGATCACCAAGGAAAAGACCCTGTTCCCAAATGCAGTTGCAGTCGCCTAGTTTATGCCAAGACATAATCAAGATACTATGCATACAGGTATCTTGATAGCGTGACCAGGATATTTATCATATTACATACATACCCATGAGCAAGACGGCTTCAATGAGGTCGCATTGAAACGCCTTATTAGGTATAATTTCAACTACTTGGACTACGAAAACCAAATCATATGTCGAGATGCGTGCCCAAATGGAATGTATAGTAAGCTACGTGAAATATACAACCCATCAGGTTCTCTAGTTGCGGGGACATGTTATCGGATGTATACTTGATTTAGATACATGAAACAAAATCGCGAGGGAGCAGTTGACTCCATGTCTTAGAAAAACTCTCGACGAGCTGGTCGCCTAGTCGATAGGAAGATTCCCGAGGCTATGGTAGACAACATGGTATATTTCATGTTGCATTGAAGTGCAAGTGTTAGCCAGAACTTACAGTTTCAAGATACAGAGATACATACATGCACCTACTCATGGTGTCAAGTATGACTTATCATATTTCAACTTGACCCTTTACCGTCGACATGGGATGATAACATCGACGAAACCAAAGAATCGTAATTAGCGAAGCGAGCCAGCCTCGTCATCTGTGTAAGAGGCATCTATCTCGAAAATTAGATCAAGCCTCACCTTTCCTAGGCACGTTGTTTAGCAAAGTGGATGCACACGTCTTTGCATATCTATAAAAAGATATTATGCAATATTCTCAAAAGTTGTACAATACTTAGCGTCGCTTAATGCCTTGGTTATGCAAAAGAACTGTGTAGCTAAAAGCGGCCATATGACGCGCTAAACCGCTTCGGCTGGTCATGTTTCCATCAAATACTCGATTGTCACGCTCCTTAGAAATAGCATATCTGGTCTATTCCTTTCGTATCTACGGGGGTATGATTTGTTGCCACTGCCTCGCAAAGCTGCTCTACCACCCCCCGTGTTTATCATCTCTTGCACCCTCTTTTCTCTATAAGTGAGTCATAAAAGGTACCCTAGCCTGGTCGTCTGATAGCCGGTACATTCGTTATACGCACGCATAATCCATGTATAAACCCCCTTTACCGTGCAGCACGGACCAGGCCATACTTGTGCATGTCTTATTCAAAACATCAAACTCACCCCTGCCGCGCAACTTGATTGAGAGACCCCCTGCCCAGAATCCCAAAATCCATTCATCGGACAGTCGGGCAATCAAATCAACATTCAAGATTGAAATTGACGATAGGTACCTACCCTGCCTACATGTACCTGCTCCCCCAGGCTCTAGGCATGTAGCCACCCACCCAACAGGGACTTATCACACCCGCAAATACACCGTCAGGTAACCTGGACGGTCCCCCAAACCTCGAGAATCAAGGACTTCCAACTCTCTGCCCTTTGCCCTTTCGCATCTCGCGCCCTCTAGAAGAAACCTAACAACCTTTGACTTTCCTGCCTTTCTGCGCACTCCCAACCGTCGCAACAACCGAAAAGGAAGAAAATTGTAGCGAATGATAGTCGCCTTTCTTCCGATTTCAATTTAATTCATTTCGCGCGTTCCTTTACTGCCTTTAATTCTGTTTCCCCCCCGGGCGCGCCTTTGCCTTGCTTCGTTCCCTTCGCCTCTTTTTTTGTCTCGATCGCACCCTGATGATCATCATACGCGCCTTCTAATACGTACTGTCGGCGGTATCTCCCAGTCGATACTGTTTCACCGCGCTCATTGTCCTTTTGCATCTGCTCTTTTTCTTGCAAAGGACATCAGGGACATTTTTATTTTTGTTGTCGCCCGGTCGCAACATCTTTCATGAGTCGAACCGATATACACCAATACTAATAAATTACGCGCAAGCATTACAACCATTTGCATTGCACTGCCAGACCCCGGCGTGCTTGGTGCGCATCCCTCTGCTGCCTCCGACCCTGACTCAGACTGAGTTTCGTTGGGTTTGACCGTGGCCACATCAGCGTCGGCCGACTCCTTTTTTGCGCGTCGCCAACCCATCAGGAGCCGTATCTTGTCATTCAAGTCGTGCGCCATCCTTGGTTCTGACCTTTGCCTTGGTACTAGTGACTTCCCACTAGTTAGCCCAGGACTTGGTTCATTCAATAGCGGGCGTTAGCCAGGCTAAAAAGGTGGTCGCATCCGCTGGCTCAGCCGATCCCCCGATTGAACGCTTTCGACCTGCAGCACTAGGGAGGTGCTAGGGAGGTACGAGGAACCCACCAGGAATCCACCAGGAATCCACGCCTCAGCATCATTCGCCGTTACGTCAGCCTTGCCTTCCTATTTGGCGTCGCACCTTTGACAAATTAGTTCCTTCCGCCCCCTTTACACCAAAGTTGTAAGCGCATCAGCCTGGACCCAATCTGCGGTAGCGCTTCGACCACGTACTTCACCACGTCCACCCCCAACCTTCTGAACGCAAATATCAGAATATCCTTTTATTTCCCTGTCGGGTATGCTCATGTTCCGTTTTTGGAGTTCAGATTCGAGGGGAAGCGACAAAACTCTACACGTTGAACAGCCTATGCTCGATTTCAGCAAACCACTTCAGCCTTGGGTGTCGTCAGAGTCTCCGCTTACTACTACTACTACTTCCACGTCGCCTCCTATTCCAAAGCGGCGCAAGCAGAGCAGCGTCGCGATAGCATCGCAACCCGCTCCTCCGTCACCCGCTGCAAAGCGGGCGAGGACTGATGATGATGATGGCGATCACCTCAAGGCGCCTAAAAGGGTGGCCTTGTCGACGGTAGAGGAGGAAGGAAGGGATGCACCCCAACCCGTGCCAGTGGAGCCCGATATGAACCGCGCTAGAGATATCATCGAGCAACATTTTAGCCTTGAGATTCTACTCAAGCACGATGAGTTACGCTTGGTTAATCAAGAACTTGCCAAATGCCAGGTGGCTTTGGAGCAGTTACGCAGATGTCATCTAATACCGTATCCGCAGAACGTTCCTACGCCGGACCAAATGGTGAATATAATGAGCGGGTCAGGCGCCGCCTTGCAGCCGAAGCCGGGCGAACAGTTGCCTCAGTGGGCACCACCTTTTGGCGTTACTGATGGCCCGTACGCACGGCATTATGCCAAGTGGCTCATACCCGATCCCAAGTTCGATGGTGTCCTGCCCGAGGCTCCTGTACAGGGCGAGGGCTCAAGATTCAGAACTTCGATAGACGGTAGATCGACAAGGAATAGTTTCGCTGAATTAGGTGCATCCCAAGGTAGAGGCCGACCGGTAAGGGGCTCAGCAGGTCAGAAGCTTCAAGCCCTATCAAGTGGTTACCCACCCCCCAAAGACAAGAACGGACCTTGCGTCTTAAAGCGATCCGATGGGAAGACTGTGAAGCTTGTTTGTATTGACTGCCATCGCGAGAATTTCTCCAGCACGCAGGGTTTCATTAACCACTGTCGCATAGCGCACAAAAGAGATTTCAAGAGCCACGAGGAAGCCGCGGTACATTGCGGTCATCCTATCGAGGTTGCTGACTCTGGTGGTAATGTAGGAGAGGAGAAGCCCGCTAGCCAAAGCACTCTCTCGTCCGGCTTAGTCCACCCATTCGTGCGGGAGAATGCAATGACGGAGTCAGAGGCTTGCTTCTCTGTTGTGCGTCGTATCCAGGAATCGTTAGAGATGTATCGCCGAGGGGAACTGCCCGGTGTTACCTCAATTCCCGGTGTCCCTGAAAGCTCTCAGAGAGCTACAGCGGCCGCCGCTCAACAGCCCAATTTCTCCCCTTCCGCCGATTCTCCGCATCTATCACGTCTACTTCAAAGCAGAGGTTTCAATGGAAATCTGAACGAGTTGGTTAGTGAATCCAAGGCTAAGATCGATCTTGACCAGTTCTTCTCTCCTGAAGAAGAGTCGTCAGATGAGGCTGATATTGGTGGCGGTGTTAATGGAACTGGAAACGCGGCACCGTACCAGGCCCCATCTCTAGTGCGTGTTCCTGCGAGGGCCACGATGTCACCTGCCGTGGCTACAACCCGGCCAGCAAGTAGCAAAGGCCATCCTTCTCTTGTACCGTATGCTACCCCTGTACCAACTCCTGCTCCGCGGGCAACGACGGGTCCCGAGTCAGAGATGATCGTAGATGACGACATGTTGGATGTGGACTTGAGTCCTCATACTGCTGTTAGCAACAATGCACCGTCGCTTGTGAGCGACGATGGCGAGTATGACGATTCAGAAGCAGATTCGGAGGTTGAATCGGACGTGAACGACAGCATCGGGGCACAGTCAATTTCAGATGTCGACGAAATCGATATCGAAGATGACCACAGCGGTGCACGCTCTATTCGACACCGTGGTTCTACTGGTGCAGGAACTGGAACAACAGTACGCCTGCGCAAGGACGATAGCAAGCATGTCACGTTTGTCAGCCCTATTAAAGGCAACGAACATCAGAGGCGAGGTCGAAGATAGGCTCGGAAACTAATGGCCGAAGTGCTTGGTATGATTTATTCATGTGGACTGGCTTGCGAGTGCCGAGAGGACACTGAATAACTCTTTCCCCTTTTATTATTGGACTATACCGAATTCTTGGACGATCGCCCTTATCATACATCTTTTATTACGCCACTAGTCTTTCAGATGTTTAGTTTGAGACGTGTCCCGCGGAGTTAGAATCTCACGGGAGACAGCGCCTACTAGGTTATGAGGTTGTTTTTTTTGATCAGCGTCGACACGGAAGCACAATGGCGTCAGGTTGACGGGTCAATTTGAAATTGCCAGTAGAGGCTAGAGGGATTCTTGTCAGTGTGGGGAGGCACTGATGATTTTGTTTTGATACACCTATCCTCCAGAGTGCGTTGAGCAAGCCAGCAAATGGTGGGCTCGGAGGTTCGCGGCACGCACAGGGCTGGCAGATAAGGCAGCCGTTTTTCTGTATCTATAATGGCGAACACAATTGTACAAAGAAACTTGCGATAAATGAAAGCTCTCGCTGTCAAACTACATTTGTCCTGATGTGTCTCGGTTTCCTATTTTCCAGTGTGTCCGGTTTTGTATCCATTGTACATAATTGCTTCTTGCAGCTGAAGTACCGTTCCAATCGATGCCCACAGTCAACCTCGTATGACCCGACTCTACCAGCCGTAGCCAGCATTACACCACAGAGAAGAAACTTAAAGCAGTAGCACGCGCATAAGCCCTCAGCACTAGATATGTACGTAGGGCGCACAAGTGTAAGCGTACAGATAAATTGATTGGATAAACGCAAGAAACGAGTAGGCTATGGAGAAAAATGCACCGCATCAATTGATACGCCCATATGTCGAGTTCGAACTGCTGCTGCACGGAATCGATCGATACATATTTACAGCACACGTGAGACCTGATCCTTACAGCTGGCATGTAGTGTAATGCTGGACGGATGCCTGTCGCCTCTGTTGCACCTTTCACCGCATAGGGAGGTAGGTAGATACCTAAGGCAGATACATGAGGTAGAAGGTACACGATCGGGTTATTTAGGGACATCCATACATGTAACTAAGGACCCAAGTGAGGGAGGAGACCGGCAACTTGATTCCGAGAAGTCGAGGTGGCTTGCGCTCGGGCTTTGCCGGTTACTACCTACTAGGTAACTGACTGTATGGTTGACATTTCGTTTTACGTACCTGTAGCGAGTTACACGCAGACAGACAAACTTCGGATACCAACCGTTGTCGTTATCGAGTCCAAATCATTTCACGTGTATCCCTGTTGGTGTACAAGGAGTAGACATAGCGGATACAAGTAGGTTAGGGGGTACATGTAAGTATCTCACTGCCGCGTATCGAAACAGCCAGTTGTCGCGTAGGTATGTTGGTTATTATTGCCTTCGTGATACGCGTATACACGATGTACGAAACGAATGTTAGACCCGTCCCTTAGTCCCTTTACCTCTCCATTTGTCTTCCAGCAATAAGATACAGTAGCCCCAGGAAGAAGAAGAAAAAAAAAAGACGTCGTACGCGGTATTAGCCTCCCCTAGGTAGCCTCGGATCGAGTCAGAGGGCAAAAGAAAAGGGGTTTAAACCAAGCACTGAAAAAAGGAGATGCAAAACTCTTCCAGATTTCGAGCTTTGTCAAAACGGGGAAAAACATCATTCATCGTTCTATATACAGCTACAACGGTGACGAAGAAACAGCAAAATAGCCTTCTACTCCTGGCCGAAGCCCATTGTTTCTTCGACCGCTGTGGTCAACTTGCTTTGCAACTGCTCCAACGTCTTGTACGGAGGTAAGTCAAGTCGGTTGAAACTGCATAATTGTTAGCCCCTGATCTGGTGTCTAAATCGAAGTTGATGGAATATCGGGATTCGTGAACGTACCAAGTGTGTGCCTTTGGCAAATTACCAATTTCGCCAGCCTTTTCAATGGTGAACCTTCTTGGGCCGTCGCTACCTTGGAGATCTTTGAACCCGTTGACAGGAATACGCGAAGTACCTGTCGTGAACTGTAGCAATCTGCTTTTCTGCTCTCCATCCCAGCTCCGTACTGTCTGCCAGAAAAATTGGATGGTCTCGTCACTCTCTGTGTAGCCGCGGTAATCGGTGTGCTTCTTCCAGTCGTCCACGTCAATATCGGCAATACCACCGATTAGTAATTCTAGCTCACGTTCGTCGAAGACGCCGATTAGGTCCTGAGGAATAAGCTCGTGGAACCCTTCTTTGAAGGCCTGGAATTGCTCTGAAATACGTTTCTCGATGCGCCACTTAACCATAAGGTCTACGTATTCCTTCTTATTTTCGTTGGTAACTTCGATATTGCGCCCGTTGGGGATGAGATCCTCGACGGTTATGACACCGAACCGCTCATCCTCGGTGGAAAAGGTTTGTTCGAGTATACCGCCAGAGATGTCGTTATCGAGCATCCACTGTAAACTTCGGTGGAAATCCGCGTCCACGCCCTCCATGTCGGCTAACACAACTGGCTTGCCTAGAATCATCTTGTAGAGGGCACCGATGAAGAAAGCATCGAGGAATCGTCGGTGGAAGATGGCTAGACCAACCACGCGGCCGATGAATTTAAAATAGTTCAAGTGCTCGGGGTTGATACCAGAATGTGGGTTGATCTGGAGGGTGTAGTTGTCGTGGGCCGAATATTCAAAGAGGCAGTAAAATGGGTTAAACATTTCATGCGATAATAAGAAAAAGAACTCTCTAGACAGACCACCGTAATCTAGACCGTCTTCGCCATCAAATTTGATCATCAGGCGCTTTTTCAAGTCTGTAGCAGATTGTCGCGAGATTTCCGCGAACGAGTCTTCGAAGATATGAGATCGTCGCACTTTCATATGGCATTGCCCAGAGAGTATCCGCATAGCAGGCTGCGAGCGGAAGTAGATTAGCTTTCTTCGGAAGTCTCGCTTGTATTGTGGTACATTTTGGTCCAGGGAAGATGGTAACCGAGGGTCATCCCAAGTTGTCGTCTTGGTATTATGATCCACGAAGTACACACGGGCTGTGTTAGTCAAGCGCATCTCCCAACCACTGGGTAGAGGGCCCAATTGAGAGACTGGCTGCTGCTGTATCGTACCGTTGGTGTTGTTCTGACCACCATACATTCTAATGTATTGCTGGCGTCGAGGATCAACCCAGGTTGTAGTCCGAGTGTTGTGGTCAACAAAATAAGGGCGCCCTTCTGGTGTCCACCGTTGTTCCCAGCCAGGAGGGAGCTCACCGGTACCAGGACTAGTGGCGCCGGTATGCATCAACGTACCTGAACCGGGGCTATGTGGCGAGCCACCAGACTGGTGCTGCTGCTGTTGCTGTTGTTGAAGCGTCGGGGAATTCGCACCAGTGCGATCTTCAGGCAGGGTCCTGTTCTGATGCCTTTGACGTTCAACCTGGGTGGCCGCCTCTCTTTCGCCGCGGTTCTCTGCAGAGGTGCCAGCTTGAGTTGGACGATTCCAACTAGTGGTGCGCGTATTATGATCTACATAATAAGTTCTTCCCAAGTTATCCTCGCGCCGCTCCCAGCCAGCAGGTAGGCGGCCTTGAGCATCTTCGAAAGGACTCATCTGGTTTGTCGGTCGCGCTTGAGGGGTATTCCCATTTACAGTGGTCGCATTGACACCATTCGGTCTATTAGGCACGGCAGCCTGCGCTCCTGGTGCTAGTCCGTTTGGACCTGACGCTGAAGAAGTCGGTCGTTCTGAAACACGATCCGCACTCATGGTAGATGCTTGGGGTGCTAAGGATGGTCGACTCGAGCTTGCGGACGGGGGTTGCTGCGTAGGACGGGCAGGAGAAGATAAGTTGGTAGATAGGTTGATAATCAATTTGCCATGCACAACGAGGTTATCCGTGGACTTCTTAAGGTCCCGCGTGAGCATTTGATCTATGACATAGAAAGGCATGTTAGTCAGTCCGTCAAAGCAATCGTACATGCTTTGTATATGGGAGGTGATTGACCATACCATCGGCACCGTCTGCTAGCTCGATGACATCTCCAATTCGAATATTGATAACACCTAAGAAGCCTTGGTCCTTCTTTTTGAACTTCTTCTGATCGAACACCTGGACTGCTAAAATGCTATCTTCGGTTGCTCGGCTAGAGACTGTGTAAGTATACGGGCCAGCGACACACCGTGGAAAGTAGATGCGTACAAGTCGAAACTCTCATTCCAGTAGGGATTGAGGGTTCGCTTCGAAACCGTCGTAGTTTTGGTTTGCTCGCCGTTGATGGTAGCTACGGCGAAGGGATCGGGTAGTCCTGTATTAATAGGTCAGTCAGCGGCTTATGGCCCACCACGAGGGTTGGCAACGACAAACATACGGAAGACATCACGCTTATACAGGCCGTCGGCTGCGATGACTATTATGGCAAAGGTCAATATAGATGTCTCATCAATGACAAAGATTGGGGTGGTTTGGGACTCCAAGACGCACTCGTGACTCGCAAATTTGGTTGGCTGTAGAATAGGCTCGTTATTAGTCTCAACATCTCGAGTATTTCTTATAGTTTTTCATAGGTCGACAAAGAGGTGGATAGTCGATAAAGAAACTCACGCTGATGGCCCCGGCTCAGAACGACTTGCTGTCATACTGGTGGGTGCTTCACCGTTGAAAATAAGGTCAAGCCTCTCACGCTTTCATGACCTCTCTCCCACCTGGGCGGCCCGTCCAAAGGAGGGGTTCGGCCGTCTTCGGTCACGGTGAGCGGATTGAATTAGGAGAATCGCAACTTAACCCGATAGATGGTGTCACTCTGTTCCTACTATGCTGCTTCCTAATATCGGAGTTTGATGGCGACGAGCACCAGCAAAGAGGAAAGTTATAAGGTTAGGTAGGTTGTAGTGTAGTAGTGGGTAGCAATAATAGGTTCTCGTAGTGGCGGTAGTAGTCGACTATGAGGTACATACCCCCAGGACATAATATGGGCACCTGTAGCGCTGAGTCGGTCCAGTCCAATGGCTGGKGGCATTTGATTAGTTGAGGCTGTGCACGCGCTAAGAAACAGGAATGATGCATGCACCTTTTACGCACGTTACATGAATGTACGTGCGCCTACCTAGATAGCTAGTAACCTTATCTAGAGCGCTAAATCTGTAACGGTCGCAGGTACCCATTAACACAGCTCAAGCAAGTCCCGTAGCTGCATAAATTTCTAACTTTTTCCAATGTTGATTTATGCAGTTAGGTACCTACAGGTGGTCGTGAAGTCCTATCAGTTGCCCCTCGGTCAACGCTCTCTAAACTCTCTCATCCTCCTATGCTGTACCTGCGTTTCATATGTAAAACCGGGACTCTTTGCCAGATGCTGTTTACATACATAGGCACTTTTCTAATGAGATCTACTATAACGAATAAGTCAACAATCTCATTATTGCATTACTCTCATCCAGATGTGTTCTAATCCCTCTTAAACCATTGTATGTTAGGTATGTACATGTAGTTCTACCTCTCTGGACTCATAAACGCGTCAACAAGAAGGGCTGATAAAGTTCCTTATCCAGCGGCCTCCAACCCACCCCAGCATCTAAGCCTCGTAGCATCCATGGTAATACGACTGGGAGAGCAAGGAGAAAAGCCGTCATTCGCTCCTCCAGTCTTGGAGATCTGAGCCGTGCCGTTGCCCGTCAGCTCCGACTCCGTATAGCAATGGTACCTAGCGTAGGTAGGTATCCACGTTTCCTAATGCATGTATGTATGTATTGTGTAGAGCGTGACAAGAGCAGTCTTACAAATCAAGAATCAGTACTAATTCCCTTTACCCTGGCATGATGCGGCCATGATGGAGGATTCGGCGCAGATGGTATTAGAATATAATAGAGTTAGCTTAAGAGTTTGGTCGTGCCGTCTAGATAGACACCACACACAGATAGCTAATAGACAAGGTTATCTCTTCGATGCCGCCATCAATTCGTCCGTCATAACTAGCAATTAATCCCTCGGTAGGAGGGCAGAATCATTTGAGCTTTTTATCCTAATGTCATTCCTCCATGCTTGAAATACATCAATAATCATAGAACAGCTTCGGGTTGCGTTTCTTTCGGCTGTCGAAGAGAAATCAAGTCCGTAAACACGTTGCGTATTTGACCGTGTACGTTCGTCCAGGAGCTGGCAATTTCTCTGATCAAATGCCATGAACATCACTCTGCCTTGACGTCCCGGGTCCGCAATAACCATAACTAGCAAGTAAGCAAAGGCTGAGACTGTAACACCCATATGCCGATCCTTTTGCTAATTGCGACTCTTGCATAGGAACGCCCCCCCTGGTTTTGAATAGAGACAGAAGAAAAGAACAGTTAGGCATGTGGCCTGGCAACATTGCGCCATCTTTGCGAAGTCGATGATGTAATGAAGCCCTGTGTGCGTTCCACATACCCTGTCGATTCCTTTGTCAGTTCTTAAGAAGACCATGTTCACATACCATGGTCCCTTGAACTATCAATCATATTTATCCACTAATGCCAGCCCAACATCCTGCAAGAACCGTAGGTAGGTATGGTGCTCCAAGGGGACGAGATCGAGTCACCATCAGTAAGGGTTGTAACCACTCCCCCGTGCGCGTCCACGGTAGCCACCACGATAGAATCCTCCTCGTGGCATGTAGCCACCTCTTCCACCGTAGCCTCTTCCCGGTCCACCAAACCCTCCACGGCCCCGGCCGCGACCACGACTCAATCCCGGGATATTGGTTCGCTTCGGGGTGACCTTGATATTACGTCCCTTGAGGACGCTGTCATTCAGGACCAAAGCCTGGGCGACGAGGCTGGGTTCAGTAAACTCAACGTACGCATAGCTACACATAATATGTGAGAAAAGCCCGATTCATAGAGCGCGTTCAATATGATTCAAACCTACCCCTTTGGTTGTCCTGTAAATTTGTCGAGCAAGATAGTAACGCGGTTGATAGAACCGCAGCTCTGGAAATGGGCTTGGATCTCTTCCGGGGAGACGGAGTAGTCTACGTTCCCAACGAAGATACTTCGGCTGTCGATGTCGGATCGGTCCTCTGAAACCTCTTGTCCTCGCTCTTCCAAAGCAGCATGCATCTCTCGGAGCTTAGCAGCCTCTTGCTCCATCTCGGCGACGCGCTTTTTCATGGCGCTGATCTCTTCCTGTATGTGTTGATATCCTGCGTTAGTCGACTGGGTTCCTCGTGTGCCCAACGTCCCAATAAAACTACATATATGTAGGATCTGAGGGGGAGGCGTACTTCGTCGTTACCCTCCTCGTTGACGAGGGGGTCCTCTGCGGGGACATCGTGTTCGTCGCGATTTGTATCGGACATGGTTGCTTAAAGTGACTATTTCGCTAAGTACTGATATGTCAGTAAAATAGGCTGTGGTACTGGAAATCAAAGCGGCGGCACAAAGACTAACCTTCCCTTGGTTTGCGGCGAGAACAAAAGATGCTGTCCGGGGGGGAATTAAAGAGCTCTCCTATCAGGCGAAATATGACATCTGTATACCGCTGGACGAAAGGCGGCGGCGGCGGCGTCGCGACGTGACTTCAGGAAAATGTGAGAGAACAACGCAGATGCTTCCGTCCTAAAGCTCCAAAACAGGACGAGATTAGAGAAACCTTATGTAATACACATGGATATGCAGTTTATTCGCCCTAAGATAATAGCTAGTACGTACCGATCTCCACTGTTGATCTACGTGAGAGTTCTTTCCAATCTTAGAATTTTTCTTGAGGCTAGAACTTTGCGGCGGGCAGTGGCGGGTCACAAGGAGGTCCGTGCATGAGACAGCATAGTGTATAATAACTTGCATACACTGTATGAAATAAACCCCATGAAACTGACAACGCTCTTCGCTCTTTATATACCTACTATGCACCAGGTAATTACGTCGCTGCTCGATTGACCTTTTTTGTTATGATCTCCTGACCTACGTCGAGTTTTAATATTTTACCGTGATAATGGTATGTATACCTACTCATCTTATAACCATTATAGACCATGACGAGTGTTTCCATTCTCAAGGGCCCTTCAATAAGGGATTCGCACACTCCTTGTTTCTCCAGAACTACAACCTCTAGATATTTATCTCGGTAGTAGTCTGAACTGCTTCAGGTTCTACTGTTAACACCATACTTAACCAATCCCATGATCGCGCCAATCCCAATGGCCACTGGTGGATGGAATCTAAAATGTCGACATCCCACGAAAGCTGTGGCTGTTACGACTACCCACCACGGATCATCGCCCAAGCTTTTGCCTGCCTGGAAACCTTCATCAATATACCCAACCTGCCAGATCCTATACACAGCCGTATATATGAACCCAGTTGCCCCAGCACTTACACCTCTCACCACAGACTTCACCCAACGTCTTCCACGGAGCGCAGCCCAGATACCCATAGTACCCTGCACAAGTACCATTCCCGGCAAGAAGATGCCCAGGAAAGCAACCATTGCCCCTAGTGCGGACGGATAGCCATTGTTGACAGCCGTCAAACTCCCCAGGAACACGGCGAAGTTGAAATTTGGACCCGGGAAGGACTGTGCAATAGCCAAACCTATCAAGAAGTCCCTTGGGCTCACCCAACCCTCAGCAACTATGTACTCTCTCAACAATGGGATAACGACCGGTCCACCACCGACTATGATTGTGCCCGCGAGATACAAGTTCGCGAAGAGGTCGTATAATACCGAATGATTAGGTAATACGGCTTTCAAGGCAATTATAACGCCGAACAAGACAACAAAGGACGCGATGATCGCCATGCCTGTCTTCCAGTGGAGTTTCAACGGATAATCCAAAGGCAAGACGCGTGGCTCATGTTCAGCACCTGTTTGTTCATCATGGTGTTCGCGCGGAGGTGAGGCATAAGCTTGAACTCTCGTTGTTGATCTCCCTGGTATAGCTGTTACTTGTTGGGTTGGTTCTCGGATGTCAGCCAGCTCCACTGAGCCGTCAGCCGACTGGCTTATTTCAACATCGGTCCTTCTGTCACTGCTCTGTCCTCGCGTAATTAGGCCGACAACCGCCCTGACAAAACTATGTAACCAGCGATAATCGTATATAATAGCTGCGCAGCCGCCAGATACGATCAACACGGGTAAGTACCACGGTGCACTATACATCAAGGCAGCGCAAGCACTTAAGAAAAGAACGACCCTGGAGAAGTCGTCCGTTATGGCCTTGGCTGAAAGCTCAACCGCTGCCAGCGCGATGACGCCGACGGTTGCAGCATTAAGTCCTGATAGAAAAGCGTATACTATGCGGGGCAATGTCCCTTGAATACTTGAGATCCCTATTGAAAGGCCGTACATGCCCAATGCACCAGGCAAGCTATATCGCGCACGACTTAGCGGCCAAGAAAGAAGTCTGATGAGACTGGTGTACGGCCGAAACATACCTCCATAGTAGGAAGGTCGATATAGCTGCTAAGAGGCCATTTCGGAGCATATTGATACAATAAAGCATTTTGGTACTCGCAGGACCAGGGAGGGCCTGAGAAACACTAAATAGCTCATTGTACTAGTGATATCCGTTAAGTTGTTTGGCTCTATCAAGTGGCCGGTGGTAGCATACCAACTGTTCGTCAATCCACTCCAGCTTGTCGACAAACTTCGCGTGAAACTACAGAGGAACGTATAAAGGTCAGTTAATAAACGACACAGGTCCATGTTTGCTCTAGGTACTAACAATCTTGAAATGAACCGGAGGACCGCCAAAAGAGGTCAACCCCAAGTGCCAATTGACCATAAGCGTCTCACGCACACGCCGTGTATTCCGGAATACGTCGTACATTTCTCAGTCGTCTCGAAGTGTCCCGTAGAGCAGTGTTACTGAGTAGGATATGTTTAAAATATGAAAAGTTAGAAGATAAACAGATTTGTTAGAGGTCGTTTCTTATTTGCCGACTTGATTAACTTGTCGAATTTGGTCTTAGCCCCTTGGCAATCTAGGTACGGTGATGAGCATATCGACTATAGATCTTCAGGTGACTCATAAAGGACGCGCTCAAATTTCGACTATATCGACTTTCGGTATAATAGGGGATTGTATCTTATTAGAAAGGGGCTTAAGTGTGATATTTAATGAGAGCATGCATACTGGTAGCTGTCTGGGGATTAGATATAGAACGATGGATGCTCACTGTCTAAAAACAGTGTCCAGACATAAACTGAATGCTAGCAAGTCCAATGGATAAAAAATCATTCTGAAGATGGGTTCGTGTTCTTCACGTACTAGTATGACCTTGGTATTTAGATTTATTAATATAAAAAGCTGAAGTATTATTGCTAGTAGAAGAATCTTATATAAGGTAGGGAGGTAGGTAATTCCCTTTGGCTGAAAGGAGTAGTAGCAAGTATCATATCAGGTAGCCACTCGATTTCAATGCGGCAATATGGCTTGAACTCATATTTAGCCCATCTCAGGGCCGTATCTAGCTTGAAGTGAAATTGAATGGCCCATTAAGGCCCCACGGACCCTCCCGAGTAGTTGGCTGCTCGCCCCCAAGGATCACCACGCTCTCTACCACGACATCGGTCGAGTACCCAAATGTGCCATTGGCCTTAAATGTCGTCCCATCCCATTCAAAGCTGATATCTGACTTATTATCGCCCACGTCCAGGCTCTCTCCATCATCCAGGTACAAGGACCCTGTGGCCTTTCCATCTAAGCCAGGAGCTACGATGAGTTGGAAATTATTCTGGCGCAGCAAAGTCGTTGTGTTAGCAGACTGGGACCGCAACGGCAGTATCGTCCCGCCGCGGATATGAACAGGGATATCAGTCCACGTCACATTTTCCACGGTGACTTGGGCCCCATTACCCCTGACCGGCTCTAGGGTCCAAAAGTCATAGAAGATATCGTCAGGGAGGTAATACGTAACGGACTCAGCGTAGTCGTCAATGACGGGTGAGACCAACAGCGCATCTCCGTAGAAGAACTGGGTATCAATGCTAAAGGTATTAGAGTCAGATGGGTACACGAAGAACAGTGGATTTACGATTGGCGCCCCCGTCGTCGCTGAACGGTACATGGCCGTATATATGTAGTCTAGCAGTCGGTACCTGGCATCAATAGCCTTGCGTGCGGCCTCCGCCACTAGGTCCCATAGATAGAATTCCTGGAACGGCGCCGACGCATCCGCGTGGTTGCGGTAGAACGGCATGAAGGCACCTAGCAATGCCCACCGAGCACACATATGCTCATCCGCCACACCATTAAATCCGCAGACATCCGAACCGACCATGGGCATCTGGTGTACGGACGCGAACGCCAGAAGCTGAGGAATGGACACCCTGTAATCGGACCAGGTTGAGTTATTATCGCCAAACCAGTGCGCAGCCTTCGTCCCGGCACCTGCGAAAGTGGAGCGCGTGAGCACGAAGGGGCGCTTTCCCGGTCGGCGTGCGAGCAGGGAGTTACGCGTTGCTGTGATCATCGTGAACCCGTAGAGATTATGCGTGTCGTACTGATACGTACCGTCCGCATTTGTGATATTAGAATACAGAGTAGCGTCACTTAAGTTTCCTCTGTGGTTGTTGATGCGGTACTTCGGATTCAGGAGGTCGCGGTCGGGGAGCCCCTTCATCTGCCCGCTATCCACTTGCCTGGACTGGAACTTTCCAGGCTGAGCGGACGGACTCGGCTGGAAGTCAGTGGGGAACCCAGGGATTGGTCTTCCGGTGTTATTGCGGGGAGGGTTAGTTGGCTGAGGAGGATTATTCCCATTTTTGGCCTCCTGCGCCGGGTCGCAGTCAACGTCGGGGCAGAAGTTGGACGCTTCGTTCATGTCGTTCCAGGCTCCGTCAATATCAATACCTGAGTCGGGATTGAAGAAGAGCGATATCTCGTTCGTCCACCAGTCTTGAGTGTTAGGCCCAATCCAGTCTGGCCAAACCACCTCGCCGGCCCATTGGACACCACGATAGTCAGATCCATCGTCGGCTTTGAGGAAGACACTCTTCTCCTCGCCTCTAGCGAAAGTCGAGTAATTCCCAAGTCTGTGGATGCCGGGGTCGAGCATCATGATGTAGTGTTGATTCCTTTGGTGCAAAGTATCGACTAATTCTCGCATCTTGTGTACGGGGAATCGCTCCGGGTCAGTCGTAAATACCTGTCGGAGGTCCATATAATCGATATCACCCCAAAGGGTCTCCAGGGGAATATTTGCACTTGAATAATTCGCAACTACTTCAGCCGCCATATTGACATCCCAATACCCATACTTACACTGGTGGAAGCCAAAAGTCCAGTAAGACATCATGGCTGGCATGCCAACAACTTCAGCATATTGCTGACTGACGTCCGTAGGATTTGGCCCGGCTAGGAAGTAGAAGTCCAGTATCCCACCAATGGTATTGTATTCTAGGAACTGATCACCTGCGTCGGTCTGGTTTATGTTGATATTTATTCCGTTGGAGTTTAAGAGGAAGACACCATGAGACCCTGCATCACCTCTGTGGTCGAGGTAAATGGGGTGACTTCCGTACAGATTTGACAGCCGCGGAATAAACGGTGATTCTGAGTTCCATAGAGTACGCTGGTAATTTATAGTTGGAAGCCGAAAAGAGTCCGAATGTTCCCCCAGTCCGTATATGTTGGGGTCTTTGGGCAACTGGGTTTTGAGGTAAACGTATTGAGACTCGAAAACTAGCTGGCTGCCGGTCGTGTTGAATAGAACCTCCCCAGAGCTAGACCGCGTAACAGCAAAGGAGAAAGGCTTTTCTATCAATGAGAATTTCAGAGCCGCGTCTGATGACGACACATTTTGGCTGGAAGGCCTTGGGACGATGTGTTCCTGAACTTGATAGACGTCAAGACCGGCATCGTAAATCTTCACATGCAGCCGAGCGCCTGGAGTCGTTCAGTATAGGTTATAATCAGACGTTTGGCTTAAAGGTTGTTGACATACCAGTTTGATACTCGACAAGTAATTTAAGATCGGGTAGATCTGTGCTATAAACATTGCATGCATCACCAGCGAGGGTCAAGTCTGCAGTGAGCGTGCCATCTGCATCAATGACATTGGAAGCTGCATATCCAGGACAGTCTTCGATCGAGGCCAAGAGAGCCTCGCAGGCAAAAGCCAACAGAAGGATTAGCGACCTCATTTCATCCCGAGTTACCTCATCCTGATTACTGTTGCCCTTCCCGAGCCCTTTGGACTTATAGAGAAGTGAGCAATATCGGTGCCTAGTATAGTCCGAGTACAAGCCGTCGACCTACCTGTATCTGGCAGGTAAATGTAGAACTAAATTGTAAACGAAACTTGCATATGCGGGGAAATACGGGGTTGTCGAATTATTTTCAAGCATCGTTCGAGATGATCTGCTAATAAGGCCGGGTCTGGTAGCATTGGGGCCAAGGACAAGGGCAGAATCCCCCGGACGGGTCGGAATGCTAAGCGATGAGGTAGGGTTTTCAACTTCAGATGATGCGTTGAGTAGATCACATGCTCCCGGCATGTATATACTCGGCATGCTTCATCAAAATTCTAGATGAGTCTGAGCTGTCTCAGGGTAATCTATAGGACAGGTTTATGGTGAGCTTTCTCGTTTTGTATCCTATGACGTCGGTGGCATCTGGGCTCGAACAGCGGTTACCAAAGTTAGGACTTCAGCTGACTTCCTAGGCCTCATAATGAAGAGTCTTATTTCCATAAAACCGCGAGTTGAGCCTTTAGTAAATATTTCGATAGTATTATAGAGATCGCGTCATGTAAGAAAAAGAAAGCTTACCTTGTCTTGTGAACCATATCATGAATTTGCAAAATATAGCAAAGTACAGCTTCTATTAGCAACCAAATCGCAAAACAGTCTCAGTGAAAACAAACAACATCATGATTCAAAAAAATCACTTTATGCCATGAGAACCGATTACCAACCTAGAGTACAAGATTCCCCATGCATTAATCTATGATGAGAAACCGTTCCGGAGCGTACAACATATGCGCAACACTAATACAAATGCGGGTTCCTTTCTCAGTCATCCCCGTATTCCTCGTTCCACCACTCCTCACATCTCCTAATCGCCTAGCAGGTATCTCTTTGCCTATCTTTGGACACGCTAGGCTAACTTTTGCCGTAATTTGAGTCGTATGTAATATTTGTTGACAGTGAATAGCCCATCAGATGCAGGGATGGTGGTGTAAGTACAACTTGTCGTTCTCCCTTTCCTGAAGATGCCATCATGTCAAATTGAAAGTCCACCGTAAGCTCGGTATAGCTCCTTCAGCAGCTAACATCAACGCTAGCCTTAGAGTTCATCAAAAGAGCTACAATGAGACCGTAGAGACCCAGAACTTCGGCGAAAATGAGAATGAGGATCATGCCGACAAAGAGTCTGGGCTGCTGAGCCGTTCCTCGTACACCTGCGTCACCGACGATACCGATGGCGAAACCAGCAGCCAGACCAGCCAGACCCACAGAGAGACCCGCACCAAGTTGAATGAAACCCGTGAACAAGGGAAGCTGTTGGGCAAGACCGTCGGAGATCAGGACGGAAACGACGAGACCGTAGATACCAATGATMCCAGCCATAATAACGGGGACGATGTCTAGAGAAATTAGCGCTACTTGACGGGAGTATTTTGATGGCGGGAATGGCGCGTACTCTTCACGATGAGGTCAGGTCTCAAGACACCCATAGCCGCGATACCCACACCGGACTTGGCGGTTCCGTAGGAGGCACCCAAGCAGGTGAAGACGATGGCTGCTGTGCAACCCATGGCACCGAAGAAGGGCTGTAGAGGATTAGCTTCGTTTCCTGCGTCGCGTTGCATATCGAATCTTGGGACAGGTAGATCGACGATCGCTAGGATGCGGGATCAAGGGGTAAACTAACCGCGTACACCGGACTATAGAAGGGGTCAGCATGTCTGTCCAAGTAAAGCTACAAGCCAGAAGGGCAATGGTGAAATGCGGCTTCAAGCTTTGTTTGATGATAGTAGGGGGTGGAATGAAAGAAGGCATTCGTCAATTACGTACCAAGCTTCAGAGTACTGCGACATTATGGCGGTGGAACAAGTACTTTTTCTACAAGGAAAGAAAATGGAGAATAGAAAAAGTTCGGAATGATAGACTATTGAGACGGACAGATGAGAATGGKGGATTGAATTGGGGGATGGATGGAGAGCTCGAGAGTCGTGGTAGTATGGGGGAGCTTCTATTACGGGGAGAGGTGTTGCTTTCGCGAGGTTGCAGGTGCTTTGATTGGGGCCGAAGGTTGGATTGATTTTGCTGCTCCGAGTCACCTGCGACCCAGATTATGTCAGCGGAACCGGAATAATGCGTCCCCGAAAGGGAAGTTCCGCGGTCTTGGCGGTGGAATCGAAGCTTGGACCTTGGTTATTAACTTTTTTTTTTATTTGCTGCCGAATATTTTCTTCTATACTGCGATCTTCGACAGAAAACACCACCACACTCCATTCCGCATACTCATCTACAGGGCGAGCCACAGCAAGGAACCCTGCACTATCGCAATGTCTAACCAAGAACAAGGTGCCGGTGAGTTTGGATCCAATCAACTCCCTTTCGCCGTAAATGAGGACCTGAATCTTGTACTGACCTATTCACAGCTTGGCCTCTGGCCGACCCAAGCCTCACTCAGGAGATCCTCGATCTTGTTCAACAGGCTGGCCGTGAGTATATCCTCGCTGTATCCAATACAATCCCACTCGCTAATCGTTCTCCATGCAGACGCTCGCCAGCTCAAGAAGGGAGCCAACGAAGTGACCAAGACCTTGAACAGAGGTATCGCCGAGATTATTATTCTTGCTGCCGACACCACCCCCCTTGCGATCCTTCTCCATCTCCCTCTGCTCTGCGAAGACAAGAATGTGATCTACTGCTATGTTCCCAGCAAGGTTTGTGGAGAATACTTATCCTAGGAGACGCAAATGCTAATTGAGACGTTAGATTGCACTTGGCAGGGCTTGCGGCGTTTCTCGAGCTGTCATCGCCGCTTCGATTACCACCAACGAGGCCAGCGACCTATCGGGCCAGATCCGCAGTCTGAAGGATAAGATTGAGCGCCTCATGATTTAAGATACCCCGGACTTAGGAAAGGAATACACTATGTTGTATAGGAAGAGCTAGTCTTAAACTCATAGACATGTAGTCTATGGTTAAAGATTCAGAAATATAGAGAATATACTCTACAATATTGAGATCTTGTTCATGCGACCATGCACTATGCAGCATGCAGTAACCTCTATTCCTTCGCAATGTACCTGTTACTAGGTACTACTTGTACCTCGTGATTGTGAGTGGTCGCAAAGCAATAAGGTACCTAGCCCAAGTACCTGCATACATTAATCTAGATGTGACGCTAGTGCATCTGCGCGACCTGGAACAAGCCTCGCCTATATAATCTACCCCACCGTGTGACAGCATCAGCAACCCCACCAAAATTCCCGTCGAGGAAGACATCATGACAAGACCCTGAAAATGACCATGTCAGCTCCCTAGCTTGCAATATAACCACTCAAAGGGATTTCTTTCACTCCTAGTATCCCCCAGTATACAATAATAGAGTCTATACCTGCTTATGAGTATCATGTTCGAATTCCTTGACACTAATGATGCCTAGTCTAGCGCGAAAGCTCCTTATTTGCGCAGCCGTCGACGGCCTCATAATCCAGCCTCTTGCAACAAAAGGCCAGCGAGCTTCTCCTCCCGTCAAGGTAAAATATGGAGATGCCACGGTCTCCTCGCTTCCTCGCGACCAGTCGCCGGACACCTCGAGGCCGAACTCGTCCTTCGAGGCCTTCGGGATTGTAGGTTCGTCTCGTCTATACAGCCCCGTTCTTAGTGATAAACTATAAAAGTATAGCCAGCCTCTGATGCTCTTGCTTTATAGGAATGTTCACTGTCTCCCGCCTTAGTTATCTGGTAACGATCACCGGCCGCCAACAAGTTGCGCAGATTCGCGGCTTTCCCGTCTATGTCGTAACCGATGTCGCGCTCACCCCATGCACAAACCGAAGCGAAGCCGAAACGGCTATTGCAAATACAGCAGCTAAACTTCAGCGGGCATCAGCCGAGAACTTCGTCGACGACAGCGACTCTGAGAGCGAGGTTGATGCACCTCTGATACCGGGCGGCAGCGATGCAGAAGATCCAGGGGCGCTGAGCGATCGCGAGGCTCCCGGGAATCAAGATCCGTCAGAGGCAGGTCGCGAAAGAAGCAGCATCGCTGAGGATGTTATAAAGCGTCGTGGAAGCTATGGACGCTTTGCGCAGCGCTGGTTCAGCCGCAAGGGTTGGATGATGGACCAAAAGCGCAATCTGGGCATGAGCAGCGTTGAAGTCGACCAGGCGGATGATTCAACGAGCAAGCCGAAGAACGGAAATACAGATAAGGAGTTGAGTGATACAGTGGTGCAGGAGAATGTTGACCCTCCAGCCTCACCATCGACTGGCGAAAGTCTGATGCCCAAGTTACTGAGGTTCGCGCATATTTGGCTTGGAACATCCAGAAGTTTCTACTTCTCCTATGATCTGGATATTACGAGGAGTGTTGCTAGCCGATCCGCTACGGCTGGGACCGGGAATCTTCCATTGCACGAAACAGCCGATCCCACATTCTTTTGGAACCAAAATTTGCTAAAACCTTTCCAAGGACCTGGTGACGAGTCGTTATTGCTACCCTTAATGCAAGGCTTCGTGGGGCAAAGAACATTCGTTGTGGATCGTGATCCACCACAACATGATTCCCAGGAGGATTCCATGGAGATGAACAATATGTCGCCTCCCCCGGAGTCTAATGCTGAGTATTTCTCGCCTGAGAGAGCCTCTGTTGATCTGAGGCCGTCTGAAAAGAAGTTCGTCATCACCGTGATTTCCAGGAGGTCGACTAGGCGGGCCGGGTTACGATATTTGCGCCGTGGTATAGACGATAATGGATACGCCGCGAATTACGTTGAAACGGAACAGATACTCTCAACTCCGAAATGGGACCCTCCGTCCAAGATCTTCTCATTTGTTCAGGTTAGAGGTAGCATACCACTCTTCTTTACCCAATCACCCTATTCCCTGAAACCCATCCCGGTATTGCAGCATTCTCCAGAGGCAAACTTTCAGGCGTTCAAGAAACACTTCGAACAGATGAGCAAAACATACGGATCTGTCCAACTAGTAAACCTAGTTGAGAAGCATGGCGTCGAGTCTATAATCGGTAAAGAGTACGAGAAGACAGTCCAAAAGTACAACGAACAAAAGGCAGAAGGCACTCAGCCTATTTCCTTCGAATGGTTCGATTTCCATTCTGCGTGTCGTGGAATGAAGTTCGAGAATGTAAGCTTGCTCCTGGATACCCTTGGTAAAAGGATCGAAGAGGCCGGTAGCACCGTGGAAAGACGAGCCCAAATAGAAAGGAAGCAGAACGGCGTGCTGAGAACAAATTGTATGGACTGTCTCGATCGAACCAATGTGTGCCAAAGTTCCTTTGGCAAGTTCATGCTCGATCTGCAGCTAAAGGAGGAGGGTTTTGATATGTCCGTCCAGCTTGACCAGGAAAATTCGTGGTTTAACACCCTCTGGGCTGATAATGGAGACGCCATATCCAAACAATGTCAGTTAGGCTATTTCCTGATCAACATATCATGGACCATGACCTGCCGGCAGAGGAGATGGAATTCGCTAACACGGAATCTCAGATGCTTCTACTGCTGCAATGAAAGGCGATTACACCAGAACAAGGAAACGGGATTATCGCGGAATGGTGAACGATCTCGGCTTGTCCCTAACACGATACTATAATGGGTAAGAATGCTGCGCACTAATGAAATATTCTATTGCTTACAATATGTGCTAGTATGGTGAACGACTATTTCTCTCAGGCTGCTATCGACTTTTTCCTAGGTAACGTTTCTTCCATGGTATTCGACGAGTTCGAGGCAACCATGATGACCAAGGATCCCGGAGTTTCCATGTCGAAGATGAGAGAACAAGCTATCGAGACCTCGCAGAAGATTGTCATAGAGGATGAGAAAGAAGACTTCATCGGTGGGTGGACGCTTTTGAGCCCTCATAACTCTGACACGATCAAAAGCCTACCCTTTGAAGAAGTGGTGCTTCTTCTGACTGACACGGCGCTTTATTTATGCCGATTTGACTGGAAACTTGACAAAGTCTCTTCCTTTGAAAGAGTGGATTTGGCACACGTAGTCAGTATTAAAGTCGGCACGTATATAACCTCTGTCATCTCTCCTGCGGAAGCCGACGAGTCGAAGAATGTTGGACTCGTTGTCACCTATGAACCGGGCAAATTTGATATAAAGAGGACCAACACACGGTCCTTATCAAGTACGTCGGGGCAGTCGGACGAACAATCGGGGAAGAAAGGTGTCCTTAATGGACCGGCAAAAGCCCCGGCTGCCGTTGCGGGCATCCTCAACCAGGGGATTCTCAACGCCATCGCAAGAAAGCCGCAAACGCAACCGCCGCGGAAGATTGCTTTCAAAGCGTTGCATTCCAGAACAGCACTATCGGATGCGAAAGACGTGAAGAGGATGACCGAGGAAGAGCAGATTAATGTCATAGCGTCGGAGATTGAACGGCTAGTGTTTCTTAACCAACCATCTTCGGCGGAGGCGGGCCCACGGAAGAGCATAATAGAGAGAGGCGACATCATCTCCCTTGCCGAGGCGAAACGGAGCACGGGGATACTAGAGCAATGGGGTCACAGCATTAAAAAGCTGGTCTGGGCATAGGTAGATGGAACTTGCAAGTTCCTGATCGTTGGAGGTATATAAAACATCTAGAGTTCTGGTAGACGCTGGTCACTCTAGTCGGAAAGCCGGGTTTTGGCGCGGTACAGGTGCATTTGGTAGCGCATATCTTGTAGTTCAATAGGATACCGGAGTCCATCGACGAGCCGGAACCAGATCGAATCGTGTGACTTTAGCTTCTTCCACGCGCAGCCATCGGGTGGCAATTTATCTGTTTGAAGTAGAGTGTGGTCTAATAGCCACTGCATTGGATATTTCTTGGCCTCCTTGCCAACCGCCGCTTCCGAGTAGCTCCCGGGACTGTCAACTACCAGCAGCAAAGAGCCAACCGGGATAGTAGAAGTTAGATTCCGTAGGAAGGCAGTAGTCATCTTGATGCCGCCGGACGTGTAGAGCTCGTTAAGAGTGAATAGTAGCGTAACGAGCAGCGGTATCTGGCCCAGCTGTCTTGATAGACCGTCGCTATCCAGCTGGAGCACGTCTTGCTGGACGAATGTCGACCTAAGGCGTGTTGGTGGTTCAACCAGGGCCGCGTTGGCTGCCTTGGCCGCGGCACTGGCGTACTTGGAGAGCAACGGTGGATTTGTAAGACCCGTGTGTAGCTTCCGCACCACTTTACCCCACGGACCGGTATCCAGAAGCGTGAGATCGCCGGTGACGTCGTGACCCGCGCCACGGAGATAGTCGCCAAAAGCCACAATCTCGGCTGCGCCGCCTCCGACAGCGAGCATCCTAAGGGTAGAGCTAGGTTTCAGCTCTTCCTCCTCGCAGTCTACTGTTGGAGAGGCTCGTCCTCGCTCAACTTCATCCTCGCTCTCATAACCAGTGGCGGTAGTGGTAGGCGTATTGAGCAGAAGCGGCTCTAGATCATCAGCGATCTGGCTCAAAATCTTGCTGTAGCACAGCGCGCGAGCGGGACTCCATCTCGCCGCATACACCTCGAGAAACTGCTCGCTGCCGAATGCCGCCTCGAAGTCGCGGTTGTATAGAGCCTGCTTCACTTTCTGCAGGATAGTGGGGAAACTATCGTCGCTGAGAACCTCCTTGAATGTGTTGTTGAAGACATTTAGCAGCCTCTGTTGCGCCTTGACTTCCTCTGCCGAGGGGACGTCGGATGATTGTTGCTCTGCTCCCCCTGTTCCGGCCGCTGGCTTGTCGGCGGGTGCCGAGGGGCGAGACGGCGGKTTGGAAGACTTTGATCCGGACGCTTTCTTCACCATCGTCTGTCCGGATGAATTATTCTGAAGTCCCTTTTGATGGCTATTTCGGGTTCGAAGCTTCCAGCTTTTCAGCACTTTATTCTGGGTTTGAGCAGTGATTGGTTCTTTTCGTAAATAAAATTTAAAAATTGCGAGTTGGTTAAAATTTAGACTATTTGGTGGGTGCTGGCGATTTGTTGAATTTTCCTACACAACCCCAATCCCCTCAAACCATTTATTCTCGAGGGAATTGACTCTACAAATAGCTATAATTTGAATTCACCCATCGCAATTGGATAATATAAAACTCTTGTTACTTCCAGCTTGTACGACTTTACTAAGTGTAGGGAGCGATTATATAGACTACTTTTTGGATTATTATATTAGGTACATACCTTCAAATCAATAGACTTGTCATTAGAAAACATCTAATGAGAAGTATCACAAAATCTCCAAGTCCCTTCATAAAATTAAGAGTAATAGCGCTTCAACTTTGCCTATACTAGTCGTTGAAGGTTTAGTAGAAAGCCACCTCTGGCCGATGAAGAAAATATATCCATGTTATCCATATTTATCAGGAAGAACGCCACCGCTGTTACATAGGGTCACAATGTTTGAAAAAATTTGCAAGCGGCTGCTGTTCAAGCCAGAGTCATTATGAGGGAACCTCCGAAGGAACCGGCTCGATATGACTTAAGTCCGGAGGKGAGCGACGAGGTCACCAGGTTGCAATACGATGTGTATAGTCACAGGAGAAGCACATATTCCGCCTTCCCGCTTGGATTATCATTGGTAGGACAGAAGGAATATCATCCCTAGAGGGAAACCCTCGAATGATGTCGCTTCGTCTCCTCACGTTGCTTCATAGGCTTGCCGAATGCGTTCGTGAGTTTGGAGCATCTAATATAGCGCACTCTTCGGGGCAATCTTGCTCAGCACCGAAGGCTGGAGGCTGACAAACGCTGACACACTAATAAGGAGAGGAATACTTAATCTAGCAAGTCCGATACGGAGCGAAGTGCGGAATGAGGCTTCTGAGATTACCATGAAATAGAACAAGGGACGCTTGGACTGCCAGAGATTACCAAAGTCAACGAAATTTGACTAATTGCGGCTACTGGGAGACCTAAGCTATTAAAATACAGTAGTGGAGATAGCTGGTGCATATTCTATACTGACCTGGGTATACCGGATACTGACTAGGCACCGAGTCTTTTTTTCCCGGACCTATCAGATCGGCTGTAGTCAAGAGGCCTTGCAGGGCTGCAGGGCGACCGAAGCTAGACGTCTGGGTTGTTGAGTAAGATGGATTTAATATGTTTCGACTGGACGAAGCTTGGGGAGAATGCCTGTTCGATTTGCGTAGTAAGGAGCCGTGTCACATTGTAGACTAGAATTCGAAGTACCTACAGTCTACATAGACACGAGGAGTTACGTTAATTTCACAGTCAAGTATACCACTGTGCATGAACTCCTATTGCTGGCCTTGGGTCGAAATCGTGAACGAACTATCGAATGTTGAAAATGTGACGTAACTGACGGGGTGGATAAGATGTTATAGTCCCACGTCGACTGTGTAC
The DNA here is from genome assembly GCA_000931505.1 of Hypoxylon sp. E7406B. NCBI lineage: Eukaryota > Fungi > Ascomycota > Sordariomycetes > Xylariales > Hypoxylaceae > Hypoxylon > Hypoxylon sp. E7406B. Next base: position 1,043,636 of record JYCQ01000034.1, on the reverse strand, counting down.
AAACCACCTACATGTGGCAAACATGAGTTGGAGACTGGAGTACCTACATGTATTGTAGAAGAAAATGAAGCTGAGACATGCTGACACATTGGATACATGTAACAATGGAGAAGGGATTAGGGGGGCTTGTCAAGTTTTTCTTTCTTTTGAAGCTGAGGGCTTTTAGTAAGAGATGAGATGATGAAATAATGCCGCTCTAATCAGGGTATAGCACCTGCTATCACTTGGCTATCGGGCTTAACCCCCACCCCACCTTCGCCCATGATTGATCGTCTACTTGCCTCCAGCGGAGTTTACTTGGCCATACATGCATCGTATCAGCCCCTCCAGGTCCCTCCTCCAACCATCCGAGCAGGACTAAGGACCCATCAAGGACGCCCGTTGCCGGCCGTTGAGAAACCAAAACACTTTAACCACCCGCAAATCTTCCCACTTTCTTTTCTTTCTTCCCTCGATCACCTTTTCATTCTACTCTCCTACTACTATTCCCAAGGCATCATCGCAGAATCGCAACCATGGGATACACCGAGAAAGACTGGCTTGCCATCAACACGATCCGTGTTCTTGCGGTAAGATGACGATTCTTTCAGTTAACCCCGCCCCCGCTTTGCCCCTCCATCGTGAGCTCATTGAAGCTCGACTCTCCCGTTCTTTTATGCCCGCATCACGAGTTCTGCCCAACAAGAATCAAGGCGTTGTACTGACAATTGCTTGCCCACTAGGTCGATGCCACCTTCGCATCCAACTCGGGCCACCCTGGCGCGCCCATGTGAGTAGCAAAGCGCATTAAGATAACAATAATGGAGGAATATGCCATTTATACTGACTGATATAGGGGTATGGCACCGGTTGCTCACGTTCTCTTTAACAAGTTCATGAAGTTCAACCCCAAGAACCCGAAATGGTTGAACCGCGATCGATTCGTGCTCTCGTGAGTCTAATTGGGTCTTCCTACCTGTACTTTTTCCATTACTAACGACCTGCGTTTTAGTAACGGGCACGGATGCATGCTCCAATATGCGCTACTCCACCTTTTCGGATATAACGTCACTATGGACGATATCAAGGCCTTCCGAGTGAGTCTCCCTGCCAACACCTTACTGTTACTATTAGGGCTTACCATTTCCGTAGAAAATTGATAGCATCACTCCCGGACACCCCGAGGCCCACGATACCCCCGGTATCGAAGTTACTACCGGCCCTCTCGGACAGGGTATCTCTAATGCTGTTGGTCTTGCTATTGCTCAGGCTCAAACGGCTGCCACCTTCAACAAGGATGGATTCCCCCTTGTCGACAACTACACCTACTGCTTCTTGGGCGACGGCTGCTTGATGGAGGGTGTTTCCAGCGAAGCTAGCTCTTTGGCTGGCCACCTGCAATTAGGTAACTTAATCGCCGTCTACGACGACAACCAGATCACTATCGACGGTGATACTGCCTGTGCTTTCACCGAGGACGTCGTTAAGCGGTACGAATCGTACGGCTGGCACGTTGAGGTCGTCCATGATGGAGACCACGACCTCGAGGGCATTGAGAAGGCTATCCAAAAGTGCAAGGAAGTCAAGGACAAGCCTTCGCTAATTAAGCTTAAGACCACCATCGGTTTTGGCTCTCTGCAACAAGGTACCCACGGTGTCCACGGCTCTCCCCTGAAAGCCGACGACATCAAGCAACTTAAGCAGAAGTTTGGCTTCAACCCCGAACAATCCTTCGTCGTGCCCCAGGAGGTTTACGACCAATATCACAAGAAGGCTGCCGAGGGTGCTGCTCTTGAAGAGGAGTGGAACAAGCTCTTCGCTAGCTACGCTACTAAGTACAAGACCGAGTATGATGACCTCGTTCGTCGTCTGAAGGGTGAACTCCCTGAAGGTTGGGAGAAGAACCTCCCGGTCTACACCCCCAAGGATGCCGCCGTTGCATCTCGAAAGCTGTCTGAGATTGTCCTCTCTAAGATTGAGGAGACAATTCCCGAGCTGATTGGTGGTTCTGCTGATTTGACAGGATCCAACTTGACGCGGTGGAAGGGTGCTACTGATTTCCAGCCTCCGTCGACGAAGCTTGGTAACTACGCCGGCCGATACATCCGATATGGTGTCCGTGAGCACGGTATGGGTGCTATCATGAACGGTATTGCGGCGTACGGTACTCTTATCCCCTATGGAGGTACTTTCCTGAACTTCGTCTCATACGCTGCCGGTGCCGTCCGTCTATCTTCGTTATCCCAGGCCAGAGTTATCTGGGTTGCTACCCACGATTCTATTGGTCTTGGTGAAGATGGCCCTACCCACCAGCCGATTGAGACTCTCGCCCACTTCCGCGCCCTGCCCAACATGATGGTTTGGCGACCAGCCGACGGCAATGAGACCAGCAGTGCCTACTACATTGCCTTGACCTCGAAGCACACTCCTAGCATCATTGCCTTGTCGCGACAGAACCTACCCCAACTTGAGGGCTCGAGCATTGAGAAGGCTAACAAGGGTGGTTACGTCCTACACGAAGATGAGGGCGCCGATATCACTCTTGTCTCCACTGGTTCGGAAGTCTGCATTTGCGTTGACGCCGCCAAGTATCTCCAAGAGAAGCACGGCCTTAAGGCGCGTATCGTCTCGATTCCATGCTTCGAGGTCTTCGATGCGCAAACCAAGGATTACAGACTCAGCGTCCTCCCAGATGGTATCCCATCTCTGTCTGTCGAAGTCATGAGCACAATGGGTTGGGAGAGATATACCCACGAACAGTTTGGCCTGAACAGATTTGGTGCCTCTGGTGCTTACAAGGACGTTTACAAGGCAAGTCTTACTGACCTACTAATTATCTATTATAAATATCGAGTATATACTAACAACTATAACAGAAGTTCGAATTTACACCCGAGGGTGTCGCAAAGAGGGCCGTGGCAACTGTCGAGTTCTGGAAGGGCGTTCCCAACATCCGTTCGCCTATCAACCGTGCTTTCCAGCAACTTATTTAAAAATAGAGGAGCGATGACGAGTCTTGGTAGGATTATATGTCAGCTGGCGCAATGAATCAGATGGTGTTCACATATAGACGTGCGAGCTAAAATACTCCGAGACCAGACAGCAATGCGATGAATTTTGAGAACAATACCAAATTTATATCCGTCTGTAGTGAACATAAGTGGCTAGTCTTCAGGTCTACAAATCGTTCTTTGTTCTATTCTGTGATATGCCAAGGCAGACAGTCAATTTATCCAGAATTGTACAATCTTTGCCCATCGTACCGGTGCTGCGTCATGTCTAATCTACGGAACCTCAACCATAGTCTTGCTGGTATCAAACGCTGAGCAAGAATAGCGTTCAACAATGCTCTCTTCCGGCTGGCTGTCACATACATTCCACCTATCTCTGGGACTCGGGGCGGTTGGGTATGTCCCATTTCTCGATGAGCACGTCAACTCATAGCTCGCTACTGGACCAAGCTCCATTCTACCCCTGAAATCAACTCCCTACCCCAACAACCTGGCCGTTTCCCCTCGAGTAGCTCTAGAATGCCGTAGAGCGATCTGCGAAGGCAGACTCTTCTGCAGATAGTAAAGTCTCGTATAACCAAACTAGAACTCTTAACAAGCTCCCACAATCCTCCCCCCTTTTCAGTCCCCAGCGTCCCCAGCAGCACCAGCGCTACTCCCTCCCCCATCCTCACCCTGCACAAGCTGCGCCTCCGCCCATCGGGCCTGGATCTCGCGGCCCACGCGCTCCAACCTCGCCGCCGCCCGCCGCGCGTCCCGGGCTTCATCTGCGCTGGGCGCCACCACGAGACCCACGAACATCGGCGGCGTGTTGGCGTCTTCTTCTTCCTCGCCGGCTTCGAGCGTCGGCGTCGTCGCGCCCGTGGGGTCGTCCAGCGCCAGACTGTTGCTCCCGTGCAGTTGCAGCTGTTGCAGGCGCCGCTCTACGGCGCTGGTTGGGCTTGCGTCGGCGGAGGGGGAGATGGGCGAGGTAGGCGAGTCGGATGGTTGGCCGTTGGCTGTGGTTGCGTTGCCGGCGGCGGCGGCAGCGGTAGTGGAGGAAGAAGAGGATGGGTTGGCGGTGGCGGTGGCTGTGGTGTTGGCGTTGGTATTGGTGGCAGAGGCTGCGGGGTGCGTGTCGGCGCGCAGGAAGGACTGCAGGAGGACGGGTCCGCCGTCGGTGTGCTCGACCATGATGCGCTGCGGCGAGCCGAGGCCCAGGCGTAGGGCGGACTCGTGGGCGCTGAGGGCGCCGTGGGATAGGGKGGTTAATGCATCGAGCTGCGGCCGTGTGCGCGAGGAGGKGATGAGAGGTGTGAGGGCGCGGTCTGTGAGGTGCAGCGATAGGTGCGGGTGTTGGGAGGGGAGGTTCGCCATTGTTGGGTCTTTTTCTTGGTTTGTTTCTCCTACTGGTTGTTCTTCTTCTCCCACCCGCACGCGAACTATCTTCAAACTCGTCCCCCTTTTCAAAACCTGTTGTCCTATAGGAGGATGATATAACTCAAGTTGGGATACTTGAAGCTAGTCACAAGCAAATCGTAGGTATTAGGAGGAAAAGGCCTCTCGATGGGACTTGGTCGTTTGCTTCGTTGGACAAGAGAATTAGTTCGTTAGGTCGGAAGCGAAATAAGCTACGAGATAAGCTCCGGTTTATGTCTTATAGTCTAAAAGTGAGAAAGCTCAGGAGAAGGCACTCTGGTGTTGTGTTATGTGACTTTTGATGTGTCTTAGCTGGGTATGCACATGTAACATGGAATTCCAGTTTACCTACTGATACGGAAATAGAAGTACGTATCAGGTACCTCGGAGAAGACGGGGCTCCGGAGGAATTGGGGGTGCCCCTGCCGCTAGGTAATTGGGTCTTAATCCTTCTACCGTTGCAGGTAAAGAGCTGCGGGATGACGCACCTGGCCAGGCAGTAGCGTGTCATTGGATCGCCGTAGAATGCTGCTCAAGGAGAGAGAGTGGAGCTGCCCACTACTAGCTCCACCGACACTTGATACTGACCTACATACTACTACAGAGTACATAGCTCCAACATCGTCAAGTGACACCAATACCTAAAGGCCGTAATCCTCACCGGCGCGTGGTACGGCTTACCATCACTTTCTTTTTGGTCCCTTTGGAAGCACAATACAACCAAATTTCTTACCTCAGTCTTACCTATCACAAAACACAAAGCGTATTCTTCCATCGTTTTACAATGCCGCAGCAGTCATAGGAACACCGCGCGGGACGAAAGAGGAAGAAGAAGCGGGCCGCCCTCGACTCCAGAGCTATGACCAGCGATAGCATTACTAGTACTAATACTGGCCCCGGTGGAGCTTCGAGGTTGCCACGGCCTGCTAGAGCACCGGCGAGGACTGTAAGTAAATCCGGTTCTGACAATTGCCTCTTGTTTTTCCTTTCTTTGTTTTGTGCTACGCTCCTGGAGGTCATGTGGGCGATCAGTTCCGTCTCTCCCTCCTCCCTCTCTGTGCGACTTTACTCCAACACGCCTTCATCGTCAAGGCGGCGAGATTTGCTGCCGCCGATGCTGACGCGATGCCTCCCCGACGACAGAAGCTGCGTAATGGCACCTGGGTTATTCCGGGTACGGGCGAACGCMCCCGCCGCCAGTTCACTTTGCGATACCCGCACCTCGACGGTCCCAGCGACAATGACGGTATGCGCTCCTTTGCTGAGGGTGGTACGGTGAGGGACAAGGCCCGGAATGTGTTACATAATACTCGAGTGGCAGCTGGCAATCTGTGGTCATGGTTGAACTCGCCGAAAGGACGAGGCACTATCAAGTGCTCCATCGCATACCTACTGGCTAGTATGGGGACCTTCTGGGAGCCTGCTGCCAGGTTCCTAGGCCCAATGGATGGGAAGCATATCGTGGCCACAATCTCCGTCTATTTCCACCCGGCAAGGTCGGCAGGCTCACAGATGGAAGCTGTTGCTATTGCTGTCGTTGCTGTGTGTTACGCCATGTTTATCGGAACTTTGTCGATGGCCACCTCAGTTCTCTTCGGCTCTGTCTTGGACATGGTTGAGCTCTCCTATGCGTTGGTGCTCATCATATTCATTGGCGGTGGCCTGGGCTTTGTCGGATGGGTCAAACAGAAACTCAACAATCCTCTTGTGAGTGTTGGTGCCAGTATAGCATCCATCGGCATCATCACCATTGTGACAAAGGAAAACTCGGTCCACACGGGCGTCTTCACCAACCAGAAGATCATCCAATCGTTAAAGATACTGCTTATGGCTACCACGATATCGACGTTAGTCAACCTACTCATTTGGCCAGTTTCTGCGAGACTAGCGCTACGCAAATCAATGCGAAGTGCATCCACTTCACTCGGCGAGATGTTGGCTATGATCGCAAGCGGCTTTTTGAGCGGTGCCGAGGAGGACTTCACGTCAAGCTCCTTCACTAAGGCTTCAGCTACGTATGCGTCAAATTTGTCCCAGATGAACAAGAATGCACGGGAATCGAAGTATGAGTACTATTTTCTCGGGCAGGAGCGGATATACAGACAAGACAAGGCTGTAGTAAAGTCTATGGAGAACTTGGCCCAATCCCTCGGCGGATTGAGAAGTGCGGCTAATACCCAATTTGAGCTTCTTAAGGAGGTATCTAACGGGCCGCCATCCGCTCACTCAGCTGTGTCTCCAACTACGAATGTCTTCTCGCCTACGTTTGGCCGATCTCTTTCGGCGATGCTTAAGAGTGGCAGTAATAGGTTTGGCTCTCTTGGCGCCATCGATGAGGCCCCTGATGAACGGAGCGATCGAGAGGATGATCAAGCGAAAGACGGGCCACCAACGCTATCTGCATCCACTCCATCCTTAAGGACGCCACCGGACATATTCGAATTATTTATCGCCCGACTTGGACCATCAATGAAATCCTTGGTTCACACAATGGCCGAAATGCTCAAGGAACCTCCTTTTGGAGCTCCAGGATCTCCTATTAACATTAATGAACAATTCAAGCGGAGTCTAGCAGACGCGATCAGTTTGTATAATCAGGCCAGAGGAAATGCTCTCGAAGAAATCTATAAGACGATCGAGTTAGGCAGGACCAGATCTGAGTCTGTTCAAGCTGACTTCGAAGAAGTTGCAGCAGCTTGTGGACACTTCTCTTTCAGTCTCCTCAGCTTTGCAGACGAGATGCAAATCTACTTAGATACTCTAGATGACCTGAGGGATGCCACCGAGGCAAACAAGCGAACATGGAAATGGTTGATGTTTTGGAAGCACATTAAACTCCCTTCAAAGGTGAAAGAAGAGGATCCAGAGCAGCTCTCTCTACTTAAGCCAGTTAGGCGGCTGAGACAATCCAAACTTCCTAAGGGCATTCCTGATGCTATGAAGAATCGGCGTGGCACCGTCGGTTGGGACCAAGCACCCCAGGGCGAGGGCATATGGGACCATTTTGTCCGAGCCACCTCTCGCAATCTCTTAAAATTCTTTAGTTTCCTCGCTAGAGATGACAGTAAGTCGCCATTTTCACGATATTGACGCCTAGGTAATATGTATTGACAGTTTATTGCAGTCCGGTTCGGTCTCAAAGTCGGCATTGGTGCGACTTTATATGCTATGTTTGCTTTTATCCCTCAGACGCGGCCTATATACGCTCACTGGCGAGGAGAATGGGGTCTCCTGTCTTTCATGATTGTGTGCTCGATGACTGTAGGCGCGTCCAATGCTACTGGCTTGGCTCGTTTCACAGGTACCATTATGGGTGCTGCCTTTGTGTTGGTGAACTGGTGGATATCGAATGGCAATGCCGTTGCGCTCGCTTTCTTGGGTTGGGTCGTCGCGTTTGGCGCGTTCTACATAATGGTTGATCGTGGTAATGCGCCGTTTGGTCGCTTCATATTGCTAAGCTACAACGTGTCTTCATTATACGCGTACTCGCTCACGCAGCAAGTCGATGACGATGATGACGACGAGGGTGGCATCCACCCCATTATCGGCTCCATCGCTTATCACAGAGTTGTTGCCGTGTCCGTGGGTATCATCTGGGGTCTTATAATATGTCGCCTCATCTGGCCCATGCCCGCTCGCAAAAAGTTCAAGGAGGGTCTAGCCGTCTTGTATTTGCAGATGGGCCTCATCTGGAAGCGAGGGCCGCTAGCTATCCTCCTCCGCAACGACACCGCCGCCACCAGCTACATGAAGATGGGCGAGCAGGCCGCGATGCAACGGTACGCAGCACATCTGCAAACGCTCCGCGTGGCTGCAAATAACGAATACGAGCTTCGCGGGCCGTTCCCGTTCGAGGCGTACGGACGCATCATGGCCTCGACACAGCGCGCTCTTGATGCGTTCCACGCTATGAGTCTGGTGACGCAGAAGCATGGCCGGCTCAGCCCCGGCGAAAAGGCGTTGCTGTACTATACGGCAGAAGAGAGAGCGCAGCTTTGTGCGCGCATTTGTCACGTGTTCCAGGTGCTCGCATCGAGTGTTATGCTTGAGTACCCGCTCACGGATGCCATCCCTAGCGTGATGGTCGTCCGGGATAAGCTGCTAGGAAAGATCTTCCGCTTCAGAAAGGAGCATAATCATGAACATGGGCATAAAACTGAGGAAGTGGACGACGGGTGTAAGGGCCCGTCTACTACTCCAACATCATCTACCACGAACGGAAATGGAAATGGAAATATCAATGCGAACATTGATTGGGACGGCGGCAAAGCCAAGGTCCCGAATTTAGACAACGTCACGGTCGAGGAACCCGATTACGCGCTCCTGTATGCGTACGCCCTGGTTACTGGCCAGCTAGCGAAGGAATTAAAGACTATGGAGGAAGAGATCGAAAACTTGTTTGGACGGCTCGACGAGGACGCGCTGTTGTTGCAATAAGGAGTTGAATTAACTGGCTCGAGGGTTTCCTAGCAAAGGCCTAGAAACGACGCCATATACATACATTGCGAAGCATCAATAGAGGCTATAAGCCTCTAACCAAGTCACGAATATCTGGTTTAGGCGGACCTTCGCTTTAAGCATCGTTTGGACTAATCAAAAAGGGATGGGAACAATTCTTTTAGGAGTTGGGAAGGGTATCGAACAAGTCTACTAGGAAGCATGGTGTTCAATGTGACTATGCATTCTCGCATCTTATATAGGTTACCTATATACTTTTGGTTTATCAATAAACAGGTTGATCCACGATGGTGATCCATCTTGGTGTTCTCGTTTGATGTTTAGTGCCCTTGTTTTCTATTCTGCTCCGGTTTCCTCAAGCGTGGGCTTGATTAGGTATTTACTCGATTAGAATTTTACGAGGACCTTGATGGATTATGTATTAAGAGGAGACCTCATGATTTCCCGTCTTACACTTCCGAGATGGTGAACACGTAGGAAGACGAGGAAGCAAGTACGGGGAAATACTAAAATAAGTCCAAGTCTTGACATTGATCGACTTTGAGTATTCATGTTCACTATATACCAGGCTCCATCTACCCCCTAAACTCCGTGAGATTTTGGATTCTACAAAATGCGTACCCAGAAAAAGATGCCGAAACCAGATTCGTCTTCCCTCTTCCCATCCCTCTTTTCTCGCCCCGTTCGCCCTTCCTCTCCCAAGCTAGTAGTACAAAACTACATGGTCGTCGCTACGGCATCTTAATCATCGTAGTCGCCCTTGGCGCCAATAACGCCTTCGCTTTGTTTCCTGCGCCTGCGACCGACGACTTCCCTCAGCCACTCGCTGAGCGTGAAGCCCCAATGGCAAGCAACGACTACACCGCTGAGAATATTGATGACCTTGATGGTAAACGTGAGGAAGCCGTCGCGGCGCTCCTCAATGTGAAGTAGGATGGGCTCGATGTCGTACTTGAAGAACAGGCCGGGGACGAAGCGCTCGCTAATCTCGTGGCTCTGCTCCGTCACGGCATACTGGTTCGTGAAGATGGTGCGTTCTGCTGGGGCTGACCCCGAGCCCCGCTGCACGCTGTATATCGTCGGCACGACCGACATGAAGTATTGGAACTTATAGAAGTGCGTCTCGGCCAAGTTGATGGTGCGGTCGAGCGGGTTCACGAGGGATGGGTAGTATGGCCCGAACGAGAGCTCCGAGATGACGTGGGAGAAGTTGAAAGCTGCGCGCAAGAAGTCGAGTTAGCATTGGTCTTTTTGAATATGGATGAACGGAGAGTTGGACTTACCGTTGTGGTCCAAATGCTGTCCAGCCTCGGCATAACCGTGGCCTCGCGCAGTTATATGGAAATCGCCCTGGACCTTGTTCAAATCCAAACTACCATAGATACGGCAACTATCCGCCTCAGCGCCCCAAAGCCTCGGGGTCTTCGCCCAACGAGCCCTTTTACGTCCCATCGCGACGATGTCATGGACATGTTCCTCGCCGAACCCCTCGTCATGCCATCCCGAGCCCGTGACAACGCGCCCCTGGCTGTCCCGTCCTAGCCTATGCACACCCTTAGCGTCGACCCACTGGCCCCAGTTCGTCGCATCTTCCTTGAGGCGCGAGGCGGCGAGGATGCGGTCGCCGGCGGCGTCTTGAACGTTGACGTGCAGGTCCTTGCACTTCATTTTCACAACGATGTCTAAGTTGATCTGCATGCTATGGCTGACGCCCTTCTCGACGGCGAACGTATGGGTCTCCTCGCCGCGCCACCAGCGCGCGAGCTCCGACCACAGCAGAATGCACGAGATGACCGTCATGACGACGGTCCACTTGCCGCCGCCCGACGTGCGCGTTACATATTGGGGTTTCGACTTCGCTACACAAATACAAGGCTCCTAGTTAGCTTTCCTCGCATACACGCAGGGAAGAAGGCAGGGAGAAAGATATTATTATTAGAAAGCAGGCGCTCTTACGGAAAGCGTCGAAGGCTCGCACGAAGCTGCCGGGTGCCGGCTCGTCATCGAAGTGGCTTTTCTCGTTGTAGCCGTTCATCTTGACGGCGATGCTCTAACGCAGGACCTAGTCTCGTGGGCGATTTGGAACTTCGCGAAACGCACTGCAGGCTCCCCGAGACGTCTGGCCAGACAAGCGCTAGCGCGGCATCTGTTTGAATTCAAGAACCGAGAGAGAATCGGGAGGKATTTACTAGGCGAGCTTAGGGGGTCAATGCCGAATTGGACCTGTAGAAGTCGTGGTGGTTGGCATTAAAGACAGACGCTGTGGACTCGCTGTGGACTTTTAGCAGCTGCTAGACTATTAGAGGACAACTTGCACCAAAGGGAAGGTAACGATGGTAACATTTTAGGTAACTCACGCCTGCAGCTGATCCCTGTCAATGGTTAGAATTCAGTGGGGCGAGACTCGTGTGGGGAGGCCCTTCCAGTCTTCTCGCGGCTGAATTTGGAGAAATGCCAATACATCCATACGATTATGTACATGTACTTTCCAAGAGTGGGGCCAATAGACTCACATCTTCGTCGTCGTCGTCATCGTCATCGTCGTAATCAACTGCACATGTGTTTTGGAACACTATACGATAGATACATACATGTATGTAGCCACCTACCTAGGAGGTATGTATACTTGTCATAATAATCCCTCGGTCTTCCTAACGTAGCCATTCCAGTATACTACTACTTAGGTAAGGTAAGGGGAGGTAACCTTATCGTGTTAAAAATGAATCAACAGGTTTTTTTTGGGGGGTTTTTTTAATAAAAGAAACACAACGAGTAAATTCATGAGCTACCGGAAAACTATCCCTACAGCTCCTACGCATGCCAATCTGTTCCTGTTATCTGACTAATGAGCGAATTGTGGTGGAGATTCATAGAGGCCATGCTGACCCGTAGACGAGAAGAAACAACAGAGATCCCGAACGACCAGTGCCCATAGACAAAAAGGGAAATGAATATCAGGCCGCCTAGTTGCAGCAACCACGCCTCTGCTCCTTGTCAAGCGCGCTCCCCCAAAACCATCATGTCTTGCCCGGATCCTTTGGATTGATATGGCGACAGGTCCTGTTTGCTTTAATTTATTTCCTAGAGACCGACTTGTGCTGCTCTGACAGGTATTCCTCGTCCGACGCATCGAGGATATCGTACTCCTCGTCAGTCATAAACCCTTCATCAGATTCCGCCCACTCATCGTCTTCACCACAATCCTCGAAATCATCCTCTTCCTGCTCATCATGCGCAGACCGCGCGAGCGTGTCTGTTTCAGTCTCTACTTCGCCTTCCGACTGAGCATTCTCGTGCATGCTAGCGGACGGTGATTCATGCTCCAGCTTTGGGATAATCATTTGGCTCTCGGCTATCTTTGGAGCGGGCTCGGCAATTTCAGCAGTGTCAACCTCATGCTCGCTTACGGGCTCCTCTACAATAGCCTTAGGGGGTACTTGGACCGTTACGTCGCACCACAGCTTGTGGCCGAACTTAGCGCCGTCGGGTGTAGTCAACCGCCAGTATGAAATTACCTTACCCTCTCGATCGGGGGTTCGCATCAGAACAGTAAAAGGGAACTCTTGTCCAGGGTTAAGTGCATTGTAGCAAACGGTCGATTCTGATGCCGAGACCAGTTCATGAATGCCAGCAGGGTGAGTGGGATCCACAGCACCCATGTAGTCACCGCCAACGAACTTCACCGAACAGCCAGCAGGCCACGGGACTGTGCCCTCGTTTCGGAGAACCCAGACTTGTTCAAAAGTATGGTTCGGAGGTAGAATAGTGCCATCGGCAATCATGTCACGCTGGAAGACGGCGACTAGATCAGCCGAGTTCGACTGCTTCTCAACCAGGGTTGCCGTCTCGGCATCGACTGCCTCGACCTTGTCGACCTTGGGCGCCATGCTCTCCTCCGGCTTAGTTGGCTGCTGCTCGGAAGGTTGCACATCGACCACAGTCTGCACAGGGGTGGCAGCGATACTCTCATGTGTTGAAGACGCCTTGCTAGCTCGAGCAGAGCTGGATTGACGTAAGCGGTCGCCCATAGTGGGGAGACGTTGACCATCCTCATGTTCACCAGTGGTGGTGACGCTGACATGGCGTACGGGTGTCTTGAACTTAATCAAGGGATGCGTCTTGTTGTGCGTATTAGAAGGGCTGGCCTCGCAGTTGGCGCAGAAGTCGGTATCGTGACAGACGGCGCACTTGTATCTAACACCGACAATGTATTTTGATGAACTACCACGAGATGCCGCGCACAACGGCCCGTCACAGCAGATACCGTAGTGGGTAGCCTGAGCCGCAGACCGAACCGTCCGATCAGTCAAAGGCTCGTAAATGGTCACGAAACGGTGACCGGGGTGGATGAAATCGGCATTCTGAACACAGTCCGAGCAGTAGTCCCAGTCAGGGCAATCGAGACACTTGTGTCTAATGCCACGTACATACTTGTCACAGCCATCACAGATGGCATTGTGAGAGGCATTTCGGCCGGGAGACAGGCGTGAAGACACGGAGTGGTCGAAAACTGTACCCTTTACAGCAGGGGTGAATCCATGCCCAGGGTGATGGCCATGTCTGTCCTTGGCAAAGCAATTCTTGCAAAGGTCGTAATCTTCGCACGTCGTACAGTGAAGGAAATCCTCCCCGGGGAAGTCCTGGACGCAACAATTACAAGTACGATCGTTGTAGGATGTCTCCCAGGTTGATGCCCAGTTCACGCTCTCAGCTGACCTAATAGGAAGACTCATCGACGGAGCTGAAGTCTCCTTCTTCTGTTGGGGCCGCGAGGCCTTCGGGGCAATGTGGGTAGTGCTGTAGTTGATCTGGCCGTCCTTGATATTTCGCTTGATGAGCCAGTGGCCCTCACCGTAGCATGTAATTCCCTGGTTGACACAATCTTGGCAGAGATCAAAGTCACCATCATCACATGTGGAGCAGTGGAAATGAGCGTCAGGGACAGCTCTGTCGCAGCTGTTGCAGCAGACAGTAAATGGCCGCTTGGGGCAACTAGGGAGCGTCAAAATCTCACTCCGTTGTACCTCATCTTCTTCTACCTTAGGTGCAATTGGTACGACCTTAGGGAATTGAGTCTCTGGAATGGTTTGCGAACTTGCGGGTGAAGTGGTCTCACTCTTGCGAGCTTCGCGGATCAGCTCGGCAACTTGAGACATCCTCGACATTGTCGGCGGCGATTTGGAGAAAGGGCATCGTGTCGACGATATTTCTTCGTCGGACTCGAGCGCTATCAGAGGCTCAGCCATAGATGTAGTCGTGGACACAGGGTTAACTAAGTCAACTACTTCCTTGCCCTCGGCATCCCGCCTTAAGTGGATTCTTGGCATGCCGTGCGAACGCCATAGCCTGATGAATTCGGGTAGTTTTGAGTGAACGTCAGATACAGGAACAGTATCTAGAATCGCGGCAGTAGTCTCCGAGGGGACTGGTGCTGGTGCCTCATACGTGGGAACTGGCGATGGGGCACGGGCAGCAGGCTCAACAATTTCCTTCGACTCGGCCTCTGGCTCATCCTCGATAGTAACAGGCTTGGGAACCTTATCCTCTTCAGGCTCGGGTTCGGGCTTAGTCTGCGTGGTAATTCGCAACTTTAACTTTTGCTTGGCCTTAGCTGCTCTATAGAGTTGCTTGTATGCAGGGACATTGGTTGGGTGCAGAAGAACGTAGGAGGAAGCCGAGTCGGAATACCGCTCAAATGCGGCGGTCGTGCCAACAGGGATTTGCAAGAAAGCTCGAAGCTATGGACGATGTGATGTTAGTAGCTAATTAGATTTCATAAGTAGCCGGCAATCCGAAATAGAGCAATAGGGGGCGAAGATAGGGATGAATCAAATGCAAATAATGTGTTGCACGTTAGGTATCTAATTGAAAGGGGGCTCACCTTATCCTCCAATGTGCTCACGACGAGCTCACGAAGAGGTAGCTTGAATCGACGGGTCACGCCATCGAAATTGACCTTGAGGGTAATCAAGGTGTCCGGAGTAGCGGTCGATGACGAGGCCATCTTGACCGGAAACTATTGGGGAATAGATCTGTTAGTTGGATTAGAGTTTGTCGGTTTATTAAAGAGAAGAAACAGTGCCGGGAGTCCGGCCAATGAAGTGAGAAGACAATGGATGCCCTATTAAGAAACCTTGAGATGATCGAAGGTGGTGCGGACGGATGCAACAGGTAAAGAGTGGGATGGAGGATGCATATAGCAGAAGAGCAGGAGAAGAGCAAAGTAGGTGTTACATACCGAAGCAAATCAGATTACTAAGGGTCAGGTGGTCAGGTGTTGCTTATCGGGGAATGGTGTTTGTGGTACAGGGCCTCTCCTAGCTTTAGGCGGTCAGCTTCAAGAGCCGTGTCGTGGCCTCAATCAGGAGGGTTGAACAAAGGTGTGGACGAAGGCGAAGACTAAGACTAGAATAACGGGAAGGATAAGGATGGCGAGGACGATGCTGATAAAGATAAATAGCGGAAACGATACGAGAATGAGAGATGCGACGATTGTGAGGGAATGACGGAATGAATTTGTTTAATGAGGAGAGAAACAACCTTAGGGGGAGATGTGGTCCGAGGCAGACACCGCCGATCTGATCAGTGCTCAGGAGTCAGGAGGGGAAGGTGTTTCGATACATGTATGTAATGCAGGTATTATTGAGAACATGGAAATACTTACATGTATTTAGTTGTCTGGAACGTGCAATTTGAGGGTCGCTCACCTCGTCACTCGCCCACGCGACCTTACGTCTGTAGTAGGCCAGCGTCTAATGTAACTTCACCTTCGGTCTGCCCAAGTGAAGTTATGAGGCAGGTGGGTTGATTTGGGGAAGAGTTGGTAAGTTGAGGCAGTGAAGGTTGATGAGGCAAGGAATGCGAATGCGACTGATTCGGAGCGGCAATTGGCGCCACTGCAGGCAGATAAGTCCTCGCAATTTGTATAAAGGCACGCCGTTGGGGTGTGGGGAAGACCCGTTAATTAGGTAGCCACAGGGATTGGCGCAAGCTACCTAGTCAAGCACGGAGAGCGGCAACAAATAAGGCGGGCGAAACCTTAGCTTCGATGACGGGATTGCTCAAAGCGAAAGCGGGGACCCGACAAATGAGGCTGTTACCTAGGCATCGACACTACATTAATTCCTTATTATGCTCATGTGGCTTAACTGCGTATGCCAAACAGTTACTAGCCACCTCTGCAAACAAGCTCGGGTCGCCTAACCACCGCACCAGATTGGTCTACGTATGCTTGAATGTTGCCTGCCTACCTACCTTTTGCCTCCACGGTCTAAGTACATACCTAATATACATGACTGGCTTAGTGACGTTGTAGGATAACATTTATGTAGGTACCCCTCAAGGTGCAAACGCGTACCACCCGGCGTCCCAGTTAATACAGTATCGACGACAAAACTCTAAAAGCTGCCAAAGGCCACAACTACCAGGCAGCAATCAACGCTGCAAATGATGAATAACATGAGAGACTATTCTAGAATGGTTGACAGAGCTATGACCAATACACCACCAAGGATACGTTAGAGCCAAATCTTCATGGTGTTTCTACTGCTGGTAGCTTATCTAATACCCACTTAGCTGGGTCATCGAGTTGAGTCGAGTCGAGCCGAGCCACTCGGTGGGGTTTTGCAATTATGCGATACCAGGTATAAGGGAGAGTCTTTAGCGACACAGGGGTCTTGATAGCTGCCGCGTACGACCGGGAATCATACACCTAACTGCCTAGAGGAGGCTCATCTTTTCAATATAGGCGATGACGTAGTGAGAAACTCGGTCTATTCCTCCACGGTGTGTCCGAGTTTCCTTATAAGAGGTATGATCCCTACACTACCTGTGTATGTCACTACGTCGAAAGAGGAAATCAATGCATGTCCTCCGAATACACGGAGGTAAGCCGAATTCAAAATGCACCAAGTCTCATATTCCGATTCATGTTTCGCTACCTATCCGTTCAGAGGAGATATATAACACGGAGTTAAAGGAACGGTGGAAAGATGATACTAAACATGTTCTTCACTATCCCACAGAACTCGATCGCTATTGTTCCGTCTACTCATTACATGCAAACTGTTCTCATCTTGCATCATGCCCAGAACATCATGACGCGGCTTATTGTCGAAAAGGCGCCCCCTTAGCAATGACTATCCTATGACCATGGCGAAAAGGAACGCATGCGTAAGTGATAGTCACACAACTTACACAACCACCTAAATGGTCGTTGCCGTATTCACCAAGTTATGCCTATTACACCGCTCACTATATAGTAAATGGGGTTACATCTGACTGGCCAGGAAAGCCCAAATTATCGTGGTGCAGCAACGATCTGAGACAATTGAATCTACTTACCTCGAATGGATAACAGAAGTTAAGCCTTAAGAGATCCGTCCTATAATCAGGACAGCGACATAGTCATACCCAGGAGGATTTCATTTGCGGTATAATGCGTCTTCAACATCCTACAGTGTTACGAGACGACGACATTACAGCCGCCGTACGATATGCCTGCGGTAGTCTTCAAGACTATCCTCGGATATACGAACTAGCTCTTCAGCCTTAGTACCAGCTTCCCCATTCGCTATACCTATCCGATTAGTATACTAATAAGGTTCCTTGCTGGGCTCCGGTCCGAATCGGCCCGGAGTTTGTTCAGCTTGCTCACCCTCTCCCGTATGCTGCCGACTTGCTAAATCTTAGGCGCTGCATTGCGTACATACAATCCGAGTGAGATATATTGGGTGTCGATTCACTCATCAGATACGTCGGAGATCTGTATGGAGACTAGGTACCTAATGGTGTAAGATTCAAACAGCGAGATCTTCAAGTCAATAGGTATTGCTCCGAAGAGTCCCTCAAGAATATTTAGGCTCACAATCTTCTATGGGACAGTCCTTCAATATCTCTTCGACGAGGTTGGTCAACTACATTCGCATTTTGCTCCTCTGAAATGATATCCTCCGTCGCAAGCCCATCCTTTTCCTATCGTAAATTTGCAGGATTCTCGCCGCACCTTCCTCTCCTAGCGAACATCTCTTACCCTCAGCTAGACTTATATACCGATAACAGCAAAATAGATCTACTCTGGTTTCTTTTCACGAAATTAAATGGCGAGTTCTCCGAGGCTGATATATTTAAGTTATTCTGTAACCCTCCCATAATTACTCTGCCAAACCAGCATCGGCGCTTTTCAAGCAATAACAATATTGTACTAGATACGTAGAAGAACAGAATGTCCTATCTGCATGTACATAAGAACCCGTTTCTACTACGGAAATTAATATATTTATCATCTGTCATGGTCTAAATGAAGACAATACGTGCTTGTGTTGCCATGGAGAATTTGTATCACCATCTTACCCCTACAACTGCTTCTGAAGAAGCAAAGGCTTGGCCAATAGAAATACTGACCGCGATACCCACTGCCAGTTCATGGTTCTGGTTGTGGTGAATGCTATGCCGTTGGCGTGGCTGTCGCTTTTAAATAAGCGCAGCCCAACCAGCAATGGCCACAACTGAAGCTGATGTGCTCTACACAGGCGTGTACGCCAACTACAATTTGGGGGATTTTGCAGGACTGGTGGTGTGAAAACCGTTACCGTCCTGTCATAAATAGGCTTATGCGTTTACCAGGCTTCCCGTTTAGAACTATCCAAGTCCGAACAGCATCACTAATAAGTATTATCCGTACTATAACGCTATGGGCGAAAGGTAGTCGTCCACTCGAATGACTACTAATGCACTGTGTGGGATACGTAACTATTGCCGTAAATAGCATCCCAGCCATGAGGCCACATTTTGCTCGCATCTGAACGGCTAGATAAATAACCAATTACTTGTCGGCCATCTCTATTTACATACCTATGGGCTTCGGAGAGGTGTAGGATCGCGCTTGCGCTAGGCTGTAGTGAGCAATGCTCATAGGCCACATCATACATCTCCCAAGGCCGGCATTGGATCTTGTATGCGGTAAAAAAGGCAAGATCAACAACGGTGGATTGCAGATTCGCCCAAGAGTTTTGTAACGCGTAACATGCCTTGCAAAACAGCCCATTGGCTGGCGCTTCAGCAGTGAGAAATTGACGAATGTGGAAGCCTAAACAAACGTCGTGAAGTAGAAATTTGGCTGGCGTGTGCGTCAGAGAAATACCAAATTGCCTTGGAGATGATACATAAGCTTGGACATTTTGCACCACCGCGGTCCGTCTGATGGAGATGGAGCTTGAGACTAATTTGTAAAAGAGAGGTATGACGGCAGGTCGGCGAAATCGGAGGKGATAGGAGAAGCAGCATGTAGAAAGCTCGGCATGCTATATGCGGCTTACCAATATGCGTCCCTTCGTAGCGAGATGTGAACAACATTTTATGCTACTCTTGGCTAGGTTGAAGCTTGAGATCTTCATACGAGGCGGGCGAGGTCAAGGGATATACTAGTAGACGATGGCGGAATTTTGAAGAACCCATGGTCCAAGGCGAGCAGGGATCATACAGCAATGATTCATGTCGTCGATACGTGTAAAGACTGGTTGGCTGAAAATGGGGAGTAGAGATTGGATTGTGCTGTACATTACAGTTGTACTCGGATGATTTGGACGTGATTCTGCATGCGGAGGCGCCTCGGCGAATGGATTGCGCACGAATGGATGAATAGATATACCTGAGCGGTACCTCTTCATGTTGGGCGGGATGTTTGTTTAGGGAATGAGAGATCAGAAAACAGCCCTCTGCCAGCGTGTGAGTGGTACGGATACAGTGCTCTATGTACGCCGTCGGTGCATTGCCCAGATACCTATGTACTTAGACCTACCTAAGGTATGCGCCGTAAACGGATGTATCCATGTAATAGAGAGCGTAAACATACGCTGGATGAGTTGACAGCATTAGATATGGTGTAATTATTGCAAAACGTAAAAGATAAATGTGATAAACCACCCCCCTTAGCATGCACACCCACAAGTGTGTAATGGGTATGATGGATACGGAAGATGGATGATATGGCTGCAAAGCAAACAATCGAACATTACAAAGAAAGAAGAATCAAGAGACAAAGAGTCTTATGTAGGTAGACAGATAACAGCTTAGTTGGGGTTTAGGTGTTATTTGACAAGGGTAACATTGACTCCGTCGAGAGACGATTGAGTTTCGAAGACACAAACACCGATGAAAGAAAGTACTTTGTTACCGGCATGCCGATTGAAGCTGCCAAGTCCAAAACAATCGAAGCTCAGCCCATTGGTCCCGCCCTCTCTCTCTCTCGCTGAACTGACAAGGGGGAGCATTAAAGCACGGGCCACCACCGTCAGTACTAACAGTGCCATCAGCGCCAGCAGCCAGCAGCGACCAGCGACCAGCAGAGGGCATCATGCCCAGTGAGTAGGTGCCTTCGAGAACTGATCTGGACTGGGCTTGACTCCGCTCCACGCCTTCTGGCTACTACGCTACCACAATACCAGCTGTCTTACCGTACGGTACCGCACGGTATCCACTCAAGTACATCCACCGCATCCACTACCTACCCACTACCTCAACCTTACACCAAACCAAAAGCAGGCCTACCTGAATCCTGACCTGACCTCGAACTTCCAAATATTAAACCCTTTTGGCTTGGCTTCTATCCATCCAACAAAAAAGCCCTCCTCGTCACTACATCACCTAGGATAAAAAACATCAAATTCACCCTCCGCAGTGCTTGTGGCTATTTCTCACAGGCCTGGAGGCTTTTTTATAAAACTTGTTCTTGTTCTTCTTCGTTCCCGTCTTCTCTCTCTTTTCCTCCTCCTGCCCTGTCCGACCCGGCTCGACGAGAGGAGAGGCATTCTATCGTTTTCGGCTGGGAAAAGGGATCGATCCTAGGAAATTAGGCATACTGGCTTCTTAATTGATTTTTTCTAACCCGCCTTCCTTTCTTTTCTGCACCGCAGGCGGTTATTTCGCCTCTAGGTTTTTATTCATTAACGAAGCCCATCGTCCGATATCTCMCCCGCCAATCCGAACGACGTATGATATCCGTATCCATCACGACGCCCACGTCGTGCCCGAGCCCCTTCCACAGCTCTACCAGGAAGCTTTCCGTCCATTCATCCTCGGCATCGAATCCCTCGTCTACCGTCTGCCGGTCTTAGCGAATCCAAAGCAGTAACCATTTCCAACATGGTAGCCGCCATCCGACGAAGAAAGATGATCGGCCATCGCCGCCGGGTTGAGGATGAAGGCGAAGATGAGGGAGGACTCGACCAGCTCGATATCGATGACGACTCCTTGACCGATGGGTCTATGGCTTCCGAGGATCCGGACCCAGCCGACGATAGCGATACTAGTAACGTTGATGAGGCGTCACCGACGACGCCTGCTGCTCCGAAGTTGGCAAGTCAAGTGGCCAATGGCAACGGCAATGTGAAGAGGACGCAGTCCAAGTCTTCCGGCAGCCCCCCTACGAAAAATACGAGGAAGTCCGCTCAAAATGTCGTATCTGACACCGAATTCATGCTGAAGAATCTGAGCATCTCGAGTGAAGCCACCCCGCTGCAGTCGCTGAATTATGAAGAAGCTACCGAGCCGCCATCCAAGTCCTCGGCCCCTATCGTGGTCAGCTCGAATTCCGCCACTGCGAACACAGACCACCCACAGGATGCCTCCGTTGATCGGCGACGAAAGGAACATGATGAATATAGGCGCAAACGAGACGAGGATCCCTCTTTCGTTCCCAACCGAGGGTCCTTCTTCATGCATGACCACAGACACGCCGGCCCCTCTGCCAACGGCTTTCGCCCATTTGGTAGGGGACCTCGAGGGAGAGGCCGTGGCGGTGTCGGTGGTTCTTTTGCCCCTATCAAGTATGTTTCTTCAAACCAGCAATCGTCCGTTAACTCTTCCACTAACGGATATAGCCATCAAATCCACAGTCCCGCTGATCCTACGACCAACGGTCCCTGGGCTCACGACATGCATGAGATAGTTGCACAGCCCATACATGCCCGACAACCGCGACCCTCGTTCACTGACGACGGTCCGCCAAATGGCGATGGGTTTATTCCCACCTGTCCCCCGAGTGCCACACCAATCAACCGGACGATGGCCACAGAGAAGCATGTCGGGAACGTCCAGGTCAGAGTCTATATCCCCGGGATCAAGGAGCCCGTCATCTTCTCTGGTATACAAGTGCGGCAGTATACAAAATTGCCGGACCATCGACCACCATTAAGGCGGGACAAACCAGTTCGTATTTCCCTGCCTAACTTCCCCCCTCGGTACATCTTTCCAGCCACCGATAGGTCGTTCATCTTCATACCCCGAGCAATGCGTCCGAACCAACGTTTACGGGGCAAACCAAGGTCTGGTCTCGGATCTATTGGGGGTTTCTCCAGGAGAACGAGTGTATTTGGGGGGAGCGTGTATGCCGGCAGTGCGTACACTCCAAGTGTTGCCATGAGCCGGAGATCTTCTATCGCTCCGGACTTAGGCAGAGATTATCTTGTTTCTCCGACTGGTTCTACCATGTCGCGACCACCTTTGCCGTACGACGCCAGTCGGCCTGTCGTCAGGCTTCCCCCGCAAGGTCGAACAGAGCAACAGCTTCCTGCTGTTGACGGTGCACCAGCAGAGGGGCTCGCCGGAGCCGTTCAGCCGGCCACCAACGACCTTCCGGCGCCGCAAATGCAGCCCACTGCCCAGAAGCCGACGTTCCAGGAGAATCGACCAGTCCCTCTCCCTATGCATCAGCCTCGACCGCAGAAAGCAGTCTCGGTAGCCGGCATTGAGTCCCCCGAAATGCTCCAGAATCCGTCTCAACCGTACCAGCAGGCTTTCCACCAGCAAGTTCCTGTCCAGGTGTCCACTAGTTTAGGCCAGGAATCTCATGTTCGTCATCCGTCGTATCCGTCCCAGCATTCAACGGGAACACCGCTCTCTCAGATTCCAGAGCGTGCTATTCATGCTGCTCCTTTCCAGCCGAACCAGTTCGCGCAGCCGAATTACTATCAGCCGTATCAAATGATGCAACCTCAGCAAGGCTATTACTATCCTTCGGCCCCCTATCCATCTGCCAATGCCCCCGCATTCATTCCAGGGGCACAGCAAGCTCAGTCTCAAGGTGAGACTCCTCCTAGCCAGCCGAATGGACAAAATACCCCGAATTCCAATTTGGTTGCTCAGGAAGTCAACGGCATGGTTTATTACTATGACGCATCTCAGCTGCCACCCATGGCCGCATACACTCCTTATCCGCCGCCACAGAGTTATCCGATGCCCGGCGGCGTAGTTGGTCTGAACGGGATGGTAACCCCGAGCCCCGACGGGTATTACTACCCTCCATCAGCTCCAGGGGTTGTCTATTATCCGCAGTGATATATTCGCATATGGAATCTTGACGTTTTGGCTTTAATCACCTAGCTAGAAATCGTGGGATACTCAAGCGTGCGGCATCCCATACATGCGGGTTGGGCGTATTCGGCATCGCCGTTTAGAGCATCGAACTGGCTACGAGTCTTGGGGCTCTCCTTCTGCTTCGCATCTTGGATTACCATTGGCAATGTACAAGATCTATCCATTATCCTCATTCCTACGGTACTATAGCAACTTTACGAGAGCGACGACCCGGGACCCTGTTCCGGACTCAGTTTCGTGGACGGGGTTGTGTCTTCTCCCCACTACATCCGTCTGAACTGTTTACGTTTTCGATTCTTTCAGCTCTGGCTCTTATTGTGTTTTCTCTGATGACTTCCGGGAGGGCCCCATACCGCATAGGCGTTCGGTGGAGTTGGTGCTTTTGTCTACATTTGCTTTTTCCTCCGCATGATAAGCGAGCTATTGGCCTTTTGGAAGATTCATCGTCATGACACAGACCATCGGGATAATCTTCAAATGGGAGCAACTGCTGAAGTTATCAGAAGGAACTAAAGKGGTAGTAGTTGGGGGATTCGTACAAACGCATTGGTCGAGCCGAAGGACGACTTAGTACGCCCCGTGAGAGTGAGAGCACGGACGAAGACAAGCGTGGCTAGGTAGCGCGGTTCAGTCGCGGACGTAGGAAACCTAAATTATCTACCCCCTTCTAGTGGTTTTGTTTCTCTGTTGATATGTGATTTGGTCATGTCGTTTACACTGTCTATATACTTCGTGTGTGCTTTCTGTGTGAATTATTGTAGCCCTTCTCGGCGCAGTGTTGGAGTCTATTCGGGGGTCACTTATACTCATATTCAATTCTTGTTCGAACCGGAAGTGTAATAGATCACTAAGTCATGTTTCGGACAAACAATATCAACAAAATCCAATACAGGGAATCACCAAGACGGCGGCGAAGGAAACGGGTAAAAATGAAGCAATTCCATTATGTTTAGGAGGTAGGGAGTGGCCAGACTAGAAACATCGTGGTCTACGTACAATACAAAGTGTACCTAGTAAGCAGTCTTGGGTCAACAAACCATCGCCTATGGCAAAACACAGCCAGTTTGAAGCAACAAACGACACCGGCAAACACCCAGTTCTTCAATCTGTGCTTTCAACTTAGGATCCGAACCTTTCTGGAGCCTGGTCGCCTATTACCATGATACCGGTCCTCAGGAATATTAGGTTAAACCAGGTATTTCTGGTTTGTGATCAAGTCAAGGCTGGTGATTCTTTCCTTCTCCCCGCCATCGTTACCACCGTCGTCAGGTGGAGGCTCGAGGCTCTGTGTGTCCTGGATCTTCGGCACTAGACCCAGGCGCCTATTGCCTTGGTCCCAAACCTGATGGGATTAAGTTAGATCAAGTATACTTGCCTATGAAGGGGCAAGAAAGTGGAACAGTAGAAAATCATCACCAAGAAAGGGGACTTACAGCATAAACGCTCTTCAGGAACGTGTCGCCAAGAATGTCGAAAGGCATCATGCCACGGCTTTGGATGCCACCATACCAGTTCTCCTTGTCATCGGTGAGTGCGAAAGCTAAGTCTTCCTTCTGGATTACATATTCGGTGTCGCCCACAGCCACCTTGACTTCAGGGATATCATCGACTTTCACAGTGACGGGGAAGATGTAGCCCTGGTTGAGAAAATCGTAGGTAGCTCCGGGAATCTTTTCATACACTTTTTCGACGACCTTATCGGACAGGAGCGCCAGTGTGGTGCCTGTATCGGCAATGGCAGTGTTGCCGCTGAGATCAATGCTCTCGCCATTGATGGAACAGGACTCCGACGAGACCGACCAGAAGCCTTGCGAATTGTCAACTTCCGTCCAGTGTACTTCTTGGCCAGACTTCTTGAGGAGGTCCTGGTCAATGTAGCCAAATGTGTAAAATGACTCAGCGTCCTTGTCACGCGAACTGTAAAAGGCCGAGGTGAAGAGCTCGGACTCCTTGGGGATATCATCTTGCTTGATCATGTTCTCCACGGGAGTGGCTTGAGGATCAGCTTCGCCAGCATCCGTGACTGTGTTGATTTTACCCCAGGCGAGGCCGAGGAGACCGTCGCTTGTGCCCTGGGAGAACTCTCGAGACAACTTGGTCGCACACTCAATGGTCTGATCCTTGATGGATAGACCGCCGACGACGAGCGTGTCGCTGCCACAGTCACCTGAAGCAGTCGAGCCGTCTCCGTACTGGATCTTCTACTTCTTTCCAGATAGCTTCTTGAAAGTCGTCGATTTCTTGGGGCTGAAAACGTTGTGGCCCTCGTGAGCGGACTTGTCATCTTTCGTACGAACCTAAGACGAGCGTTAGATTAACTAGATACGGACATTCATGGGGCTTCAACGAACCCAGGTATCAGCGGAGCCAGTGTCAAAGTCGACTAGCAGTTTCTGGACGGGCTGTCCGATTCCAATTTCACAGATGTACATGGAGTCATTCTGCTGGTCTTCGGCAGTGACCTCCGTGGTGTGATCGCCGTCACCGTCTCCGTTTCCAGAGCCGGCCTTCTTGACTAGTGTTCGCTCTGTGTGGACAACGCCACCTAGTGCTCCTTTGAGGTGTTCGGGGAGGAAGCCATGTTGTCTGACCTTGTCAACATGGAAATAGGGACCAGGCTTGGTAGTTTCAAATTTGTAACGGTTCAATGCGTGGACATAGGACTTGGTACCATGACGCTTGTAGTTCTGGTTGTGAATGACTTTGACCTTGGAGAGGCCGAGGTCCTGCTGGATCTTGTATTGGGCAGAGAGAAGGGCGTCCATGTTAACGTCAGGTCGGCCTAATGGTGTGTTTGCTGCTAAAGGTAGATGATAATTGGTATGATACGAGGGATGGAATTGCTAATAATATATGAGGCTAGATTGAGAGCGAGGAAAAGATACTGTTGCGGATATTAGATGAAGAAGATGGAAGATGAGACTAGAGAACAGGTTTGAGGATGGATGTGAGCTTCGATCTCAAACAATCGGCTAGGACTTGTCCACATCGTTCTTGCTTGTCACATCAATGGAAAGGGGCAATCGGGATATAAATTACAAAGTACACTGTTTACGATTACCTTAGGTAGGTATGATTGCAGTAGCTCTTGCCTAGGTTGTATTCAACATAAATACCGAGGCACTACCTCTGTGTCATTGTTTCTGATACAACTAGGCGCGAGAAGTTAAGGTTAGGAGTTGGCTGTGACATGTATAAACTCGCTAGACACCTGATAACCTGACGAATTGGCAAGAACGGTCTAAGCTCTGGCCTAACAGAAAGCTGACCTGGAGCACCGACGTAATGAGAATACGCTATTCACTACAGAAGCGACGAAGAAGAAAATGTCGGTATATGACACAGTCTGTTTTAGCTCCGTCATTGCCGTCGCGCTGACCCGGTATAGCATTTGGGGCTAGAGAATATGTCCCCCTTTCCTCCCCGTGGGAACTGCTCAAGAGAAACTATCTCTATATCATTAGCAGATATAGTATGTAACTCTCTTTCCGTAGTCGAAATAGTTATATTCAATAGTCTATATGACGTGAACTATTCTGTAATAGATGATAATATTTCTCCAGGTTCATATACATCAGACAACGACTGGCAAAGGCTTTGACGAGTGCCATAGGAAGATGCCACTATAGTGGATATTGCCTATCTTATTATTGTTCTTGCACATTATAACGTAGCATGCTAAGGGCTGGTGTACTGACGAGTAACTCTCACTTCCCGCAGGCCACTCTCATACTTATTCCAATCTGCAGCCATGGTCAAACACAGCAAGTATCTTTCGCCATGTTTGGAAGCATATTCTGAAACAGGTAGCTGCTGAGTGACGCCTTCGTATGGATTAGTTCGAGGTTCCACTCCGTTTTAGGGAAACTATAGGAGAGACAAACGGCCGCCAGGGGTTGTTACTGGCGGTCAAAATAGTCTCCTCAATACCCACATTGATCATTCATTATTGGAGCCCAATTCCAAGGCTCATCCAATAATTGTCTGCCCAAGAAAGCGCGGTTACCATCTTAACACCTTTGTTGTCAATTCCGCATGTGATCTCACTCGCTTCAATGGCTAACAATTCCGAAACGGTTTCTTCAACCATGGAATGATGTAATTTAGGTGATATGGCCTAGGTGGCTCGTGTCGTAGATTGGTGGCCAAGCCTGCTTCTGCATGATTTGCATAACATGAACTACAAAGTCCAAGCTAGCACCCGCTAACCCCCTGCACATTGTAATGGCCTTTCTGGTTATCTCACATAGTTGGCGGATCACTGAATTTAGTGTAGCTTCACCTTTCCAAAGATGAAGCCTCGGAGCCCGTTGCTTATCCAGCATTCTTCGCCGTCTACCAGTGAATCAGAAAGGACAACTTGCTCAACAATAAGATTCCTGTCTCGGTTAGCACGGGTTTAATAAAGTTGGAATCAAGGTCATATCAGTCGAATATACCTCTCTAGGGCCCATCTTCTAGTAGTACCATCATTACCACCGCTCCCCTGCGAGGCAGAAAACTCTCTAGTGACGGGAGGAGTAACCCACTGCCCACCCCTCCAGAAATAAGGGGTACTTATACTACCCTCCATAATATGCCCATCGTCATTGACAAGAAGCACTTCCTTCTTGTCGCCTGGGCTTATTTCGGCTCGCTTTCTTGCGCCGTTGTACATGTCTCTAAGAGTGGTTTTATAATGGGTGAATTCAGATTTTTTTGTCTTCTGAGCGTCAAGCAATATGTCGTACGTGGGATCTCTGATCGGAACTTTGCTTTCCCCAACCTGAGCCGAAGTTTTAGAAACCGGCCTCGGTAGATATTCAGGATATAGGTTATTCAAGTGCGTCTCCGGGAGAGGGGAGATTTGATGACCTAAGTTCCCATCCGGGGCCAGAGTGATCATCACTCGATGTGGACTACTGCCAAGCTCGCTGGTGATATTCTGGAGATATCCTTCTAAGTTTTTTAGGCCTTCCTCTCCGGAAATTGCTGCGATGGCGGCCGTCCAACCCCAGTAGGTAGCAGCCTTTAGCATCCGGTCCCGATGGAAATCAAGCATGTAGAATGGAGAAGGATTCTGGTTCCATCCGACATTGGCAAACCCGAGGATTGGGACTTTCAAGAGTCCGGGATCGTACCGGATGGACGTGAAGAGACGGAAGTCGTCCATCGTAGTTAATATCCTGTCATGGTAAGTCTGCTAACAATGACTTCGAGAATGACATTTTGGGGGCCGCTTTATCAGAATAGTGAGATTCTATTCGTGTATCCCATAGTGAAGTCATGTTCGGAGTGGACCCGTTGCAGGAACCCGACCCGACCCGTAAGAAAAGAAAATGGATACAGTGCATATGCATCTATCGGGTCACGTATCTGGACTGGTGGGGKGATTGATTTATCTCCTATCAGATCAATTAAGGCGGGGRTGACAAATGTGGTACGTACACGTTACATAGGACACGAAGGGCGGGCGTTGACGTACCCAGGTACCTGAAAGTAGCTGTCCGACAACTGATGACGAGAGATTGTGGGCCAACAGGGTCTAAGCTTCGCCAGTACAGCGCACGTTAAACTGGGCCGCGCTAGGATGGATAGAGTGGTAAGGTGGACTAACTTTTTTTGCGCGTGTACAGCATTTTCGATCTAAAGTACTGATTTTTAGTGAAGCTTCTGCATCTGCACCTGCAAAGCTGGCCACCGTCAACATACATACATTGTTGAATCCTTACCTGACAAACGAGCCCCCGACCTCGACTCACTCCCTCTGTCGCCCTCGCCCTCGCCGTCGTCGCCGACCACTCGTCCCCCCACGCAATCCACTGCAAACATTCCGAATCCGCCGTAATGTCTCGTGCTGCAGCAGCTCCGCCGCCCATGCCGCCCTTGGGCCGACCCGTTGCCATCCCGGTCGAATCTTCCATCTGGAGTCGCTTTACCAATTGGGCATCAGAGAACAAGGCCCTCGTATATACTATTGCCGGCGTGGCCGTTGTCGTAACCAGCGCCGGTGTGGTGTACTATCTCAATGACGCTGTTAGTCTTGGCTTTTCCGATATCTTGGGACATGGTAACTTACATTTATGCATAAAAACAGAAGCCAAAACCCGCTGCGCAACCCAAACTTAGCAAGAAGGAAAGGAGAAAACGGAAAGAGGCAGAACGTCAGGCAGAGCCCAGCAAATCTCCCACATCGTCAGGCGAACAACCGAAGGCCCCGACGGTAGAGGCTGCCGACGAACTACCAGAAATTAACGAGACTACCGTCGCCACTTTTACCGACGAGCAACGTCGGGATTATGCCCTGCAGCTGAAGAACGCCGGGAACAAGGCCTATGGCAGCAAAGACTATAACCGAGCTATCGATCTCTACTCCAAGGCCATTCTATGCAAGCCCGATTCGATCTTTTATTCTAACAGGGCCGCCTGTTATAACGCTCTTAGCGTTTGGGATAAGGTCGTCGAGGATACAACGGCCGCTATCAGCCTCGACCCCACATACGTTAAAGCTCTAAACCGAAGAGCTAACGCCTACGAGCACCTATCCCAGTTCAGTGAATCGCTCCTCGATTATACTGCTAGCTGCATTATCGACGAGTTCAAGACCGAATCTAGCACCAATGCTGTCGAGAGACTGCTCAAGAAGGTCGCCGAACAGAAGGCCGACGATATTATCAAGTCCAAGGACCCGAACAAACTGCCGAGCCCGACTTTCGTATCTAACTACATCCAAAGTTTCCGAGCGAAACCCCGACCCGAAGGATTGGAGGACGATGTGGAACTGGAAGAGTCGACGGGTCTAGGACAGCTGCAACTTGGTCTTAAGGCGATGGAAAAGAGAACTCACGAAGGCTATGAAGAAGCTGCAAACGCGTTCGAAAAGGCGCTAGAGTATGGCGACTTAGGCGAACACGAAGCCCTCGCCTATAACTTGCGAGGAACCTTTAGAAATCTACGTGGATCCCAAGAACAAGCTCTACGAGACATGGATAAGAGTATCGAACTCGACCCCACCTATACTCAGAGCTATGTCAAGCGGGCAAGCATGCATCTAGAAATGGGTAAGCAACCGTACACGTTAGTTCGCAAGTGTACTTAAACTGACCTTACGATAGGCGATAGGGACAGTGCTGCTGCGGACCTAGAGCAGGCCCTGAAGCAAAACGACTCTGATCCAGACATTTACTACCACCGTGCTCAGTTGCACTTCATCCATGGCGAATTCCAAGACGCCGCCAAGGATTATCAGAAGTCAATCGATCTTGACCCCTCATTCATCTTCTCACATATTCAACTTGGTGTGACGCAATACAAGATGGGGTCTGTGGCGTCTTCCATGGCGACGTTCCGTCGATGCGTCAAGAATTTCGAGAAGGTTCCCGACGTGTACAACTACTATGGAGAACTTCTACTCGACCAAGCTAAGTACGAGGAAGCGATTCAGAAGTTCGACAAGGCCATGGAGATGGAAAAGCAGACCAAGCCTATGGCGATGAATGTCCTACCCCTGATCAACAAGGCCCTTGCTCTCTTCCAACAGAAGTCGGAATTCAGTGAGGCCGAGAAATTGTGCGAGAAGGCATTAATCAGTAAGAGCACTTTTGCAATATTGGCGTGAGTCAAAGTCGCTAACCAATTACAGTTGATCCCGAATGTGATATCGCTGTGGCTACAATGGCCCAGCTTCTCCTTCAGCAGGGTAAGATTACGGATGCGCTCAAGTATTTTGAGCGCGCAGCCGAGCTTGCTAGGACACCCGGAGAAATTGTCAACGCGCTTTCATACGCAGAAGCCACGAGAACACAGATCCAGGTCCAAGAAAAGTACCCACAACTTGCGGCTAAGCTCCAGGGGATGGGAGCGGGCGCCGGAATGGGCGCTGGCGCATTTGCGGGTGGCCGCTAGAGTTGAGTCTTGGACAGTTAATATACTCACATCTCATACCAAAAAGTTACCACAGAGCGACTCTACTCATCCCAAGTTGACTGCGCGAGGTTTAATTGTTGGCCAAAAATAAGTTTCGGGTTCGCACGAAATTGTCGAAAGTGGTCGAGGGTCTCTACACACGCTTTGCTTTGAGACCCCGAGAGTCTATAGGTCCCGAACGACGATTCATCGGTCATGCTATCGTCCTACCCACCCTGTACCTAGTATTGTACATAATTAATACCTCCTTCTCCTTGCTGTTTAAAATCCTAACGTATTGAGGTAATAGTCGCAATCTATTGCGCTCATGTCATGATTGGTGGGTCGGAAAAGGGGGGTTAATGATTGTAGTTCATCCTTATCAGAAGTTGCCCTAATGTTTTTACGACAAAAGAAGCACATGCGTCACGAAATAGAGAAACGATATCGTAGTAGCTTCACCTAGTTGGATCCTTATTAGAAGGTTCTTGAGTAGTGCGACATCAAAATATTTAAAAATCTAAATACACATATACTAGGACGCAAAGCATCCGAAACCAAAGCAAGATTAGGTTCGCGTTGCAGGAACAAACAGTTTCTTAGGTCTTCTACCTGTATCTAGGCCACTTGGATCTTGATAATCCCCTCGGACTCGGTGCCAAGGCTAGATCGCGATTCGAGATCCGACTCCGCGGGAGACCCAGTAGAGGAAGCAGTCGAGCCCTCCGCAGACGAACCCGTGGTGTATTCGTCGGCCGCGAAATCGCCAGCGGGGCTCTGGGTTCCCGACCCGGAGACCTTGTCGTCGCGGCCCACATCCTGCGCCTTGTTGATCCTGGTGATGACGTCGGAGAGCGTGTCGCCAAGCTGCTCGACGTTGTCGGCGTCGCGCGGCACGAGGTGCCCGAGGCCATGGTCGTACAGCTGCGCCAGCTCCTGGTTGCACGCGTTGTACAGCGCCACCGACGAGTACACCAGCGGGTCGTTGGACCCGAACACGTGGAACGTCGGGATGTCGATCGCGGTCCCGTGCTCGTCCGCCAGCTTGGCTATGAAGCCGTCGCCGTCCGCGACGAGAGGCGGCGAGCCGGCGAAGAAGATGGCGAACTAGAAGAACGGACAAATTTAGTTATCTGATATAGTAATTTGGGATAAACGGAAGAATATGAAGTGATTGAAAGTCCCACCTTGATACGCCGAGGAATTCCGCTTTCCTCCCATCTTCTATTCTCCTCGGCGCAAATAGAAGCTGCCATCATTGCMCCCTCCGAGTATCCGATGAGCCCATCAATCTCGGGGTCATCATCAATAGTCTTGAACACGCGGTCCAGCGCGTCGCGGAACGTTTGCCAATTAAACTCGATGGGTTTATCCGGCTTGAACAGTCTCAGCGTGGCCTCGGGGCTAAGCCCACGCGGGATATGCCGGACTCTTCTGACAACCTCGAAGGCGTCACCCTCGACTGTGTCAATGAACCGGTAAAGGGGCCGCGAACCGAAGTAGTTCTCCCATCCAAGCGGCGGTTCCACCTCGTGCGCTCCTTGGGTGAAGGCGAATGTTGCTAACCCTCTGTCCTCCATATGCTTAGCGAAGGGTCCGAGTTGGACGCCGAAGTTCTGCGGTATACTTGTCAATATTGGCATCTTCCATACGGAAGAAATAGTTTGGAACTTACCTTGGCACTTCCATATGCGCCGGGTAAGCAGAGAAATCTCATACTGAACGAAGAGTGGCGATTAACTATTTTCTCCCTTTCTCCTTACACCTGCTTATCTGAACTATTGTACTTTGTATATATAAATGCTACATGAGAAAGAAACGCTTTTCGAAAGTTCCTCTACTTAGATATCGTGTGGGTAAGCGAGCTACTCCTTTCATAAAGTCCGGACACGGAAGACACGCGGTGATATATCGCGGCTGGAGGAAGCAACATAGTCGATCACTTCTTAAGGCTGCATACTAGACGATGCCTTCGAGACTGTGTTGCTGCCCGTGGGGAGCGCCCGTAAACTCACATGGGTGATGGTCATGTGAGTGGCTTGCGAGTAGTGTCAATGGAAGCCACCCCTGCGACGCCATCCCTATAGCCTTCCTAACATACACCACCATGAAGAAACTGATATAAATCAAAAGGAAGAATGTGGTTGCTGGTTGAGTATACTGCACCACCAATTGGGCAACACCAATAGAAACGTTTCGAGAAGACTGACCCCATATGTCAGCAATGCTGTTAGATCCCTATTCGACCAGAAAACCTCGGAGCTGTCGCTAATCGGGATGTCAGAGCAAAAGACTCCTGGCTTAGCTGTTAAGTGTCTCTCCTCTGTTAGGATTCAAGTCGACAAGAATTTGTTCACGGACTTCCGCCACTCATCCGGATTTGTCTAGCTCTTCCCGTCGTGTATGGACTACTGCGTCAAGGTCCACGACGTGCCGCACCAACGGAACCTGAACCTTAACGTATATGTAGTACTATATATCGAAACATAGGCTTGTGATAGTGTACTAGTTAGGATGTTCCCCTATATAGAGTTCAATCATATAATAGGGGCGTTCCCGAGATGTGGCCACCAACTTAGCGACAGAGCAAGCAAAGAAAACCCGTGTAGTGAATGAAGAGCCATGAAGGCTATAACCACCTAACTCTTATAAAAGGAAATGATATCCGTTCTAAACATGAATGACTTACTAATTACGATTATCTGAATTGCGTCAGATGGAAGCCAAAAGTGACTCGATCGAGGAGCGTCGGACTTAACGGCCACTCGTCCCATGTTGAAGAGTCGCCATGAGCTGGAGTACCGGTTTCATCGTCTCTTTAACGGCCTAGTCTCTGATATCTTTGGAGCATGCCACGTACGTTTAAACCGATCCGCATCTAGGGCATGTTCTCAAAATTAGCAAAGCGTGCCTGAGAAAAGATCCGAATGATTTTGCTTGCTCCTTGACATATACATCCCACTGGTTCCTTCGATCCAAAATTCCCGCCCTATCTCTTTCTCGATTCTTTAGCCATCGGTCCTGACACCACTCCTTACCCCTTTCTCACATATCTCAACATGGAGCCCGACGTGCCGATGCCGATCGCCATTGTCGGCATGTCGTGCCGTCTGCCTGGTGATGTGTCTTCACCGGGGGACTTCTGGAAGCTGTTGACCAAGGGCCGCAGTGCGTGGTCCAAGATACCCAAAGAACGCTTCAACCAGGAGGCCTATAATCMCCCCAATCCAGAGAAGAAAGGTACGATAAACTCCCAAGGAGGATACTTCATATCCCAGAACCTTGAGATGTTCGATCCTGGCTTCTTTGACATGACGCGCAAGGAAGCCGAGACTATGGGTAAGCAAAATCATACAGGCAGAAACCGATTGAGATACTGATTGTGCAAAAGATCCTATACAGCGTCTCCTTCTGGAATGCTCGTACGAGGCTCTCGAGAATGCTGGCATTCCCAAGGAGTCTATCGCGGGACGAAAAGTTGGCGTGTTCATTGGCGGCCCTGATAATGAACACAGGATGGGCAACCTTAGGGATTTGGATGATTCGCCAATGTTCGATCCCACCGGTAGCCAAGGGGCGTTCCTGGCTGGGCGGATATCATACTTCTTCAATCTAACCGGCCCTACCTTCACCGTCGACACAGCCTGTTCATCCAGCATGCATGCGCTCCATATGGCCGTCCAAAGCATACGGACAGGAGAGTCTGAACAAGCCATTGTTGGCGCATCTCATCTAATCACACAACCGGATGTCTGGGTATCCATGGCTAAATTAAGGTGAGTTATATGTTGCCATTGCTTTTGCCTATGTTTTAACTAAATCGATGGCGTAGATTGTTTGCGGATTCGGGCAAGACGTATGCGTTTGACCATCGGGCTAAGTCTGGTTACGCGAGAGGCGAGGGAGTAGGCTGCCTAATTCTCAAGCCGCTGGATAAAGCGCTTGAAGATAGAGACTATGTCAGGGCTGTCATTTCTCACACGGGAATCAGTCACAATGGCCGAACAGTTGGTATGTACACCCTTGCGTATCCGCCTTCTGCTAGCAGACAGCTTATGAAGAATTTCTGAAGGTATCGTGGCACCTAGTGCGGAAGAACAGGAATCGCTACTTCGAAGTGTTCTCGCACAAGCGAAAATCGATGCCGAGGATGTCGGCTTCTTTGAGGCTCACGGAACCGGTACCAAAGTCGGGGATCCCATAGAGGCTCGAGGTATCTATAGAGCACTCGGCCATAGCTTCGAGCAAAGTGAACCATTGAGTGTTGGGTCGGTAAAGGTGTGAAACTTTTCTAAACCCTGGCTGTCTGACCATCTGCTAATCGAATAATCCCCATGCTCAACTTAGCTGGCATAGCTAATGTTGGGCGTGGGGACAAAAAGTCAAATATTGGCCACCTTGAAAACGCCAGTGGCATTATATCGGTCATAAAAGCTGCTCTCATGCTAGAAAAGGGATTCATCGTACCAAATGCAGACTTCGAGAAGGAAAACCCAGCCATCCCATTATTCGAATGGAATCTAAAGGTAAGTCCACCTAGAGAAGCCCCTTTCAACCCCACATGAAAATAAATGGGGGAATTACTAACCTTCATACCTAGATCCCACAAAGACAACAGCCATTCCCCCGAGACAAGAAGTATATATGTGTGAATAACTTCGGGTATAGCGGATCAAACGGACATGCAGTACTGAAAGCGTTACCGGCCGAGAATGAAATCGAATTCCTGGACGCCGATAAGTTCGAAGGTCACATAAAGACAAAGCGGCTATTCGTGCTGAGCGCTAATGATGAGACGGCCGCAAGAAAATCCATGGAGCAACTGGGCATCTTCCTCGAACAACATGCTGAGCTCTATCAGAGCACTATGCCTCGAAACCTGGCATGTGAGTATTGATGCCATTGCCACGCTAGAAAGCAGGCTGATATAAAACCAGACACATTGTGCCAGCGACGTTCGCAGCTCCCATGGCGCGTAGCTTTCGTGACCGATATGTGCAGCAAACTAGCAATAGCTCTCAACAGTCCCGAAGTGACTCCCAGACGTGCGCCTACAAAATCGCCAAAGCTTGCATTCGTTTTCACGGGACAGGGTGCACAGTGGTATGCTATGGGCAGAGAGTTACTGGACTCCCACGCTGTGTTTGCGTTAGCTATCCAACGAGCTAATGAGCACCTTCTGTCTATCGGGGCCGACTTTTCGTTACTGGAAGAACTGACACGGGATGAAAAGGATTCCCGCGTTGGTATGGCCCATATTAGTCAACCAATATGCAGCGCCATCCAAATCGGCCTGGTGGACCTCCTGGCATCATGGGGTATCATGCCTTCCGCAGTTACTGGTCATTCCAGCGGAGAGATTGCGGCCGCATATGCAACTGGAGCTTTGACACTTGAGGCGGCAATGTCTGCGGCTTACTATCGTGGCCAAGCGATCATTGCCTTGAAACAAAACTTCCAGGATGTCAGAGGCTCAATGATGGCTGTGGGTATTGGCGCGGAGGAGCTGCAGCCCTTTCTCAAGCAACTAAGACACCCCTTTCAGGCGGTGACAGCCTGTGAAAACTCGCCCAATTCGACTACTGTATCAGGCGATGCCGAAGCTATCGATGAGCTTTCTGATATGATGACGAGCAAACAGATTTTCAACCGCAAGTTATTCGTTGACGTTGCCTACCATAGCCCGCATATGAAACTGATAGCCGACGCTTACTACAGCATGATCGCAGACGTGGAACTGAGAGAAGGGAATGGGAACGTTGAGTTCTTTTCCTCTCTTCGCTCCCGCAAGGTCAACATAGACGAGCTCGGTCCACAGTACTGGGTAGAAAACCTAACAAATCCAGTTCGCTTCGCAACAGCATTGCAGATACTGTGCGAAGAGAGTAAGCCAGATATCCTCATTGAGATTGGCCCCCACGCTGCTCTCAAAGGTCCTATCATGCAAACTCTTAAGACCTTAGAGATGCCGGCTTCAAAGTGGCCAACATATTTCCCAACCCTTGTACGGGGTCGTGACGCTACCGAGTCAACGCTAGAGCTCGCTGGCCAGCTTTTCGTGCGCGGTTATGAGGGCCTAGACTTCTTCAATATTAACCACAAGCGTTCTGAGATCGAGAAGCCTGACCTCGTCCCCTTCCTCTACACATACCCATGGTCGCGTCAGCGATACTGGTACGAAAGTCGGATCACTCAACAGCATCGACTCAAACCGTTTGCACGCCACGACCTAATCGGTACGCTCACCGACTGGAGCAGCGACTTAGAACCAACGTGGCGGAATTTCATCAGGCTGGATGAGCTGCCATGGCTGCGTGAATACCGGATCAAGGACCGTCCCGTATTTCCAGTGTCTGCCTTCATCTCTATGGCTGTAGAGGCGGCCAGTCAACGGGCAGCACTCAGGGGTTTTCAAGCAGGCAGTTTCGACCTGCATGATATTGTTATTCCCGAGCAACTATTTCTAGCTGAGGATGAAGCAATTGAACTTTTGATAACCTTCAGGTCGCAGAGCGCATCTAAAGCCGATCGGGATGAATTTCACATCTCCAGTTTTGAGTCGAAACGAGGATGGTTGGAACATTGCTCCGGTTTTGTTGAAGCGAAGCCTCCGCAAAGTGACAATCCAGAGGCGGCCTATTCCAGAGAATACTTCAATTTCAAGGCAGGCAATGGGTCATCAATACCTGCCGCCGGCTTCTACTTTAACCTGAATTCCGGAGGTATCAGTTACCCACACACCTTTTGGAACTTGGTGAGTGTAAAGATGGACGAATATGGGGTTAGCGCTCAAGGTGCTCTCCAAGATACGAGGCTAATTATGCCGCTGGCGTACGAGTCCTCATACTTGGTTCATCCAGCCACACTGGAACCTCTCATTCAAGTGTCCCAAGCCGAATTGGGCTTTGACGGAGTTGCAGAACCACAATTGCTGTCTGCCATCAAGCAAGTGCACATTGATATAAGCGACGAGTGGGAGAGAAGCTCTGGGTCCAAGTTTGTCGTCCGGTCGGCGCGGGATATCAAGTCTGGGTCATTCTTGGCTGAACTGTTTGCTCCGATAGAGAGAGAATTCCCTTCTGTATCTATGCTGGGATTGGTGCTCACTCCGCTAAAGACCGCAACGCCTAAGCTACCTCAGCCCAGGGAGCTTTGCTACAAAGTACAGTGGGAACAAACCGAGGAACGACGTGCTAACGGCGTGAGCCACGCGCATATCAGATCCCACGGAGAACGTGTAACGGTCGTGACAGAGCGGACCCAAGATGATACACTTGTGGCTTCGTTATGTGAGGTCATCAAGCTACATTCTGGAATTACTCCGAATATCGCCAGCCTAGTCCACATTAGGGATTTCAGTGGATTTTTTGTTGTGCTCTCGGAGCTCGATCGTGCCATACTAGCCTCGGTCAACAAGATCGAGTTTGAGCAGGTCAAGGCACTGCTAACGAGGTCCGCTGGAGGGATTTTATGGGTGACATGTGGCGCATCCAAGGTTCCTATGAACCCGAGCACAAATATGGCTCTGGGTTTGCTCCGCACAATACGCTCAGAACTTGGCAAGATCGCCGTCACTCTCGACCTCGATCCAGACAGCACCTTGGATATCGAAGGCCAAGCCGAACTGATTGAAGATGCCTTCAGGCGGACTGTGCTAGCAGACAGCCCTGAAGCTGAAGTTGAGTTTGCCGAGCAAGGCGGAGACTTAGTCGTCCCTCGCTTCATTGCTGATGACGATATGAATCTTCGGGTTCACCGTGAACTGGGCAAAGCTGAGCCATATTTACAGGAATTCCGTCAAACTGGCCGGAAAATGCGACTTGCAACACAAGCGGATGGCACCCTCGACGCGCTTTACTTCGAAGACGTCTCATCTGACGAAAACCTGCTTAATGACCAGGTCGAGATTGAGCTTAAAGCCAGCAAGTTGAGCCAGGGTGATGTTCTTGCGCACAATAGTACAAATACACCTAACAGGATTGAAAGATCATGTAGCGGCGTCGTTGTACGCGTGGGTTGCGAAGTCGTCGATGTGAGCGTTGGGGACAGAGTCTGCGTCTTGGCTGACGGTCGATTAGGCACACACGTCCGTGTAGCGGCGAGTGGCGCCATTAAGGTCCCAGAGAGCATGAGCTTCGAGGACGCAGCGATGATCCCATCTGCCTTTGGCGCGGCGTTTCACGCACTTTCGCAAGCGGCACGCATTCAAAAATCAGACCGCGTTCTCATCCAAGTCAATGACGCTGAAGGATTAGCCGCAATACAGGTTGTGCAGCATCTAGGCGCCGAGGTCTTTGTTGCGGTCCACGGGGGCGAGAGAAGAGACTTCTTGGCGAAATCATTTAACGTCAGGCCTGAGAATATCTTTGACACAGCTAGCATCTATTTTGACCGTGAGATACGAGATGCTTCTAGCGGAGCCGGTATGGACGTCATCTTCACTAGCCCATCCAGCTTGCCAGCGGCGACCAGCAGCTTGGGCAAGGTATGGGCAAGTGTTGCACCATTCGGACGTATTGTCCATTTACATGGAGCACACCAAGCCCGTTTTGACGGCTGGGATGCTAGACCTGACCTCACCGAGAACATTAGTTTCACATCAATCAGTATATTAAGCCTGGCCAATACACGCCCACGGCTCATGCGGGATATCCTCAGGGATGTGTTACAACGCTTCTCGAAAGGAGTTTTCAAATCCCTGAAGAAATCAGTTGTGCTGCGAATGACGGAATTGAGCAGAGGCATGAGAATGATCCAGCAAGGTACTCTACACCCGATTGTCATATCTGCTCAGAGTGGCGATCTAGTAATGGTAAGGACCCCATTCATTATGGATTACTTCGGATAACCCCCTAGCGGAGCAGAGCACTGATATTTCCACTAGGCGTTGCATTCCACTTCGAAGCGCTTTCTTAACTCTAATGGCACTCATATCATCATCGGCGGTACTGGTGGCTTAGGACGTAGTATGGGTAGGTGGATGGTCGAACACGGAGCTCGACATGTCGTGTTGCTATCGAGGAGTGGAGGGAAGGCCGACGAACTGCAAGAACTCCTCCATGACACTCGGGGCAAAGCGAATATAGCCGTCAAAGTATGCGATATTGCTAGCGAGGAAGAGGCCTACCGATTTGTGAAGGAATGTATCGAGACACTTCCACCAATATGTGGTGTGGTTCATGCCGCTATGATGCTTCACGTAAGTCTAATCTCTTCGTTCCAGGAGGGGCTAGCTAAGTACCCATTGTGAGAGGGAACCTAACTATAATAATAGGATGGAATGATGGAGGATACGACCCATGACTCGTTTATCTCGGCGATTCGAGCCAAGGTAAAGGGGACTTGGAACATCCACAATGCGCTCGAGTCCATCAACGCACGGTTGGATTATTTTGTCCTCTTGTCTAGTGCCGCAGGTATAGTCGGTAGTCGTGGTCAAGCCGCGTATGCCGCTGCCAACACGTTCCTAGATGGGTTCGCTTCGTGTAGAGCAGCGCAAGGCCTGCCGGGCGTCTCTCTCGACCTTACAGCCGTCACCGGTGCTGGCTACATTGCCCACAATGCGACACGAGAGGAAGAAATTATTAAGAACTTTGGCGGACAGTCTATATCCGAAGCCGAGGTCTTGGGTCTTCTGGCGGTCGCTACATCCGGTAGGTGCGGCGCACAGTGTCTAACGGGCTTGAAACTTGTTCCAAGCAGTACGGGCACCTTGCCCTATTATGCAGAGGATCCGCGGTTCGCACATCTTAAGGCGGTGGCGGTGGCCTCGATACGAGCTGCGGGGAATGGCCTGGCGCCAGTTGTATCGTACAGGAATACCTTCCGCGCTGCAGCAAGTAAAGACGAGGCCCGCCAAG
Organism: Hypoxylon sp. E7406B; assembly: GCA_000931505.1. Taxonomy (NCBI): domain Eukaryota; kingdom Fungi; phylum Ascomycota; class Sordariomycetes; order Xylariales; family Hypoxylaceae; genus Hypoxylon; species Hypoxylon sp. E7406B. The sequence continues at coordinate 1,002,673 of JYCQ01000034.1, read as the reverse complement.
TTGCCGTACAGGGCGTGCTGCAGAAGCTGTCGGAAGTGCTGTCAGTGGTACTGGACGACGTAGACGCCCAGCGGAGTATAGCATCTTACGGTCTCGATTCCTTGACTGCTATTGAGGTCCGCAATTGGATCACAAGAGAGCTTGGAGCCACCCTTGAAATTCTGGAGTTATTAACGAGTGCAAACGTGACGGATTTGGCGGAACTCATTGTTTCGCGGACGAAGGCGTAACATATGATAGTATTTATTTCATTTTAACCTCGTATAGCTACAATGTATGTAGCGTTGCTCATCACACAGATGCAAAATAACAGGCCAAGTTAGATGTAATGGAATGGCTTATTCAGGATATCTGTCTGTCTGTACATCACGGCCCCGCTGTTTCAGAGGTGGAATGGTGGCTGAATAGGTACATACATAGAAGGTCTAATCGAGATCAATTACGTAATCACAGAATCTACTTGGCATCGTGTTTATGAAAATATGAAATGGTATCATTGGATATCTTTTAATGCAGTGCTTTTCAGAACCAAGCAGTCCGGGCCAGCAGAACGCAAAAATTTGGCGGAAAATCAATACGGTTGCGCTAACTGATTACATGAAATATGCACAGCATATCCATCCTCCTATGAGATTGCTTTGCGCTGTAACTCTCAAACTCTGCATGAAGCTCGATGGCCTTCTGGAGTGCTAAAAGGGACCTTCCTGTATATTCCCGTCCAACCTGAATTTCCTAGGAACCTGATATGTGTCGATGTGTATATAGACGCTAGTGTTTTAGTAACGTCGCCTGAAGGCTGAATAATTCTCTTCGAATCGTCGATGAATAGTCCCCACAGCCAGGAATTCGTTTTTTCGAGATGCCAAGTGATATAGAGTAAACGATCGTGTCACTTCTTCTAAGTGTTTTCTGTCTGGTTAGGACGTATTGGAGACCCCGGATCTCATAGGGGATTGAGTTGAGCTGTTAACCGGCTCAGCTATCACGGAGCGTGGACGATCCGAGACCTTAACGTCACCGTTACTATGACGAGTATCGATACTCAGGCGGCTCATCTGGCTTGCCATACTCAATCCGGTGCCTTTCCTCGTCCTCAATGCCTTTTCCCATCTCTTCTTATCTTTGATGGGCGCGCCGTTGCCATCTAGACCGAGCACCTCCATAAGTTCAGGCATCTCGGCATGATCTCGTGTAGTTCGCATGCGGTGACACCATGTAACACGTTTCTCTTCAACGTGTGGGTCTTCTTGGTTGTCTGGTGTGTCATCTTCGCTGGGAGGCTCTAGCTTTTTCTCCTCCTCACTGCGCGGTGTTGTGACCGGGGTGTCCAAGGTCAAAGTTGCGGGCTCGAAAAGAAACTCGCCGCCGACTTGTTTTTGATCGCCCATCTTCATGACCAAGCCTGACTTAACTTGCTTTAGTCCCTGAACTACGCCAGAAACGACGGTATGCGCGACCGATTTTCCCTGGAGATATGCTGGTCGCGAGCCCAGTGCCAAGGTGCGCACCATACCGAGTTCAGTATACAACCGACGTGTTGGATCAGCATAGACCGGAAAAGGGCAGCCAGTCTCTTTAATGTACGAGTTGATCAACTCGGGAGCACCACAGCCGATGACGGCAATGAAGGTGCTAACTGGCAACTGCAGAAGAGCATCCGGAGTGATTGAAGCTGATAGGGTACGTAGATATTCTTGACAGTTCTTTGATGGTCAGTTTAGAGCCTAGGCGAAAGGTGTATTAATAACTTACACCACAAAAAAAGTGTCGAATGAAGATGATGAGCACTCGACGTGGCGAGTTGTGTCCAGCATAGAGGCTTTTAAATGTGTGCGTCTTCCCATCACTGTCAAGAACAGTGTACATCTCTATTTTGCGCAGTGTCTCAATGGTTGGCAAGTCGTTATTAGTTTGTACTTCGCCTTGAAAGTCTTGGGGGTTCACTGAATCATGGGGTTGGGCTGTAGTCGTTGTTTCCAGCATAGGCTTGGTGTCTTTAGCAGACGTCTTTGCGATCGTGGTAGGCCTGGCGGCTTGAGTGCGTTTGTCTGCTGTATCTGCTCCGTTCGAGATATCCGAAACAGGCACCGCTACCGGCGCACGTGTTGAGAGTGGCCTCTTTTCACTTGTCATTGTAACTTCCGGGGATTGACTCGATGAAGTCATCTATATTGTGGTTGCCTCAGCTTTGAGCGAGATGGGTGTGTGACATGAGATGACTGGGGTTAAGCTGTAATGAGATGGGCCAATGCAAGGGTGATCGGATCTTCAAGGTTATCCCACAAGGTAAAAAGTACTGCACTGCTAGTTATTATCTGCTCTTTTGCTTTAGGCAAAGAAGGACGGATCAAAGAGGTGTAGCTGTCCAGTATTTCATGAGAAGATGGTGGAAGGAATCGAGGTTGAAACTTGGAGAGTTAGGGCGGTCGTCGTTGCGTATATGCATGCGCACGCCAGGTAAGAGGTACCTTGACCAGGGAGGTTAGGTACCTTCTCTAAGTKCCTAAACGCCCAACCAGCGGTACACCTTATACGGCACATTAGGTACCAAAGATACCTGCGGATTTAATGCAGGGGTCTAGGCGGCTCTATCGTTTAGCATCTAGAACTTTCAGACATCCCCTGTTAGGCAGGCTTTGGATACATATTTTTATACATGTATTGTCAGCTGTTTCAAGAATAGAACCTACCTTAGGTAATGTAGGCACTTTTAGGGAGGTAAGCAATATTGCACATCCTATTCGCCTCGTACAGACCCTGCCTAATTTAATTCATGAATGGATCCTAAGTAGGTACCCAAGGTATAAAACGCGAGAGAATTCAATGGAATAATTCAAGCACATACATGCACGTTCCAAGCATGGCAGGCATCCATGGATGGTACATGTAGATATCTTACAGGCGATCTATAGGTACATGTACCTATACGTTAGCTTAGGTAGCGGGCATCCCGACCACGTGGTTAAGGTTTCAGGGAAGGCCACACCCGCTATTTAAGAGTTCCAACGATCCAATAGCGTAGTCCCCAGTTGAGATTGATACTATGCGACGACTCTTGGCAAATATTGGAAGTTTACATGTACAATAAGCATTAAACCCAAAAAAAACACGATGGAAGAAGATGCATGGGTACCTTTACAAATTACACCTAGTTTACGCATATACGAGTGGACGACTATATGCACGATGGGGAGACCGATGACTTTAGGTAAACGAACGTATATTGGTAGACAATGTCTACCCAGTGTAGAATCAAAATACAGCAAGCCGTGGAGACTTATAGGGTTGCCGAAGTCAACATAGTTGCATCAGATTGCTGTTGAGCGAACCACATTCGTGCTCGACGGATCGAGCTAGACTTTGTGTGGTTCCCTCTGCAGCGCACCAGTTACCTTGCTTGCTGTGGTTTGTAATTGCTGTCCCAACCTTCACCCTATAATTTGCAGCAGCCGTCTATGACAGCTGCTGCGATTAATTCACCGCATTATCGCGACCTTCTCCGCCTCGTCTTCCACCGTGAGACCAAAATTATGGGCTCCGCAGCTTATAGTGCAACGCCCCCAAGTACTTTTGTTGGGCTTGCTTGTTGGTAGTAGCTTGAGCACAATCACCACTGCCCAATTAGCCACGGATAGCAACCGCAGAGGGGTTGGAAGGTTCCAAGGGTCGTAAATCGGCGTGTGCTAAGCACAAGCTGCCCTGGCCTCGAACTCGGGTTTGAGTGGTTACTAGACAGGCGTCTAGTTAGAGCTGGATGGTACCCGGCCTCTTTACCTGCCTGGTCTCGCTAGTCATCCGAACATCAGTGTTGTCAACTTGTCATGGGCGTATCAATCCAGTCCTCCTCCGACCTGGCTGGCAAAAGCCGTGCTAACCGACTTCTCGTCATCATCATATCGACGTCGGAAGCCATTTGAATAATTCGGATAGCCAGAACTATCCGCAACGTGTTGTCGAAGGCGATCACTCTGAGTGTAAGACGTAGGTCGTGAACGGAGAGCATCAGGAAGTCCAGCACCAAGACTGGCACCGCCCTGTCCTACCCCTTTGCTACCAATGACACTAGCGGTGCCGTCGGTGTATTCAGAAGTAGCGACACTCTCACCGGCAATACTCTCTGCTCCTCTGCCTCGGCTCTTGCCACCGGCACGACCACTCGACGTCGCGTTGAACCCTGGAAGACCAGGCCACTGTTCGGAATTGAAGTTGGAAAACATTTGTGGGAAAGCAGTATTGCCGAGCCCGGCACCTCCAAGGGCTGAACTGTGGATGCTAGATGTATCATCGGGGATGTATGAAAGTATTGAACTGGACTCAAAGTCTTGATTTGCGTTGTGGCCATTGTATGGAGCTGAGCGGCCATTGGAGTACCCGCTAGAGACATACGAAACTTGCTGAGGACGCGGGCGATAGCTATTCTTAGGGCGACTGAACTGGAGCAAAGATGTCTGCAAGTTGGTCAGAGGACCTTCAACAAGACATTTGCGCTCCTTGAAATGAACCAGAAGGTGATGCCATAGTTCGTGTTTAGATAGAACCTTGGGATTGCCAATGATGACAAGCCCAAACTTCGCACGGGTTAGAGCCACGTTCAAGCGCCGAGGATCGGAAAGAAATCCAATGCCTTGGTTGTCATTGGATCGTACGCAGGACAGAACAATGAAATCCTTTTCACGACCTTGAAAAGCATCAACGGACGCAACTTCAACCTCCTTGTAAGACTCCTTCTTGAAGGTGCCGGTGTTTTGCATCGTTGTGACAATATAACTTCGTTGACCTTCGTATGGGGTAATAACACCAATATCGGAAGGTCGCACGCCAGCCTTGAAAAAGCGCGTCACGATCTTTTCCACATTGGAAGCCTCAGTTCGATTGAGGAACGAGGTCCCAGACGCAGATATCTCTTCATTGCCCAGATTAGACCAGAACATCATGGGCATCTCAGCAACTGGCCATGGGAAATCAACGTCTTTTCGGATTCTGTTCGGTGCCGAGACACCGTTCTGCAGAGAACCTTCGTAAAACATGTTGGATGGGAACTCAGAAAGGCAAGGATGCATTCTGTATTGGATATTGAGTCGAATAGGGGTGAAACCGAGTCGGACAAGGCGCTCGAAGAGGGATTGGTTCAGGCCAGCTTTGGCAGCCTTCTTGTTCATGATTACTGGTCCAAGCTGTTTGTGATCGCCAACAAGGACAGCTTGCTTGCAGCCCAGAACAAGGGGTATCATACACTCGGGTTCGGCCGATTGGGTGGACTCATCAATGAGAACGTTGCGAAACTTCATCTTAGCCAATCGCGGATCTCCAGCGCCGACGCAAGTACAACAGACAACGTCTGCGTTGTTAAGGATTTCGCGTTCGGCAGCTCGAGTCAGCTGCTTGTATCTCTTCTCATCCTGGCTCGAAAGTTCGCCAACATCGCTTTTCAGTTGCGAGAGTTTCATGAGGTCGGGGTTAGTGTCAAGCATACGGACTTGTTCGTGCAATGCCAGGAAGCTAACAGACGACTCCACATCTTCACGAGATTTGGCCGTAAGGCGAACGACCTTCAGTCCCGTTAGGTTGATACGCTCACATAGCTGGTCCACAGCAACGTTTGATGGCGCGCACACGAGAACTTGGCCATTGTTCATCTTCGCCAAGTGATAGATGATGGTCGCGGATGTGACCGTCTTACCAGTTCCCGGGGGCCCTTGGATAAGGCTGAGGGGCGTGAGCAGTACGTTCCTGATGGCGCTAATCTGGCTGCTGTTCAGCTCTGGAAGACCCGGTACACTAAACTTCTTAGGTAGGTTGGTCTTCATAGGAGCAACAGCGACTTCATGACCAAGAAGCTTGTGAAAAATATACCCGGAAACACTCATTTCGTCCATAGCGAAGGTCTTCATGGCAGTCTGCATGCGGTCGTAAGAAGTGGCTTTCCAGACGTAGTCGGCTGAAAAGTTGTGGGTGCATTCAGTAGGAACAGACTTGTCGTTTCCTGTCTTGCGCAATTCCAACGTGACTTCGTCAGACTGGTTGTTGGGGATTTTGACCACATATCCGACTCCCTCCCAAGGAGGACGAAGCTCGCCTTTGTACTTCAATCGCATTTCATCGCCAACTGCCAGCTTGACGTCTCCAGATTCTAATTTCGGGAATGTAAAACTGGCGAGGTGCTTGGTGTTGAGGCCCAAATCCCACCGAACGACTAGGCCATCCTCAGACTGCGCTTCCTTGAGTTTCTTGTCATAGTCGGATTCCATCTTTACGAGGGGACCAAAGATGTTCTGATACTGGTACGGATCCTCATACTTCAGGAGAACTGGAAGCGGATCGTCGTCAATGCTAGCTGCCTTTTCTAAATCGGCGATAGTGGCACTAGCGTTTTCCTTCCACATCTCTTCCAGCTTGGAGATCATAGGGGGGGTCAAATGTCGAGCGCGGAGCTGTTCATTGTCACTCGGCGGTGATACAAGCCACGGTAGAAAGCTACGGTCCTCGATCAAAGGTTGCCATCTGGAGGTATCCCAGCTCATGTCTTTTGAAGAAGGTGTAGCAGCGCAAGGCTGGCGGCATAGGAGGACAACAACAGTATCGGATTTCGCTGGGATGAACCCGAGGAGGAAGACGTTTTTTGTGCCGCAGTTATAGCACTCCAATGTGGTGTCACCGAGCGTAGACTGAGGATGGAGTTGCACCTCCTTGTGTCGAGCTCGGACTAGATGGTTGACAATATGCGACGAGCTTGCATTCCCTCGCGCACTGCAAAACCACTTGTTGCAGGCAAGGCACTTTACAACCGACCCTGGAGAATGTATACCACAGTACCTGTACCAGCACGTTAGCATTCTGATCGACTTACAAATGGACATGTTCCAAAGACCTACGCGCAAGCGTGTGGTGGCAGTTTCTTCTCTTCCTCGGGGGCCTTAAGGTTCAAACCTTTCATGGCCCCAACTGGGACGCTAGCCACACTTTCGGTATCGTCATCGTCGAAGTTCTCGGTCTCGTTGTCATCGTCATCATTGCGCCGTCTCGCATTGCCTAGACCCCCGCGGCCGTTGTATTTACCGTAGAGAAGGCTCTCGTCAGGATCTAGAGTAGACAGGTCGTCATCTCCAGCGTTGATAGCGGCAGCAGAGTCGGATACGAGATGGTTACCCATGTGGGTAAAAGCGCCTTCCATTGTAGCGCTGTCGGCCGGCTGGGACAGCCGGGTTTCGGGGGTAGTGCTTGTCGACCTAACACTGGTCAATATGCTTGAAGAATGACGTAGTGCAGCTCGCCGATGGCTGCTAAGTTGAAAATCGGCGTTGGATGAACAGAATAACAACAAAGCCGGAGTAGGTAAGTAATCGGACAAAGTAGTGTAGAGGATGGAGGTCAGAGAGGGAGGAAAGAAAAGTGAGAGGTAGAGTTGACGGTAGCCGAACGCACCTTACTAAGTGTAAAAGTAAATCGTGAGTCACCGGTAAGAGATCTCTGTTGCAGCCTTGATCGGCGCAGGGAGAAGGTTGGTGTGTTGGAGCTCTGAGAGAAAGAAAGAAGGACGAGATCACATTGTGGAATTTGAGGTTTAGATTTCTGAGATTGCGATAAGTTTCGCGCCTGCATCTCTCAATGTGGCGGGCGGCCAGGCGGGATGGTGGGTCCCGACGCTTGGTCCAATAGCCACCTACCTTGGTGGAATCTAGGCCTATCTGGGTATCGACCGGACCCTGATAAGCCCCGATACCAAATTTTCTATTGATGCGCGCCGAAAAGTTGAACTGTGTTGAGGTATCTTTGACTCCATTCACCACCTGAGAGCTCACCTTGGCTAGGACGAGCACATCCATTATTTTAAGCCGCGCTTGTCTAGCTGCACAGAAGAGCATAATAAATCGCACGAAACTTAAGGTTACCCGATCCAAGAACTTCTTACACGGCCAGACAAGAACTATCCGGCGCATCAACTGAAATCATGATTGTGCGTTCTCCTCTCGAGTTTGGTATGTAACCCTACTAACATGATGACATTACAGCGCAAACAAGCTCGACAACGGCGCGACTATCTCTATAGGAAGGCCTTGCTATTACGCGACTCCGAGATAAGCGAAAAGAGAGCAAAACTCAGAGCATCGTTAGCCACAGGCAGACCCTTGGACCCATCCATCGCAAACGACAAGGAGCTGAGAAAGGACTACCAATTCGACGAATCTCGACCAGACCGAAGCGTAAACGAGGAACTAGATCTTGATGATGAATATTCCCAACTCTCCGGGATCGTTGACCCTCGAGTCCTCGTCACCACTTCCAGAGACCCGTCCGCCCGCTTATCAGCATTCGCAAAAGAAATCCGCCTATTACTCCCAACTGCCATACGGCTCAATCGAGGCAACTTGATCCTCCCAGACCTTGTTCGATCAGCGCAGTCGAGTGGCCTCAGCGACCTGGTTCTTCTTCATGAACATCGTGGTGTACCAACAGCGTTGACGTTGTCACATTTCCCCCATGGGCCAACAATATCATTTTCTTTACATAACGTCGTATTGCGCCACGATATCCCCAATAGTATCCGAGGAACTGTTAGCGAGTCATACCCGCATTTGATCTTTGATGGTGAGTCCCGTACAAGTTCTGATCACCAATTAGTACTAACCTCTGGATCATAGGTTTTACTTCCCGCCTTGGTGCGAGGGTTGTCAAAATCTTAAAGCACATATTTCCACCAAGAGAGCCTCTGACCAGCAAGGCTAAGCTTGGAAGTCGGGKGGTTACATTCAAAAACATCGAAGACTCAATAGAGGTTCGACATCACGTTTTCGTCCGAACAGGATACGATAGTGTAGAGTTGTCCGAAGTTGGACCCCGAATGACCATGAAGGTATTCGAGATCCGCAGTGGCACTTTGGAGAACAAAGATGGCGACGTTGAGTGGCATCTGAACCAGTACACAAGAACTAGCCGCAAGAAAGATTMCCTTTGAGATTGATGGCATCAGTATCCAAGCCACATCTCACGGCATCGGACTCTCTTGTTTCGCGTGGACCCTAAAGGAACACATAACGCCATGGAGAATGATGGACTTCCGTTCGGATCCAAGAGAATCTCCATATGAGCATGTAAATGTCCTGGAACAGCTCATTAACATAATCGCCACTAAACGTATAGAGGCACTCAAGAACAAGCAACTCCGTTCTGGATGGTTGGTCCATGTTATGAAGACTTAGGGGGTTGCCGTACTGTTAGGTGTGCGCAACGTTCTTGTTKCCATTGGATCACCTATATGCCAGCAGGATGCCATCTTATGAAGACTGATGATACAGTCGAAATGTTTCTATGATGTACATCATGGTAAAACCATCGCAGTCTGGTACGACAAACCCGAAAGAAGGCATAGGGATAAGAAAGAAACTTGCGTCTATGATAGTCTCAAACTAGGTACTCATGGTTGGAAGAGACTGAGACAAGCCGCTTGTATAGACTTAGAGTGGGGCTAATTAGCAAGAGAACAAGTTGAGAGCCAAGTCTCGAATGAAGCTGTCCTCGCAGCAAGCTGGTGCATATGAAGGAATTTACATCAACTAAAGAACTTCTAGGACGCAATCTTAGGAAAGTGATTCTGAACTTGCATTAGCGAACATTACTATGAAGAACTACAGCAGAATAGAATGCTGCAATTGTTCAGCAGTGGAAATCTCAACACATAAGGATCAGCCCTATATGCCCCTGCAATCCACTTTTAGGATCATCCGTCGTAATAATGTTTCCATTCAATAGGCAGCCGTCATATCTAGATTGACTATAGCGAAATCGACAATGGGAGAGTACCGGTAAGGGGGCTTCAGCGGAGGTGCTGCGCGTGCTCTGAGCTTATGCATGCGACGTACATGTATGTACATTAGTATAGCAGGATCATTAAGTTCGAATATGTTGGCCAATAATGAGCTCGGACCAAATAGTATACTACTCTAAGGAGTGAAAATATTTTAGCGATTCGGGTTGACCGCTTCGTTATGTAGCTGCCTGGTCGCCTTATGCGAGCCCCATGTGAGGGCATGTGAACTTGGAGGGTTCACTGCCCCGGCGATTGACGTTGACCGTGGTAAGGATTTGCCATGCCAAGGTCGGTGGGTGAAGCGTGTAGCTAGACCAAGTAGGGTAGTATGTAGAGCAGGGCTGTGCTTATTTTTAGGGTCATCCATTAGGTGGGTCGGTTTGCAGTGAGTATGTACAAGTATTGCCGCAGTTTGCCCTTGCCACCTGCTCTCCGGGGTACTCTGCTAGCTCAAATTTCCATATGCACATGTGCATGCCTCTTTACTATATGTAGGTAGGCGCTGATGGCCTGTTTATGGTAGTAGCGTGCTTCTGTATTGATATTGGGGTACTTCAACCAGGTTCAGAAGCTCAATTGATCCCAGCTTGGCGAACGTCGCTCTTTGTTCCAAGCCACCCATGAGCAACCATCAACCATCAGCGCCCTTTGCGAAAAGACCGGGGCTGTAACGATTGGCTCGAAGACCAAATTCGCAGTTTGTTCCTTGAATAAGAAAACACGTTAAACCAGGCCATCTTTTCCGTCGGCTCATTTCAGATTACAATCTTTACCCTGATTGTTTGCGACCGTAATTATTCCTGTTCGAGTTATAAATTATTTCGTCTCGGCCAACAAGACGACTCGGAAAGTGATTGGCGGCTGGTGCCCTGTGGAAAAAAAAATTACCCAGACGTCACTTCGGTCAGCCATTTCCCAAGGGCCGTGTGTAGCAGCCGCAAATTGATCCATCCCATCTGTCAATCCTGCCAATCCTGTCCTCTCCAATTCACGTTCCTCCTTTTACATCGTCATACCTGACGACTACACCGCTACCTATCCGTCACCTTCACCTTAATACTCATCCGAGACCTTAAACTACTGGGCACTTTGGATTTGATGAGGGCGACGGTCTAGTAGCCACCATGTCTTACGGTCAATATCAGAATAATCCATACCAGGAGGGCCCCTCGGCCGAGCAGGGCTATGGTTATGGCCAGGTGAGCAACGCCATCGCTAGCGATATTATCATCGGCGCATATCGATGGCCATCTAACAATCATTTAGGATCATGAATTGCAAAACTACCCTCAAGAACAACCGGCCTCGGACAACACGCTCTCGCAACAGGACTTCCTCGGTCGGATCCAATTCCTCCGCAATGAAATCGGTACCCTCACGGAGAATGTCCGAGTAATTGCATCCCTGCACCAGCGCGCGCTGGCTGAAGCCGACGGCGGCGCGGCATCTCAGCAACTCGAACGCGTTGTCGCTGACACACAAACCTTGAACCGTGGCATCCGAGACCAACTCAAGTTCCTCGCAAATGACGCCAACAAGACGACCGGCGCAGGACCTCGCAACGTGAAGGAGCGCCAAGTCAACACCATCAAAGCCGAATTCGAACGTGAACTACGCAGTTACCAAGAGGAAGAAGGCTCCTACCGCCAACGTTATCGCGATCAGATCGCCCGCCAGTACCGCATCGTCAACCCCGACGCTACCGAAGATGAGGTCCGCCAAGCGACTGAAGCTGACTGGGGCAACGAGGGTGTTTTCCAGACGGCGGTATGTCTCCCTACTTCCTACCCCTTATCCACTCTTGTTCAATTGACTGGCGCTAATGCGATGTAGCTCCGCACCAACCGTACCGGCCAAGCATCGTCGGTCCTCGGCGCTGTGCGCGCCCGCCACAATGAACTGCAGCGCATCGAGAAAACTCTTATCGAATTAGCAGCCATGTTCCAGGACCTCGCCATATTAGTCGAGCAGCAAGATGCCTACGTAGAGCAAGCCGTCATTAACGCTGACAACACTACCAAGTACATTGACGAAGGCAACACGCATGTGAAGAAAGGAATTATCCACGCCCGCAACCGCCGCAAGTGGAAGTGGTGGTGTCTGTTTATCGTTGTTATCATCATCCTTCTCGCCGTTGGTATTGGCGTTGGCGTTGCGGCTGAGAACGGCTTGATAGGCCCTAAGAAAAACAACAGCAGTTAAGCCGACGTCGATATTCATGATGCTTGTGGATGGATGGACCAAAATGGAACGAACTTTCTCCTCCAGGGGCCGAGATGGCCGGAGTAAAAATCATGCCGACACGGCAGATCTTGAGAAATTCATATTAATTACTGACTTTTCCGTCCAATATTAAGACGGATGTCGCCGGAACCCCCCGGCCTCCAGTCAGTATGGGTTGGGTGGGATCCTTAATGCATTGTTTCTTATGTACGCATAGTCTTGTGCGAATTCTTTGTCGCTCGAGGGCGGCGTGTCTATTGGATCTTTTTCTCAGGGTGACGGTCCAAACTTAGACGGGCTGATATTGTAAATAGGTAGATACGTATGCCCGTATGATTTATCACTTCTTTTCTTATACCCCATAAATGATTTTCAAGTCATCGTAGGTGTCTTATATTCATACATGTATTCCAGTGCATCGACCCTCAAAGAGCGTGGCAAGGAGATTACCGGCTGAGACCTCACTCAGGTTTTGAGCCCAGAATTCAAAGCTTTGACATACCTGTCAGCCACCTTCTGGATCATGTAAACAGGTAAGGCTGCAAAACTGCCTACTCTTCACATACATCATGCCACCAAGTAGCAAATCCAGTGGGTGGATACGTATATTCCAACGGTATTACTATACAGAATGAGTTTACTCGATAATATTTTCCCAATAGAAAAGCATTCGCGTGCCCAGAAGTAGCCGTCTATAATAAGCAAACCGACCGCCATGTGTTATCCACACCCTTAATTAGCCAAGCTCGGTAGCCGGGCGTCAGGAGCAACCTTCTGCAGCAACTTGTCGAACAACGGGGTTCCGAGTCCCGTTACAGGGTCCCAACCCTCGGTGGCATTCCAGCCTGCTCCCGGAACATAGGGCGCCGGCAAACCACTGTAGACTATAGCACATATGTTAGTGTTCCATTCAAACGTAATAAGTAAGCTCAAAAGTTGGTTCGTGATCCAGCAAGAAAAGAAAACAAGGACGTAGACATACTATCTCTCCCAGTGCATCCCTTGCTGCCACCAAGTACGATATCAGTGAGACCGCCGTTGGCAGCCTCGCTATAAAGCCACGGGTTCAGGAAGCCCAGCGGCTTCTGGCCGCTCTGGATACGTGCGTTGTTGAGCAAGCTCACGATAGAGGCGAAAGTCGGCGCTGAAGCTGAAGTTCCTCCGACCTTAATAAGCGTGCCCTGGGAGAATACACTAAAATTCCGCCCCTGGGCCGCCACGTCCGGGAACCCACGCCCCAAGGGGTTATACAGTCCCTCAAACGTATCCCCAATGCTCTCAACGTACGCGGACACTGCTGACTCCTGATACGCGGGACGCGGGAAAACGTCCGAGAAGCCACCAGATGAGAAAGAGACGGCTTGCTCTGGCTCGACACCTACCGTGCCGCCAACCGAAGTAACGTAAGGGCAGGCCGCGGGAAAGATGGGGAGAAGCCGGGTCGTGTTCTTGCCATCATTCGTCTGGCAGGCGCTACCAGGGCCAGTACTAGAAAAGGGTCAGTTTACTACTTATATCAGAACTAGAATGGACGCATTACAACTTACTCTCCTGAACTAAAGAGCACAGAGACGCCACGAGCACCTAATTGACCAATCATGGTGCAAACCTTCTCGACATATGCTCTTGGTACGCTCTGCTCATCTTCGCCGTATGATGTGGTTAGAGTATGCGGGAGCTCCTCGTCGGTGAGGTTTAAGACATATGTTAAGTACTCGAGATACGGCTCGTTGGRTCCCTTTACAATTATCAATAAGCAAATTCTCAGCAGTACAAGGTTACGGTTTACTAACAGTACTTGGGTCAGGTTGGCTACCTAATATTAGCTTATGGGTGATTTACGAAGGCGACAGGACTTGGGACTTACTCAAGATCTGGAACTAATGGTCCACGGCCACCGGTGGAATAATAGCGAATTTCTGTGTTGAAGCCCAACGACGCTGCATACTGCATATCCAGATTGGCCTCGACGTCATCATCGACAGAGTCGGTCTGGTTGTCCAGGCCACCATTGACCGAAATAGTGGTGAAATTCTGGGTCAGGGCATACGGAGCGAATTGCTGGAGGAACGTGTCCAATGCATCGTGTTTGGCGTACTCCTCTAGGAAACCACTGACACCGAAAATGGTCGGGACGTTTGGATCCGCAGTCGTGTCACCCACGTTGTACAGAGCGCGCAAACACTCAGGGGTTACGGTGCTGTTACAGAAGGTCACATTCAGCTCTTGAGTAGGAATTTCGGCAGCGGCCTTGAAAGATTTGGCCACCTCTTCCTGGTCAAGAATCTCGAAGACTTCAACGGCCTGGGGTCTGATCTGGCCAAACCTGGTCGTCGGCTGGATCATGGTGATATGAGATCTGACTTCCTCAGGTACCGAATAGCTGTTTCAGGTTAGCAAATCTAAATACTTGCTTGTCGATCAGGGATGATGCATACTGCAAAGTCCGAATTCGCTGGGCCTCTGTACCGACGTGGTTGTACACTTGGAACTCAGTGTTCAGCATGTTTGCAGCTCTTAACACTGTAGTGCGGAAATTGATCCATTCTCCGTCGTTCTCGATGTCAGACGAAGAAATCCCAGACGATTGAAGCCATTCCAGCACAGCAGAAGTAGACTCTTCTCTCGGCTTCATCATATCCCTGACCTCATCGCGTGACAGATGTCGTCCATATAGGGGGTGCTGGGGCGTAGATATGTCGTACAGAACTTGCTCGAAGTGACCCAAGTTAGGCTGTTCAAGGGCAATCCGCAATTTGATGACTTGGCCCGGATCTGCGTTCTTAACCTTCCTCCAGCCCGCGGGGATCTTTGGCAGAGACTCAACAGTGACATCTTTGGCTTCGACGATAGTCTGAAGCAGCGCAATGGCAGCGCAAAGGAGCGAATGAGACTTCATCGTGAGCTTACGTCACGGGCCGAGGTGAAGACAATGCAGCACAGAGGGGTAGTAGAGTGGCTGGCTACCCCGTCACGAAAAGAGCGAGAGGKTGAGAGAAAAGGAAATAAAATTCGAACGCCCGCGAAGATGTTCTACATAATGTACTGAGTAAGACACCCCTGTATCGGTTGGAACCATGTAGACTGATAACGGTTTGATTATGGCATTGTTTGTATACCTATTTACAGTGCTAACCTTAGCTACTTCCCTACCTCGAGGACTTCGCTACCTGTATGCAACGCACTCCCATAGGTTTGCTCGGTCGGTATGCCGTTAGATTAAAATTAATGCTCCCGCTTTCCCATCCTGGCTTCCTTCACCTGCCCATAATAGACACCTAGCGTGTCCGCCAATCAAGGAAGGGCAAAGCATTCAATGCCCATATCATGAGCATGCCGACCAAGGCAGGCGGGATCCGAGAGCAAGGCAATGCAAGTGAGACTCGGTGGCTGTGGGTTAGATTAGAAACCGACGATCCCTTTGGGAAGGTAAGGATCGACATAGATACATGTACGCAGCCGTTCGAGATTGGGACCGGGTACTTGCCTCTTACTATGCATATTTTTAGTGTGGCCTACCCCTTTCACCTTTTTGTCTTAAAGCAAACCAATCGGACGCCCGTATCTGTMCCCCGCCAAGCTTGGCGCGCTCCCTGCCGTGCTACCTAGCCTTATGTACCTAATGTATGTACATGTATTCAACACCCGTAGCTTTTGAGCTATGGTTTAATAGTAGACAGAGTATTAATAGTTGTTGATCTTGCACAATATATGCTCCTCTCCCAAATATCTAAGATATAAATACGTCACGAAAGATATAAGTGACAAATACGCCCATGTTGAGGTATCCCAAGGGGTTTCGTTTGATTAAGGACGTATCGAAGTTATATCCCATGTTGAAGTACCTACCAAGATGTCGCAGCGTGGATGAGCCCTCTCGTCTTCCAGTTGACGCATCATAGAGTAGATTTTCAAATCTCTTCACTACACCTGTACACTAAGAGCATCGTAGCTTTTATAGCTGCTATGAACACCTTGAATCCTCTAACGCAGTGGAACACATATAATCCCAAAAATACCGCTAACGTTGTGCCGTTTCTTCAACCCAGGCTACCGGAAGCAAGGTAAACAAAAATATAGCAAAATCAATTAGAACCCAAGCAGCTAACTTCCAATCATATTACGATCCGAAACTACCAGGAGACATACAAATAGCAACCACATTCCCTTGCCAAGAGGTCCATACTCACAAATCCTTCAACCAAAGGGCCCACTCCGCGGGTAACGCAACACCATCAAACGTTGCCGCACTGGAGGGCTTCCCTAGTACAAGTTCACTCAACAGCGTGTGCCACTTCACCGATTTATCCAACGAGTGGCTGTACATCACCAACGGAATTATGGACTTCCCCATCGCGGACAGGGTTTTGTAGGCAGGGCCGGCCGTGTATGCCTCAGGTTGGGCCGAGGAGTTAMCCCCTTCAATCTCAGCCTGCCACAATCTGGTATTCTGCTCATACGTATCGACAAAGTCGCCGTACAGCTTTATGATATCCTGTGCCTGGTTATCAAGGATGTAGAACTGGCTAAGATTGGTTGGCGAGACTTTCTTCGATGCGTCGCTTTGGAGTTGGTTGTCTAGCAATCAACACTGGTTAGGAGACATGTGCTCGTCAGGGGTTAGAAGAAACTCACAGAGATAGCACCCGGGGAGGTTGTTTTGGTCCTTAAGCTTATCCACCACCATCGGTAGAATAGCTTCTCCCATCTCGACCAACGCGTCCCATTCAGGTCCCGACGTAAAGCTCGATTCCAATTGACTCAGAACCTTGTCAGCTGCCAACCAACTCGCCGCCCACAGCTCCCATTTAGCCTCGAACGAGTCAGACCCCTGTGAGAAGGCTGACGCCAGCTGCAGGGCTATGGCTGAGATCTTGGTTGATGAAGCCGAGACAGCGTCGAGACTGTAGAGCGGCCCGGGGATCTGAGGGCCCCCGTACGCAGTCTTGAAAGACACCACTATATTGCCGTAGTATCCACCTTCGAGGGCTCTGCGCGGATGGGTGAGACGAATATAATTGCCCATTTTGCTAGACCATACTCCGTTGTCCTGCCTTGAGGCGTGCGTCATCTTCTGGGGATACATGGAGGTTTGGTAGCCGTCGATTTCGGCTTCATCGAAATTATCACACACTTCGAAGCCGCATTGTTCGTCTGCAAGATGTCAACCATCCGAATTCCACATCACCTGGCCCCTATTTCTAAGATTCCTTTTCCTCCTGGGACGTTAAAAGGGGGGTACTTACATAAAGAGACGAATTCGTCTAATGATGCGGGCGGCTGAATCCATGAATGCGTGTTTTCAATAGACCAAGCAATGCAGTTATATCTTGGCCTATTCTGACCGGAAAGTATGAGTTCCTCAGTGCTCAAGTCTGTCTTGAAGCACTCGGCCCGATGGGTCGCTAGATTGCCAAATGATGTGACCATCTGAGTCCATTCGGCATCGGTCAAGGGGTCGTGGATTGCAGGAGTTGGGGGATATTCTTCCAGCTCGAAGGAAGTAATTGGCAGATCCGAAATGCCCGTGTTACTGGCCTGGGTTAGCAAATTCCGGACAGCCGTTATCAGACTGCCCAGTCCAGCAACACTAGACTGGTCTGACTTGGGCTTTTGCTTCAACACGATTTGTACTTCGCCGAGGAGTTCATCGTCGGAGATGCTATTGTCTGGGACGTAGCACATGACGCTGGTCTCATACAGCTCAACGTCCTCATTGTTGTTTTGCGTGTAAATTTGATTGATGCCGCCCCTGAGATAATCCTCGAAGCGACTTGCATTGCTTGTAGCACTGCCTATAGTGGTTTGGATGGTAAAGGTCGTCTTTTCAGTGATTGGATCGTCCTCCTGGCTTCCGATTTTTTTCACGGCACGAGATAAGTGGGTGGCAACTACCTTTGGAGCCGGGGTAGACAACAGACTATTACTGGCGGCATCTTGAAGTTGGGCGAGGATCCGCTTCTGGTCATCAATGGGCAAGGCGCCGTAAACGTTCTGAACAATGGCGCGCAGTGTGCTGTCGCTGAGTTTGCTAATATCCACCGAGGAGATAACGATATTGACACTTATGACTTGCTTGCAAATGTCTGTCAACTGGGATGAGGTATATTGGTACGCAAAGAAATGCATGTCGATGCGTAGCACGCCACCCAGCTCGCCAGTAGTGATAATACTATCATCCGTGGTCAGCATAGAACGCTAGACGATGGAGGAATACGTGATCTGGAGTACGTACTAGCTATCACGAGAAGAAGTATTCCCTGAGTAGCTTCCGATGAGGATATTCAAACCAGTCTGCACAAGGGAACTAACTCCCTTTGCGACATCGCCAGAAGCAAAAGCTGAGAATAAAGTGGAAATGAGCTCGCCGACGCCAGTAACCTGGCTGGACGTTGTTGCTTGAAGAATATTCTCCTGTGAGATAATAACATCAACCGGAATGAGCTTCTGGTTGCCGATATTATTCCTTAAGAGATCTGTTAGTCCTGACTGATGAGAATTGAAAGGTTGTCCAGGTTACAACTTACTGCACCGTCAAGGAAAATCGTTCCTGCTGCAGTTTGGCCATTTCGACCAGCGCGTTGAGGGCGTCATTTGCCTTCTTCTCCTTCTCGGAGTCTTGCTGCAGATTCTCGATCAAGCTGGAGACGGTCTGGCCCATTTTAAAATATAAAGGTACTGAGGATTAGTGGTAAAGTTGTAAGTGTGTTCTTAAAGTGTTGTTGTCCCTAATGCTCTACTTCGCAACTCATGATTTGGAGTTGAGAGAAAAGAGTTCCCTTTTATAACCAACTTCCTTCGTGACGGTGGCTAGATCTCTGGCCACGCTGACGGTGAATAAGTTCAATATCTCCCAGTTCGTCGTCTTCTGAGTAAGAACTACAGAAGACACTGAGCGTAGGTCGGTTAGACACCGACATGACCCTGTTGAACCCCTACATGATCCTCCTGAACCCCGATAGCACCTAGCCCTCCGCATATGCTGCCCGATATTGTGGTTGAGGCTGCTGTTGAAGTCACATCGTGCATCATGCCGGCGACAATATTATGCCGTTCACGCGCAAGGAAAGGGAATCTAGATCGTGTTACGTTACACTGTGATGTTGTAATTCAGCATCGTGCTATACTATTATAGTATACTACAGCCACACATTTCTTACTATTTATCCTCGTCGAAGATTACCACTTTTTGCGTACAAGCGGTGCCGTAAGCATCATGGCTGAGATATGCCGTCATCACCGCCGGTTCTTAATACCATTATATCCAAAATTGACAACACTGGTCGCTAGTTGAAGCAAGAGACGACCGTACAGATTGCCAATTCCTTCACTTTATTGAAGACGTCTCAATTCAAAATCTTAAGTTAAAAAGGTAGTTGCTTTCTTAGCAAATTGCGTAACCGGAGAGCTGTGTTTAGAAATGGTGTAAACAATGTCTGTAACTGAGAAGCAGCTGGTGGAAGATAGAGAGTCTGAACAAGGATGTCGAATTGCCTATTCAGCACTGGCCGGGTCAGTGGATGACCCGTGCTTATTTAGTTTCACGATTTCCGCGGGAAGTAAGACCATATTCTGTTTGTGATAGTCATGTGGTCAAATATCTAGCATCCAGAGATTGGGAGTAAGTGCTTCGCAAATTCCTCGTCATTTGCCAAAAACTCAAAAATGGTTAATAGTTTGATCACAAGTTCAGGACATTTCGCAGAGTTATTTAGTGCCGCTTGCAGCGTGATGAGCATGTTGCATGGAGCAAGGGATGTAATAACAAGTATGGAATCGAGGATAAATGCTCCCCTACGAAGCCAAACAAAGCACATCGTTCCCATGTCACTGGAGAATATCCATTATCTTCAAGTGCCTTCGATGCTGAAGCTAGGGCAGACAATAACAGTGCGCAATCAAAGGATCCCAGGATAGGCCGCTTTCCATTTCGCAAAATGACAGTAAGGCCTTGACTTTAATAAATCGCTTTATCTCCCCTATTTCTTAATCGTTGAAAATCCACATCTTGTTCGAGGGTTAGAGAATGGAAACGCGCGTAAAGGACTTAATTCCTCAATGTAATAATCTTGGTATCATCAAATTCGGCAATATGTTACGTATTTTGGATTTATTGAATAGTTACGTGTACTAGGTTCCGCGACTTTGATCAATATCCTGGGTATACTCGCACTTAGCTTCATTTGGAATGGCCATAATCCGGCTGAACTATCTTGAGAAATTACTTATTACCTAGACGGCTAGGCGTAGCATAACTTCAGTTCACCTTAGCGAGAGATAAACGAGGGTAGGCAACGTTATGATTTGCTTAATACTCCAACAAGCTCATCATGTGTTGCCAGTTTGGTTTACGAGCCATCTTTAAGGTGTCTGTCACAATCCCCTGTTTCCGGAGATTCAACACCTCTATAGTAATAGCCCAAGGGTTACTAGCTGGTGTCACCAAGGGACCTCCCTATGTCTTGAGATATCTTATGCCTGATGACCCAAGTCTCATGTAGTAGACCTGCATTGCGACCCCATTGTGATTTACCCTGCGAAGCAACTTTTGATGTACTACCAAATCATCGTTGAATTATCCATGGCGCCTTGGCAATAGGAAGGCTGGCTTCTAACCTACTTTTACATAGTTTCCTACGACTGTCGTTAGCTAGGAGCACATGTCATCTCTGGCGAAGCAAATACGTACCAGGAAATTGGCCTTGTTTCCCATGACACTTGCCGATCCACCATTCGTTCGCATTTTGTGTCCTGCTAACAATTTCTATCACATCTCCTGCCCTAAAACTTATATCACCCTCGGCTTGGGCAGAATAATCGTATAGAGCGGTAACCGTCTCCACAGCCGGCGCTCCGCTGAGCCGGGTGGGCTTCGGTTTCGGTGGAGGAGGCTTCGGCTTCCCAGCTGCAAGTGCTGCCAATCCTGGTGAACTGGGACTACCCAATGGTGGAGACATGGGTGATTTCAAAGCAGTCGCCGATACCGAGTATGGCGGGGGAGGGTTCTCTACAACGTCTGATTGGGATTGTTGGCCGTATTTCACCGACGCCAAGCTCGGTGTAGATGGCGAGCCTGCAGTCAGTAATCCAGCCGGCCGTGGTCCTGCTTCGATTGCTGCAGGCTTATTCCCGTACTTCGGTGGCTTCTTTTGGCCACTGGTCTTGAATCGGACTATAGTTAGCTGTTCAGTTCGCTCCTGAATATCGGCCCGTTTCTTCGCAAATGCCTCCTCGACGTCGAGTGTTAAGTCGAAATATCCGATATCGCAATGCTGCATCTTCTCGTGAAGCGTATAGAAGATGTTTAGCTGCATATAGTAGAATGACTGGAATAGTGGCTTKATAAATTGACGCTCCAGAGCGAACAGCTTGGGCAATTCGTCCTTTAGCAGGTCGTTGAAGTAATTGAATTCCTGGGTCGCTTGCTCCACCTCATTCTCAGCCTTCCATAAAGCCTTCTCGTCCTTTGCGCTTTTCTCCTTCTTCTCTTGTAGTTTCTTGAGCGTCGCATTGTGCCGGTCGTAGTCGAGCTTTTTGTGTTCGCGCTTCGTCGCGGTCTTCCTGATGACCTTGAGTACGTCGAGCAGCTCGTTCGCCGGGCGGATAACCCGCGAATCGATCATTTCCAATTCCGGCTTAAGAGACTCCTGTAGGTCTTTGACGACAGCCTCGTACTCTTCGCAAGCACGGATACCATCGGGGTTACCTTGGACCTCTATGGAATCGGGATCGGACATGCGACCAGATATGGGCTTGTAAATCTCGGTCATCGCTTTGCTGAACTCGATCTGGTGGTTAAGCATGCCGTTAATGGCGTCGAAGTACTTTTTGCTTTCATCGTGAAGGCGCTTGGTCTCAACTTCAAGCTCATGGAAACGTCGCTCCGCATCGATGAAGACAGGATCTTTGGAATGTTCTCCGATGTTGAATTTGGCTTTGAATTGCTGTGGCGCCTGCGCGGAAGAGTTCTGGTTAGCTATGGGGGGATGCTTCTAAGCTGGGCGCGTTGATGCTCACTCGGACGACGCTCTTCTGGAAGCCTCGGAAGCTCATCGCTCTGCGAGATTAAAGTGGCCTGCCTGATCGTGAAGGATCAACAGCGATGGAGTAGTGGGGTATTGATTTGGGCTGACAATATTCCTTGTACACTATTAAGTAGCGCTTGCGGAAGCAATGTTGAGTATGTGGTGAAGCGTAATTGAAGAGCAAAGGGGAGGAGTATCAGGAGGTCAGGGAAACAAGGCAGAAGTTCGCGAGTGAGCTTGTGGTAAACTTGACTTGGGGTGGTTTTCGTCGTTTCCTGGCGACGTCGTCCTTGTGGCAGTGCCCAGTTCGGCTTCGCGGAGTGTCCGTTGACTCCTGTGGCTTGGCTGCTTTTATTACCTTAGGTAAATACGCATGCAGAATAACGTGTTACTTGGGTACGCCCTAGGTTAAGTCGTGGAACGCCAGGTTGAAAAGGGGGATTCCAATGTTTCTCAGGAGTCAGAGCCGAAATACATGTATCTTAGTAAACGTGTTACACAGGTGCATACTAAAACTGGACACAAGATATCCGTGAATCCATTCGCATTATTCTGAGCTGCGCTAAACCTTTTAAATCCGAATTGCCGTATGCCGTATTCCGTCGTGCTACGCAAATGCCAAGCTTGAGGGCTGAACTCGCTAACGTCATTTTCAAAACTGACGAGGGGCAGCGTCATGGCCAGTTTGGGGCCAAAACTTTGATTACATAATACTAGCTACACAGTCTGATGACGGGAGTACCTACCTAACCTACCTTGGGTTAGGTAACCTGAACAACTTACCCCTCCATCTACAGCGCATCATAGTTCATCCGTCCCCGATATCCCCGAGCTTTGGCAGGTGCGCGGCCGTTGCTTCCGACCGAAGCTTCGGAGCTTTTTCGCGACTTTTAGCTCTGCTTTTGAAATTCGCCATCAAAGATCTCTTCTCCTCTCCGACCTCCTCTCTTTCTCCTGCACCTATTTCTTTTCTCGTTACACCATTTAATCCTTCACTGATACAGCCATGGCAAACGTGGCGTCATCAGCTTTGAGACAGGCTTCGCGCCTAGGCCTCAAACGATCCCTCCCCTCCACTCCTCTGCGAGGATCTCCCTCCATATCAAGAGTAGCAGCTGCAGCGGCTGCGCAGGTTTCGCGGAGAAGCTACGTATCGGAGACGAAGCGAGACAATGCTCAGGTCAACGTCGAGACAGCAATAAGACTAGACAAGAAGGACTTCATGAATGAGAAGGGCGAGCTTGTCATGCCAGGACCCGCTGGTGCCGCGAACAGCCCAATGGCCGAAGTTCTTAAGGAGGCCACCGTTTTAGAGGAAGGCCAGCGTCCCATCTATCTAGATATGCAAGCCACGACACCAGTCGATCCTAGAGTTCTAGATGCTATGTTACCATTCTACGTTGGCATCTACGGCAATCCTCATTCACGAACACACGCATACGGTTGGGAGAGTGAAAAGGCCGTAGAAGAAGCACGACAGCATATTGCCAATCTGATTGGTTCGGACCCTAAGGAGATCATTTTCACCAGTGGCGCAACTGAGAGCAACAATATGAGTATCAAGGGTGTAGCGAGATTCTTCGGTCGGTCGGGCAAGAAGAGGCACATTGTCACCAGCCAGACAGAGCATAAATGTGTCCTCGACAGTTGCCGACATCTTCAAGACGAAGGCTTTGACGTCACCTATCTCCCAGTCCAAACTAACGGTTTGATAAATCTTGAGGAGTTGGAGGCCGCCATCCGTCCTGACACGGCAATCGTTAGCATCATGGCCGTGAATAATGAGATTGGTGTCATTCAGCCTATCGAGAAGATTGGCAAAATTTGCCGCGAGAAGAAGGTTTTCTTCCATACCGATGGTGCTCAGGCAGTGGGCAAAATCCCCCTCGATGTCAATGCGATGAACATTGATTTGATGTCAATCTCGTCGCATAAAATCTATGGCCCTAAGGGAATCGGTGCCTGTTATGTCCGAAGACGTCCGCGAGTCAGATTAGACCCTATTATCAGTGGCGGTGGTCAGGAACGAGGACTACGCAGCGGTACTCTTGCTCCACCCCTTGTGGTTGGATTCGGTGAGGCCTGTCGCATCGCTAAGGAAGAGTTAGAAGTAAGTATTGATTTTATTCCTCCCGTTCTGTTACTTCCTAGATCGTATGATGAACCGCTCAAACATGCATGGCTTGCTGAGCTCCTTGACCGGAATCGCCTTGTTGAGACACAGCACACGCGTCTGATTTTCTTCGCGCCTATACTCCTAGTATTTGATTATCTTAAGTTTCCGCGGCTGACGGTTGTGTATAGTATGACTCAAAGCGCATCAAGTCGCTATCTGATCGACTACTGAAGGGGCTTTTGTCTTTGGAACATACCAGTCAGAATGGCGACCCCAACAGTTTCTATCCTGGATGCGTCAATGTTTCCTTCGCGTACGTTGAAGGCGAGTCGCTACTCATGGCTCTCAAGGATATCGCCTTGTCGTCTGGCAGCGCTTGCACTTCCGCATCGCTAGAACCAAGCTATGTCTTGAGGGCATTAGGCAACAGTGACGAGAGTGCACATAGTAGTATCAGATTCGGCATTGGCCGGTTTACCACGGAGCAAGAAATCGACTACGTCCTCAAAGCCGTCCAAGAACGAGTCACATTCCTTCGCGAGTTAAGTCCGTTATGGGAACTTGTGCAGGAAGGCATCGACTTGAATACCATTGAATGGAGCCAGCACTGATGCACCATCAATCGTTCTAAGTTCCTGCGTTTTCTTATTGTTATGCCTCGTAGAGGTTTATCTGCTTACGGACGAATAACACCATCTGGCCAATACGACCAGTTTCACAATCGCCCCGGATTGGGCACTGAGAACAACGGGGTCTCACTTGTATTCTAGGAGTTGGTCGGTATGTCGTTTGCCTCGCCACTCGTTGCGAGTATGTATGTGGTCTCAGGTCGCTTAGGTATGCGACTATTTCTAGGGGGCCACCGGAAAATTCAGATCAATAGGAATGATTTGAAAGTATGGCACGAGATAGTAAATATGAAGTCATGACCAAATGCATCTTTGTTCCCAAGGAGTAATTGTCTCTTGCTAATATCTTTACATGGAGCAGAACGTAATTCAATCTACATAACCGCGTATGTGACCGTCAGTCCCTATCGAGGTAGTGATACAAGATGAACCCATAGGGCTGAACAAACGATCCGATCTACTAGGTAGGTCGCTAGGTCGGGCTTGGCAGAGCATCCCAAGATGCGAAACACCTGGAGGTTTCCTGCATATACGTGCGTGGGTGGATACCTGGAACTTCTTCTAGTATTGTCTTATGTACTGCATAGTACTCAGCTGCCTTCTACTTTCTGGCGGATCGTTTTGTGAAAGAATGCATGTGAATTGGCATTAGAGGGTGCGTCATCGCAGAAATCAGCGGAAACCCCCCCACAATCCCCAAAACTACAAAGAACGAATAGCTTCGACTAAAAAAGTAGAATTACGTATTCAGAGGCAAACTTGGTCATAATTCCCCTGATAGGACAGCCAAACAGAAACCCAGGTGGCTTGAAAGAAGACGTAGTGCAATACAAACATATGACATCAACGAAGAACCACCGGCGCCACATTGAATGACGTCTTACTTTCCTAAAAGCGTAATGACCTCCTCCACTTCTGCACCACAACGGACCCGAATTCCATAGTCATTTACATCGAAGATTTGAAGATTCCGGGTTCTGAGATTTGTATTGTCATCGTCGTTTCCGTAATTGCTTGATTGCTTGTTTCAAAGGCATCTTCCAAGTTTGCTGTAATACGTAACTGCTAGTTAGCCAATCTAGCTCGACTATAAAATATCTCAAAACCTCGTTCTATCGACAACTTGTTCGTCTCCATCTACAATCATATCTCAAAGTGAACAGAAGTCCGAGCAACTTTTCACCTATTACAAAATACTTTTATATCGCTTATAACAATAAAAAAATCCAAGATGTCTAACGACAACACTTCCACTCTGAAGTCGGTCGTCGACTCTGCAACTGGAGCCGTCCAGAATGCATTCGGCAAAGTTACTGGAAGCACAGCTGACCAGGTATGTTCAATATTGAAACCACTTTAGTGTCAAACTAACAGTCATGTAGTCTCAAGGCCAAGCCAAGCAGAACAAGGCCGATGCCGAGTATGACGCATCCCAAGCTACCGTCAAGGTCCCGGGCTTTACCGCTTCGTCTTCCGGTGCCGTTACTAAGGACGACCCTAACCGAACAGCTGGTTCTTACAACCAGACCGTCGGTGCCGCTAAGGAGTTTGTCGGTGGAGTGACCGGCTCTGAGGTGAGTCGACGCAACTAAATATCAGCTAAACTCGGAATGTTGTCATTGCTAACATCGTTTCTGTAGTCTCTGAAGGCGGCAGGTCGTCGACAGAACCAAGAGGGCCAAGAGCAAGAGGCTAAAGGCCAAGTCAAAGATTATGTTGCAGGMGCCTCTGATCGTGTTACCGGAACAGTGGGCGAGGCCGTGGCTGGTATTACAGGCAACAAGGGCGCGCAAGAAGAGTACCAGAAGCAGCATGCCGCTGGAAAGACTACTCAGCGGGGAGCCGAGGAGGATATCCTGAAGCAAGCGGACGCCGAATCTGGCGTTTCGGGCAAGTCGTAGGCTCTTTGCCAACTTGCCGCAATGGGGGAACGGTTGTTGTAAACGGTGGCGGATGACATGATACCCACGTGTAGTGAGCTAGAGTTTCAGCATGGTACTGGAGGATTGCGGAAATGTATTGGTATGATGCAGTAGATTGAATTCATAACCGAAATAGATCCAACATCTACCTACTATCTTGTGATGTTATGTCGTCAGGTGACCACTAGAGATCCGGACAAGGGTGCCGAGAGAAGGAAGTAATCAGTTGCGATCATCAGCGAGATATGTCAGCTATCTGTCAAGCCTGCCGCGGGCGAACGAATAGAAATCAAAACCAACATTGCGAATTCGTCAACGAACCCCTTGTCGCGGCTCTCGACATGGGTAACACTGATCCTGCAGCCCGCCCTATAGGGCGGAGTACCTAGGTGGAACGTTTGCGCCTGTTATAACTGGCCTCTGGGACTATTGCAATTGGGTCGTACGTAAGACTCGGCTGTTCCCTAGGACGCCTTAGGCAATGGATTCTTCGTTTGCAGGATTTAGTCATAAGGTACTCCCTGACCGAACAATTAGATCGAATCAGACGCCCGTGTCGAATAGACTCTTCTTCCATATTCACATGACACTGGTACTACCGGCATAGCCGTATGCAGATCGGCTGAATCATCTAGTCTCCTGCGTGAGGCTCCTTACATGGTAGCAGAAGCAAGTAATATCGCACATCACAATGGATGGAGGTATTGTGGACATGGTATGCCGACTGGGGGTTCTACCGAGGAAGGACGAGAGCCAGGTATTTGGATCTGTGACACTGCAGAGAAAGAATGCATGGAGAAGGCGGCCGGTTTGGGAAAGTGGCTTTTCTGCCTTTCCTTTTCGCAATCGAGTAGGGAAAAAAAGAAAAGAAAAGAAAAATTATATTAGAAAGAGATTTCGATGCGTAGAAGTACCTAGCGCGGCTTTCTGAGTGGTGGTTAAACGATGCAGCGACAGCCATTTTGTATCAGGTGAAGCTGCCCATTAAGAGTTCGCCGGGACGGGCACAATGGTGTACGTACCTCGACTATCCGCTGTGGAGCAACCCCCCCAAAAATGCGCCTAAGGGCTGGACTTTCCGATGCTTTACCTTGTCTGCTTGCACAGCTTGCGCTAAACTCACAATAATGGATGCGATGGATCCTGTTGTGGAGCCGCCCTGCCCTATACCTGATCCGTGCGGTAGTGCTGCTTTCAAACCCGTTTTAGCCCCCAACTCACCCTGAATCAACCTCAATTCAGCATAGAGCCGCAGACGATACCAGGCTCCAGAGCCTTCAGGGCTGACTACGCCGTGGAAGCAGCCTATTCTCTTATGCACGACAAGCTTGAGTATATGCCAATCACCAGCCCCCAACTGCCCTTCCTTTCCTAATGTCTTTTTTGGGGCCTTCAATCTGCCAACCGGGGCGTGGCCCGCGGCCAGTCCCATCTTCATCACAACAATGGCCCCTACTTTTCCTAATATGGGCTGACTCGTGGTGTGCCGATATTGTTTCTTGTTTTTAGCAGCGTCATGGGTCTCTCTTATTATATGCCGTCGATTTTCACATCTACCGTATCTTCGGTGAGGATTCCAACGCCTGTTCCTGGACTGTTCCAAGCCGTGTAGTGACGCCCGGTGCACGTTATTACTCGGTCTTGCTGAGCCATCCATTAGCCATTATATTCTACTATGTACGTTTGTACGTTTTGAACCGGCTAAAGAAAGCATGGCTTTCGATCGTTGCGTTGTATGCTATAGAGGACCACCGTACTTCGTGGTGGTGCTGTTGAGGGCATCTAGCGCTTTCCACGCGACTCGGCGATGGGGGATTTGTATTATCCACTGGAGATTCAGGCATATGCCAATCTTACATTCCAATTCGCTTGCCACACCTTATTAACTATTACGAGCCACCCTATGCTGTCGAGCTATTGGTGGAACATGACTTAAGGCTCACCGAAGCCGTCCTCTGCTCACACCCTTACACATGGCCGTTCCTGGGACCATAAACTGCAGCCCAGATTGTGGAGCATCATGCAGTAATTCGGTATAGGCGTAGGAATTTCATGTCTTGGGTCATCGCCAAAGTGACCCTAAGACAAAACTGGCACCTACTTATTTCTGCAACGTGCGGGTCGATATCTATACTCTGTCAGGCAGCACTAGCCGCTACTTCAATCTCGATGGCCTACGGAGTTATCACTGGATATAGATGTGGATGCCCACGCGGCTCTACCTCCAAGGGTCTTGCAGCAGGAGTTCAGACAAACCCCTGCCGGGGGACACATTTCACTGTTACTGTGAACCAGGACAAGTATGTTGGTGCCACTTAAGAGCACTTTAAGGGAACCGGCTTAGGTTACCCATCTCCGCGCAGCATCCCCCCTCAAGACTCAAGTATACCGTCTACATGTATCAAGGCCCACTTGTTTAGAGGTCATCCCACGACTTAGTTGTGCCATTTGAGTCGTTACGTTGACATACACATTACCTCGTGAACATCATCTAAGGTCCCTTTACCCGAGACTTCGGCGTCCTCCATCTTGGGAAGCTGTAGGCAGTTGAGAATTTGGCTCGCCCATTCGGCTATCTCCTGGKGGTTTCAAAAAATTCGAGTGACACCGGCCGTCCTTTTGGGCTGCCCACCACTTAGACCACTCAGAACGCGAATCCCAGGGGTTGACTCATCAAAGCAGACCCGGCACTGATAGATTAAGGTATCTTCCTTGTAGCAACTACCAGTGCGAGATTTTCACACCATACTGGTGGAAATCGGTAAACAGCTTTCTAGACGAGCGTGACCACAATCTATCGTCCTCAGTCCGAGATTTAATTATCCCATCGATCCGCAGACCGTCTCGACAATGGGTAGAAAAGCAACGACGGCGATGATGCGAATTGCGATCGCAGGTGCTGGGGGCTTTGCCTCCCTCCTGGCTCAAGAGTTGTCCCGCTGCGCCTACGCAATCCTCGTGCTCTCGAGAAGAGTAATATGACACCAGGACTACCATCTTGTTGAGACTAACTAATTAGTTAATAGACACACCCGGAATTCGAGACTAATTACGACTGCCAGGTTGCCGTAGTCGACTACTCCAACCTTGAAGACCTTCAATTTACCCTTGAGGGCGTTGACCTTGTGATATCCACCATCTCTGGCGCGGAGCAACTTAACCTTATCGACGCAGCCAGACGAGCTCGTGTGCGCTGCTTCGTMCCCTCCGAGTTCGAGGGAGCCATAAGTCGTAGACCAGTAGCGGGAACCGACCCTTTCGACAATGACTCTTCGACGGCCTTGGAACAGCTCCGGCATTGGTCACAGCCAAGGCAACATTCGATGAAGTACACTGTTTTCTCTTGCGGCGTCTTCTACGAACGATTTGCCCCTGGCGGCCTTCAAGCATGCAACATGGGCATCAACTGTCGAATTCGAAACCAGGGAGACTATATGGTCGACGTAGGCCAAGGTATTGCCGAGGTCCCGGAAGCAAATCCTCAGGGCCGCCCAGTATACGTCGTGATGACGTCGGCAGTCGATGTAGCACGATTCGTCGCAGCGGCGGTTGAGCTTGGAATAGATTCCTGGCCGCGAGAGTTTAAGATGCGAGGTACGCGCTTAACTACTCAGAGACTACACGAGATTTGCAGTGAAGTTCGAGGAGGTAAGTCTGCGAAGAACTATCCCTTACGGTTCCATAGCTAACGCTTTATAGTCGAGTTTGAAGTGATCACAAGACCATACGATGAAATCGTGCAGTGGCTTCGCTATTACGAGCAGAACCGTGACGAAGCTAAGTGGTACTGGATGCAACATCTTCTGCAGACCGCAAATGGACGTTATAACTTTGGAGAAGCAAACCTGAACGATGCGGTAGACGTGCAACCTATGAGCTTCCGTCAATGGCTATACGATACTTGGGGACCAGCACAGTAATGCCAACGATTACGGTTCACCCTGGCATGGAAAGCTAAAGGAGTCATTGCTTTGGCGGTCTGATCTCTAGACCCTTGTCTCTGTATTTCCAACATTTCGCCCATAATCGACACTTCCAACTCTCCGCCGGTTACCGCAACAAGCTATACGTGCTGTCTGATTATTATCCAGCTTTTATTGTGGTGGAATTGGAAGGAAACATGTTTTTCATTCTTATTCGTCGATTCCTATCTACTCGAACTATGATCCGCTCAGACTGTATGCATATCAGCATTTAGTGCTGCCTGTCTATTGACTACGTGCCTGCTGGCTAGGCATAGTAGTCCAATTCAGATACCCCTCCCTTTTTACAAGAAAAGCTTGGTCGCAATTCCCGCTGATTTCGAGCCCGGAGTGATATATTGGCCTATGTAAGAGATCGTGTAAGACAACCAGGCCTAAATCGCGGCAGGCTTTCTTATTAGCGTTCCACGCGCATAGGTAGTGCACATATACATATGCGTACTGCGCCCCATTCATCTACCATGCCGCCCCTCCCTCATGAATGTCATAGACTGACCGCCAAATGGTTACCAGACAGTCGGGTTCAAAATACTAGGAGAGTTGGCTCCCCCACGTTAAGCTATTCTCACCAGGCTTCGAGCTGCCTCAGTTTGTTTCCGGCTCACTCGAAGGGCTATTGCTGACGGAGACCATCGTAATGCTTACTTACACGGCCTCCGACTGGCGAATAAAACTCACGATGGCTTGGCTCTTTATTTCAACCCCCTTCGGCCTGGAGAAACGTTCTTGAACGCTGATGAGTTGAAGTACGAGAGAGAAAGAGTGCTGCCTTGAGCAACGTCAGGCTACTTTAGCATATGTGCAATCTCACATACATATACGTAGACGTGCGTATACACATGACATTTGCCTTGTGAGAAGGCAGGCAGGGACCGAGCAGTGTGGTAGAGTCGGCCAAGATCTACGTCCCTGCAGCCTTGGCTTGAGTAACTGTCGACCCGTCTTCCCGCTATAGCCAAGAATAAGCCCTAAATAGATCCAGATTCCCTTCCCCGACGTTTCAATAGGCCATTTAGCGTTACGGGGTGCAACCTACATATGTTGCCCTATGCCGCTGTACGTCMCCTCCACCGAGGGCTGCAGGTAAGCCGTTGTAACACCCTTAGGCCGCGAGCGACAATACCGTACCCTACATAACGCCGATCTCAAAACCCCGTTCTACCTCCAGTCTTACTTTTCTATCGCAGAGCCTCAAAATTTCCTGAAGGAAAATTTTTTTTCTTTCCCTTCCCCCTTGCTTCCTTCAAAAAAATCCTTCGGGTTGAACCGCGGGGCAACCTGTTGAGTAATCCTATCACAAACTCGGGGATGTGGGCTTCGACCCCGTCCTTAGGGCGTAGTGCGTGAGTCTCCGCTATTGTTTTCAGGCAACCTGCCCTGCTGCAATACTCTCTCACGCTTACCCTACCCCCCTTTTTCCTTCTTACTCCTCGCCGAATTCGTCAACGACCCACAAGCAGAATTTCTCCCACTCGACCTCCCATTCCTTCAGTCTCTGCGCCTTGATCCCATTTCCCGTACTCGCTTCTCTGACGTCCCTGCTCCATTCGTCGGCCGTCTGGTCCTCAAATGCTGCCCAGCGTATACTATTCTCCGCCAAGCTGCCCAGTCCTGCCAACCCTAAATTCTCCCAACCCTGGAGCGCTTGCCAGAAATCGTGCGTTGACCCAGCGGTGTCCTGTCCGAGCATCGCTGGGTCGTCATTGTTCAAGGAACAGGGCACGCCACGCGCTAAAAGGGCGGGGAGAGGGTGGCTCATGACGGAACCGCAGAGGCGGAGAACCTCGTTGGAAATCGGGCAACTCTCCACTAAGATCTTCTTTTCCTTAACGAGATCGATGAGCAGCGGGTGCTTATACAAGCTGAACCCGTGGCCAATGCGCCTCGTGCCTAGGAGCACGGCGTCGAATAAATTGTGATCAGTGTCGCTGCCGGATCCGAGACATTCGCCAGCGTGGAAGAAAAAGGGTATATTCAATCCCTCCTCGGCGCACTGCTTGCGGAACCAGAATATTTCAGGGAGCAGGTCGCGCAGAGGCCGCCCACCGTCTTCTTGGCCAACGAGGTCGTACCCTGCGACCAGATGCGGGTGTGTGATCTTAGTGTTGATGCAATGCTCCATATTCTGCACGATGTCGCGCGTGGGGAAAAACCGTAGCGAAGACCAAATTGTGCGTACGCCCCAAAACCCCTTCCCTTCCTCGGTCTTCTGGAACCGCGCCACTTCCTCGTCTATGACCGTCATCATCGCGCTGTAGTCGGGCTCAGGCGTCTCGCTGCCCTGCTTGTAGTAGTCTAGCCCCCACGAAAACCGTATCTCGCACCAGTTTATGCCGTCCGCCTTTAATAAGGTTAGGAGCCGTCGCATGAACATGCGGAAGATGGGCTCGTAGTGTATCATGGAGCCGACGACCCGGAAGCACTTGCCAAACTTTTGCCATATGTGGTCGACGCCGTGATGCTGTGAGACGGCGTCTGTCCGCGAGATGGTGCACCGTCCATATAGCCACTTTAGAAATCCGGCCTTTCCACCATCCGGGAAGGCATCCGCAATTTGTGTCAGTAGAATAGGCGTCCCCTCTTTGTAATCATGACTCCAAATATCGCCTTCGGTGCGCGGTTTGTTGAAAAAGCGGAATGTTAATTTAGCTGCCTCCCTCGCTTTGGTGGTTGTAAGTGGCTGGTCGGCTGCCAAGTGGATTCCCGGTGTGGCGAAGAGCACCTCGAATATGTAGTTGAAATCAACCATGGCGTCCAGATGGGCATGTAAGAGCGCGCCCTTGGGCATCTTTCGCACGATTTTCCATAGTTTAGTGCTTTCCATCCGCTCTTTGGACAGCGAGAACATCATCCCCGGGTGAACGGTGATGTTCTCAGCCTCCTGGGCGAGCGAGTCTTCTAGCTGCGGTGTCCATACCGTGTTCTGCTCCTCTTCGCGAATACGTGCTACGATATCGCAGGCGCGTTTGGCAATTGGGGAGAGACTCTTCTTGAATGAGGCATCTGTTCCGGTGAGTAAGAAAGGGGCACCGGCGGAACAGGGGTAATGAATGCTAACCGCTGCGTTGATTATTCTCTTGGGCTATGAGAGCCTCACGGCCCTGGACATACTTCTGCATGAATGGGTCCGTCTCTTTAGGGATGTCTCGCGAGATCTCCTCCCACTCTTCGTCAGTATATGGACGCCCGAAGTCCATTTTGGCTGAAGCTTTTAGTTGGGAATGGGGGCTTCTATAGTTGATAGATGGCAAGGTCCTCTCACATACGGAAGTAAAGTAAGTAGCAAAGCCTAGTAGAGTGGTTGGGTATGAACAGATGGGAAGTTTTCGGTTTATATGTCTGGACTTGAAGGAGACTTGTCGATGGCGATATACAAGGAATGCCAGTTAGTGCCTGAATTGGAAGTTGGAGACCTGGGAAGCTCCGTATCCTGCCCCATAACCCCGCCCACCGAAGCCCCGTGCCCCGCTAATTCAGATTCCAGCGGACCGTCCTGTGCTACAAGTCCACTGACTCACTCGGCCAACTGCTTCCTATCTTCGCCTCTCAGACATTCTGTTCCTCTATGTCTGCCATCACCCATCTGTGCCAATCAAGAGCTATTCCCAAACTTCGGCGCAACAAAACAAGCTGCAGCAAGACAATTGAGGCCATGGAATTTCGGTCATGCATGTCGTATTGGCTAAGCAATAGGGCGTCCTTCCCCGGTAGTTCCAACGCCGCCGGAGATCGTCGGGCCAAGGCCGGACCGGAATCCAAAGACCTGCCAAAGATCTAGTCGGGGTCAACCTACTATGTCCTGTTTGAAAAATACATGTGAGTAAGGTCACTCGTCATCTTCATTTTGTTCATATTCCCAGTCGCTTTTGGTGACTTGAGTACCTTAGGTAGTTCACTCAATTTATCCCAAGACAATCTGCATCCTTCTGTTCTATCCCTGAGAATAGCTCTTCACGAAAACACGCGCGCGCGCACGCGAGTGCGTATTTTTATTTTTTATTTTCAAAGAATACCTACGGAGAACCTTCCCCCAAGCAGAAATGTGCTGGCTTGCTTCTTGTTTATTATCAAAACTTCAAAATTTCATTCCCCATTTGCTAGCTAGAAGTTCTAGTGGATAGGTACCTAAATGGCACAGAATATCGTGATATTAGTCCAGACCACCGAGGTGACAAACATGATAGATGTGTCATGAGAAACAATCACGAAGTCTTGACTCCCCAACTTGGTACTGAAAACATTCTGATGCTTATCGTAAATAAGAATAATATGTTTGAATGTCTAGCATCAATATAGTCAATAGTAGGAAGAATGGCCCAGATCAGACATCAACGGGAAGCTACCCTATCTACCAACATGGCGGAGATTAGCGGCTTACCGAGACGTCGACAATAGAACAACTACATTCATCAGCTTACAAACCCTTATTTCGAGAACAGGGGCTTTTTCATAGATGAATCTATGATTTCAGCAATTATGACAAGTGTCAGCTTCCCTATGGCCGGAGGAACTGCTCACCAAGGATGATTTTCTCTTGGATAGGTAATTTCCTTTGATGTCAACTTACCAGAAGTCCTTTACTTATGGCTGCGAGGCCACAGATATCGCGGCTCGCACTATCCCAGCTCCGATGCAAGGGACTTGTAGGGCTTATCCAAAAGAGTCGGGCATACCCTCCTTTACATGACCTTTTTAAGCCTCAATTTTAGCTAATCGAATGATCATAGGTGTGATCATGCTCTGGCTCCTACGAAGGGGATCCTCGCGAACGTTTTCTCTATTGGTGAAGGAGAGCGGAGCTCTACTTCAACCAGAACGACCTTGCAATATCCGAATATATTAGGAGTCATCTTAGAGTCCCATTATAGTCTCCAGGACCGAGAGAGGCATCGGTCCCGGAGTATCCAGATTACTAAAGAGAGAGAAATATCCTGTGAGACTAAACCCAATGAGTTCTCACGGCGGCGGACGTGAAAGGTCGGTTCAAGGGGTACAAATTCACATGCGCCGTAGAAGAGCTGCCAGTGACTGGTTACCGACTGGCTGGGATTGGGGGCCAATCGGGGGCTGTATCACCCTCTCCAGCGCTTGGGTATAATCATAGCGAGCCCCCAAACTTTCTCACCGCATTTCCTACTTCCTGAATCCTTCCTAAAGAATAATTCCCGACCAACCCCTATGCTTCCGCTTCCTTCCCGCATCACCTACCATTCTCGGGACAGCTCCAGTACCGCTGCCACGCGTCTCATACCTTCCCGCCAACGTTAGCGGGTTCCAAGCCATTGGGCTGGGTTGATCAGGTTTGTCAGAAGACATTGGGCAGACATGATAGGTCATCTGCTAATGGACGTTATTAAAAGCTTCCATCTGCCAACCTTCCAAATCCGAATAGCCGCGCCGGTGGGGATCGGCGGCGGCGTTTCAGGTGGAACGTTTCTAGTCCCGTCTTACTCTTTGGTGTTCTTCAAGTCGGCGAGCCTATAGTAGCGGCCATCGTACTACGTAATCTCGCATTGCAACTATAGCGACAGATGAACCGCAAAAATGGCCGTATGGCTCTAAATTTTACGAAGGTATCGTGCTACATACACCCCGTTACAATGTGCAGAGAAAAGGCCATCGTGCCTCCCCCCTGCGCACAGGGTTACTAGGTACCTCTATTAGGCCTGCAGAGCAGTTTCTTCCCGAGCAGCATGGCTGCCTTTCCTCCATGCCTCAGTATGATCCTTGTGCTCCCTCTCGACCTTCTCATCTCCGACCTTGCCCCAGCCTCCGCCGCCAGGGGTATTGACGATGATCCGATCGCCGGGCTTCATGGGAGCGCTATTCTTGGCACCCAAATTGATGTAGCGCTCCTCGTACTCGATCTCGGCGTCGTTCTTACCCTCCTGTTGCTGTAGATGCTCGCCTTGTACCGCTAGGTCTTCCTCTAGGTTTCTCTTTTGCACACGGCGTACCCAGATGTTAAGCCCGCACTGGGCATCCTCGCCACCGGCTAGACCGTATGGCCGATAGACTCGGCGCTCGCTGAGGATTGATACTTGTAACGGGATTCGGAATTCGATATCCCGGACCACGCCATCACCTCCGCGGTGTTGACCATTACCGCCTGAGCCCTTACGGATAGAGAATTCACGCAGGATCACGGGGTAACGTCGTTCAAACACTTCAGAGTCCGTAATGCGCGTGTTCGTCATGTGTATGTGGACACCGCTGGTCCCTTCCCAATCAGGTCCCGCACCACTACCGCCTGCAATAGTCTCATAGTAGCCGAAACCTTTGACTTCTTCCTGGCCGGATATGTTGCCTCCGAAGCCGAACGTCAGGTTGTTACAGCAGCCTTGGCTAGCGGCGCACGCCTGGAAGGCTTTAAAGATGACGTCCGTGACACGCTGGCTAGTCAACACGTTACCGCCTACTACTGCAGCACCTGTCGACGGAGACAGCAGCGACTTAGGAGGAATCTTAACGTTGACGGGTTTCAGACATCCCTGGTTCAGAGGGATATCTTCAGAAATGAGACAGCGTAAGCAGTAGATGATAGCACTGTACGTGATGGCTTCGGGGGCGTTGACATTGGCGTAGACTTCGGGGCCCGTGCCCTCAAAGTCGAAGTCTGCCTCGCCTTTCTCCGGATCGATGGTAACACGTAATTGGATCGGAGTTCCGTCGTCCATGTAATCTATCGCGGTAAGATCTCTTCCCTCAAACCTCTTGTAAACTTTCTTTAGCAGGTGTCGGACGCAGAGCTCTGCGTTCTTTTGAATGTTCAGCATATAGAACTGCACCGTCTCTTCTCCGTACTCCTGGATCAAGCCCTCGATGAGGGAAATGCCTTTCTGGTTCGCGGAGACTTGAGCTCGGAGATCGTTGAGGTTGTCTGCTAAGCACCGAGTACCGCTGCATCCAGGGTACTGTGCCGGTTCGTTATAGAGTAGCTCTGTAATTCTCTTTTCATCGAATTTACCCTCAGTGACGATCTTCTCACTCTTGATCGCAGCGCCCTCCTGGAACAATTCTCGTGAGTGCGGCGGCATACTTCCTGCAGTGATTCCACCAATATCCGCGTGATGCGCGCGCGAAGCTGCATAGAACAGGATCTTGTCCCCCTTCTGGTTGAAGGCAGGCATGACAAGTGTGATATCCGGTAGGTGTGTGCCTCCGTATGACGGGTGGTTCGAAATGATTACATCTCCTTTTTTCAACTTGCCCTCCCAGATCTTAGCCTGGGTCCTAACGCATGTTGACATAGATCCCAGGTGTATAGGTAGATGCGGCGCGTTCGCAACCAGGCCACCAGTGGCATCAAATATGGCGCATGAGAAGTCGAGACGCTCTTTTACGTTCGTGCTGACACTTGTCTTTTGGAGTGCCCTACCCATCTGTTCTGCAATGGCCATGAAGCGGTGGCCGAATATGCTCAGCATAATAGGGTCAGCTTCTCGCTCTGATGAGTCCGTTTTCTGTGAGCTGCTTTGGCGTTAGTTTGAACTCGATTTCATCACTTTGAAGATACTAAACTTACTCATCCTTGCTCTCCCTCTCTAAGTCAATGATGACGTGCGTCTCCAGAATTAGGGCCTTCGCCTTTGGAGTTACCACGATAGTCTGTGTACCATCTGCGAGTACGGCTGGKCCGTTGATTTCGTCACCGACCGACAGTTCTTCCAACTTATAGATCGGCGTCTCCAAGCGTCCACCCTCGAAGTAAACCTGGGATTTTCCGTATGCTTTCTTGTCACCGACAGCCTGCCGCTTAACTTCCTTCAGCTGCTGATCTACGGTCTTGTCTTGGTATCTGAAGCTCTTCCCAATACCGCGGACTCGTACGTCGTCTACGATGATATCTCTATCATCCAAGGTGAACCCGAATTCGTAACGATGGTGGTCCACAAACGATTTGCCAAATGCCCAGTCCTCGCCGCCGTAAGATGCCTTCGCTTCCTCCTCATTAGGCTTGACGATCATGAGAGCCGACTCCGTTCCGCGATATCTCATGTTGAGATACTCTTCAAAGACAATATCGCTATCCTCAAAACCTTGGTCATGTAGTGCTCTGCGAGACTGTTCTCTAAGCCTTGCCATCTTGGTCTTCAGCTCTTCAACCACGTCMCCCTTCTCTTGCCAAACTGACGAGTCCGGCTCTTGTCTCTCATCAACAACATCCGCTAAGGCCATGCCGTACGCTGATAAAACAGATGAGTATCTGTGGATCAGAATTTGCTTGATGCCTAGAGCTTCTGCGATCGCAACGGCGTGCTGGCCACCCGCGCCACCAAACGTTGCCAATCGGTGCTTGGAGGAATCGTGGCCCTTTGCCTCGGTAATGGATCGGATCGGCCTTGTCATAGCCTCGTTTGCTATTGTCAAAAATCCATATGCAACCTCGTCTAGACTCATGTTCTTGCCAGTCTCTTTATTCACCTGGTCAGTAAGCTCCTGTATGACTTTCTTGCTTGCTTCGAAGTCTAAGCCTTCATTTTCATTCTTGCCAAAGATCTTCGGGAAGAAATCAGGCAACAGGCGACCTAGAAACAGATTCGCATCAGTCACTGCAGCAGGACCGTCCTTCCGGTAGCAAGCAGGACCAGGATGGGCCCCTACTGACTCGGGTCCGACGACGAAGAGGCCATTCTTGAAGAAGAGCCTGCTTCCGCCTCCAGCGGCAACAGTGTTGATATCCAGTTGAGGCGACTGGATCGTAACGCCCGCTGTTGTCGTCTCAAAGACATGTTCATATCGGCCCTCTCCATATCGTGAAACGTCAGTGCTGGTACCACCCATATCGAAGCCAATGACCGGAATCTTGGTCTCGTCATCGTAGCTCGTGATAGCGTAGCCTACGACGCCGCCTGCGGGACCAGACAGGATAGCCTTCAACCCAGTGAACTTCTCCACATCTACCAATCCGCCGTCACTCTGCATGAATTCGCACCTGGCGCCTTTGCTGCCCTCTTCCCGCTTCACGCTCTGTGTTCCTAGACCACCTTCAAACCCCTTTTGAAATCCGGCGATGTACTTCTTGATTGCTGGAGTTAGGTACGCATCGGCACAGACGCTCGTGGCTCGCGGGACAAGTTTGATCATGGGCATGAGCTCATGACTGAGCGAGATATGTTCGAAACCGACCTCCTTTGCGATGTTTCCAACCAACGCTTCATGATCTGGGAAAGTATAGCCATGCATCAAGCACACGGCTATACTCTTGATGCCATTATCGTATATGCTCTTCAATTGTTCTCTAATCTTGGTTTCCTCCGGTCTTTGCAGGATACGCACCGCTTCCCCAGAGAGACCCATGACTAGAGTTGCTTTAGCAGCTTCCGGGGTCCCGGCTTTTACATCAACTTTGGTCACCTTCCTCGTCGGGTCCTCGGCATACTCTTCGAGCGTAACTCTCTCGTCTATCTCGACGACATCCTCATACAGGACGTCGGGTTTCTTGATAGCGAGGTCGAAGATTTTAGGACGGCTCTGATTTCCGATGACGAGACAGTCCCGGAAGCCCTTGGTCACAACTAATGCCATCTTCTCGCCCTTTCGCTCAAGTAAAGCATTGGTGGCTACCGTGGTTCCCATGCGTATGCTATCGATCTTAGAGGTATCCAGAGCCTCGCCCCGAGGAATCTCGCGCCCCTCAAAGTGGCTCATGATGCGTCGAATACCTTCCAGCGGCGCATCCTCGTAGTTGGCTGGGTCCTCAGAGAGGAGCTTGATGACCACATCTTTCCCATTCAATGTGCCAACACAGTCAGTGAAGGTACCGCCGCGGTCAATCGCGATACGCACGCCGCGGTCCTTGTGGTCGGTCGAAGCCATCACGTGCTAGAGAAACGAGGTTAGGTAAGGTGAGGAGTTGTGTCTAAGAGTTTCGTCACTATATGAGTGCCGATCTATTTGGCGCAGAGTTGAGTGTATCCTGCCTCGTCTTAAATGCTAAATGATATAATGTGGCGCCGTCCTAGTATCGTCCAAGTAAACACTCCGGGTTGACTCTGATCGCAACTCTAGATTAACAGGGATTTCGAGCTCAACTATATAGTCGCAATACGCCGTATTTCCTAAATAGTCCGTACGGAAACACGTACCTAATGCGAATTATGTCAACTACCTAGGTTGCCGAACTACGTCCGTGATTAATCGTGAGTCAACTTACTCTCGTCAGTCCTAGGTCGGAGTAAGACAGCAGTTGATGATAATGGTGATGAGCCCAAGGCCTATGGTGTCATTGCGATTTGTCAGCCTATAAAGAACATACACAGAATTATGAGGCTGATCAGGTCGTTTGGAGCTTCCTATTCTATAAGGTGCCGATGTCGTCACGGGATATTACGGGAAGACAGAGACTCACCCCCACAGCGTTATAGCTAAGCTAACAGCTAGCTACCCCGCACAGCCCACAGTGGGCTTATTACTTCACAATGATACATATGACAGACAGCGTACCTCGCAGTGACTTGCTTGCCTCAGGTGCCTCTTACGTTAGATTTGAAGACGGTATTTGGCCTGGGACTGTCTGCTGACCATTCTGGTTTCTTTTTGGTAAATGGTCTAGTTTAGATCCCTCAGTTCTGCTTAGTGACGAGAGTCCAACAATCAACCTATCTGCACGCTAATCTTGAGAGCAATGGTGGAACATGTCTTAGATCAGGTAGATAATGAGTCATAATAAAATGAAAATGAACGTTTAACCGGTTCAAATAATTTAAGGCAGTAAAAGATTCATTCGTCGATATATTAATTAGTTTCGTCTCTTCATTATTACTTGTAAACTTCGTGGGTACTTCGTCGGCTCCTGAAGTCTCCTTTAAAAGCCCATCCGCGCCCTTCGAAGACCTTGCAGTAGTCTTACAACTCGTCGAATAATACTCATACACATCCAATGACTAATGGCCATCCCAATATGTACCGGCCATTGCTGCAGGAGAAACGTAGGTGCCTTAATCGTACATAACCTCCCCCGAACGTTTCCGATATCCCTGTCCCATGATGACCATGCGCCTATCTGGTTGTGAAAATGCCTATAGCAACCGATCTTAGTGTGTAACGACTCGCACCGCTTGTAACATAATTCCAAAGAAGAGACCTCTGGCGACCTCTTCGATCTGGAGGCAATCAAAAATTCGACCAAGTGCTTCACTTGTGGCCGACTGTCCCATAATTCCCATCAATGCAGCCGGAACTCCGCTTTGTATGAACAACTTCCTTGCCTTTACTCTCAGCTCTTCTTTCTCCTCTGTTGTCAATTCCTTTGGCCAAGCCTTCCGCTCTTCCTCGGTGGGTAACGAATTCTCTCGGAGCTTGCGTAAGTGTGCGGCAATCCCTGCATCTGACGTGTTCGCCTCTAGAACCGACTCCTGAATTAGGGATTGAATGGATATGAGAGAGGGGTTGCCTGGTCGGAGGAGGAAGGATTTCGCTGCTGTCAATAGTGTTCTTCGAATATTCCAGGCCGAGGATAGGGTGTAGAGCTCGTTAATTACCGCAAAAAGCAGTTCGACTGCTACGCGAGTCTCTTGCTCTGAGAGTGGAGCGTACTGCTTGGTCGGTCGCTTGGTAGGCACACTTGCCTGTGGTAACTTTTCTT
This sequence comes from Hypoxylon sp. E7406B, assembly GCA_000931505.1. NCBI lineage: Eukaryota > Fungi > Ascomycota > Sordariomycetes > Xylariales > Hypoxylaceae > Hypoxylon > Hypoxylon sp. E7406B. Next base: position 960,383 of record JYCQ01000034.1, on the reverse strand, counting down.
GAGATGAGCCTAACGACCTATTCGGTGAGGTGCCATTTAGAGCAGGCATAAGTCGGGGATTCCCATCGACACTTAGACGAGTGCTTGTTGGGGAGTCGTAGTCGTCCGTTATCTCGTCCGGTGGCGGTGGTAGTTTGATGTTAGTAAAGCTTAATTCGGATGGAGATCGTAAAGGGGACCGCAGTGCAGCAGCGCTCGATGCGCGGCTATGTCCTCTGCTACTCGTTGCGCTAATCGAGGTTCGCTCCCAACGATCTGCCCTTGCAGGATGAAGACTGTTGTCTTGATCCGTGTCTACTTGGTAGCTAGAGCGTCGTTCCATGGGAGCTATTTTACCCGGCTGTACTGAAATCACAGACGATCTCTGGCTATCAAGACTGTCTCTAGATTTCCCTGATCCAGTCACCGAAGAGACACTATCCATCCTCGGAAGAGCTGACATCGACAATGGCCGTGTGCTGGAGGTAGGGCTCTGTGCCTTGGTGACTTCCTTGTTTTGCTGCTCGTTCAAGGAAGAAGTGGTCGATTTCCTTGGTCCTAGCCCGATGTTACCGAAAACGCCAGTAACTCCGCCAACTACGACTTTCCCGCCGTCTAAGGCGCCTTTGGGTGCATTCTGAATGACATCAAGCATGCCTTTCCCCACAGACTCGAAAGAAAACCCTCTGCTGGTGCCCATTCGCGATTCTTGCCCCTTGTCAAGAAAACGCTTAAAAGCTTCCGATTCGGCTAAGGCCTTCTCAGAGCAAGCCGTCCGCATGTACCTTTCAATCTCACCACGCAAGGACGTTCTTGTGTGAACTTTCCAGCTGGGGAAAGTAGCGAAGGCCTCTAGAAAAGCTGTCGAGCCCGAGATTGTTGCAAGTCGCCGCAGGCTCTCGTGAAGACTCTCAAATTGAGGGTATGTTTTCATTATCATCCAACCAGGGTATTGAGAAGTCGCCGGCTCAATCTGAAGAAGATACTCCCAGGAAGGCTTGCCACGCAATCGGCCCTTGTCATTCCCTGCATCGTCATGAATGGTGATAGTCGCGTTGTAGAGTGTGAAGGGCGGGGGATTTCGAGATTCGTCCTCCTCAGGTTCTTCCCTTGCTGGTGGAACTATTTGATCAAAGCTTGTAAAACGCCGGGTAGGCCGGCCCCCTTGCCCGTTGGATGGTGATGAATTATGACTAGATGTATCCGTAGGTGATATAGGCGAGATAGGAGACTTAAGCGTTTCTTCCTTCTCTTCAGCTTTGCCTGATGGCGCCGCTCTCGGTCCAACTCTAGAATTTGAATCAGATTCCTTAGGTTTTTCGTCCGTCTTTAGATTAAGCTCCTTGGCGTTCTTCTCCAGAGCGTCATTAAGAAGGCCAGAGGCTTTAGCACCGTTTTCATTTGGTACCGCTTTTGCTTTATCGGCTTCTGCAATCATCTCGTTCAATCTTTTCATTTCTTCCATAGCCTTCTCCATTTCTTCATCGGCCTTAGACAGCTGTTTCTTATGAGTTGCTTCCTTGCGGCGCGCTCGGTCCATTTCGTATGAGTTCCGATTACCCCTAGAAAGACCAATGTTTCCGACGTTCCCGTCGACGTCGCCGAAGGCCTTCTGATCTTGGATGGCTTCGTCGATAGCTTGCGACAAGTCTGTTTCTCCAGACTCGAGGAGATACACAATCCAGGCATTGATCCATTCCGCCTTGGAACACGTCTGTAAAGTACCCTCGAGGATGATTGTTGCGAGAACCTCCCTCAAAAATACTCTAGCAGGATCACAATCGTACGTGGACCTCTCTAGGAAGCTAAGTAGGTCTTCAGCCACCATCTTGAATTTCCCCGTCTGCTGTCTCTGGTTGAGCAAGTTTGACAAGGGGGCTTCTGTATTCGAGGCTAGATAATTGTATATAGCATCTGCCGCAGTCAGGTTCGTATCGGACGGAAGCTCGGAGTAAGCAGACGCCATCTCGGATAGGAAGACGATGATGATGGAACAGGTATGGGTAAGGAAATCGACGAAGGAATCAGCGGGTCGCTTGCGACTCAATCGATTCGAGACGGATAGTACGAAGTTAACTAATACCTTCCTACACGAGAGAGGAAAGGATTTATCCGATGGTATAATAGGTCCATACCACCAATCCACATAGTCGCGAATGACTGCGTCAACTAGGGAGTTTAGTGCCTGTCGTGTCTCTGGCTGAAAGTCATCGAAGGTTCGAGCCAATGCCTGAGCATCATTCTCATCGTCTTGTTCGGCCTCAAAGCTTGATTGAGTGTGTGTAGTTTCCAAGATGCGATCCAGGAAATCATAGCCCCTTTCACCCCGAATAGCACGCGACACTTCGGGATTCCGAGACTCCCATGTTGCGAATAGTGTGATACCAGCAACGGCTCCGATCAATAGCAGGCCTATCTGGCCGAGAATAAAGTACGTTAAAGCAGCAAGCGCAGCTGCGATGGCCCCGAGCGTTCCAGGAGTCGCCGTGGAGAGGAATTGCAGTGCCTTGGCCACGATGTCTTGCTGCGTACTCGACGTCGTGGATACATCTTGCTTCTTCGGATCCGTCGGATAGTATGGAGCATTGTCGTCAGGTGTGAATGTCACGGCGCTCGAGTTTGCGTTTGTTTCGTCTCGCAATGGGACGGGAGATGCGCCGAGTTGCGCATCGTCAACGGTATTCATCAGGACTCGCTAGGTGGAACTATTGAACGCTACTTTGGGTTTAGGGCAATGGTAACGGGCACATCGTATTTATCTCGGGAGGTTAGAATTGAAGAGAATCAATTAGGGAGAACATGTATATAAGTGGGAAAAGGTCGACTAAGATTATAACCCCTATTACTTCGTAGACTCCGTGTATGGAGTCGCCTTGGATTTCAAATTCGAGGGCATTCGTGGTCGATAATTTTGGCAACACTTCATTATGGTCAGGGGTCTAGCGCTTCAGACTCCTACCATCCTAACACGCCTGGAGCGAGGTACATGTAGGTACTGTACAGCATGAAACAACCCAAATTTACATGCATATACCTAAAATATCCCGGGACTTGATCAATCTAAAGGCGAGCTAGCTTCCCCTCAACCCCTACAAGCACTAGAGCCCAGCCTAAGCTTCAAGGGGCTTAGGGCTAGTAGGTCACATCATTAACCTTCGATTTGTTTAAGAGATCCATATGCGGTCATTAGAAGGCGCGTCTCTCAAAGCGGGTTGACGCGACCGGTCACAACCCCCACATCCTTTGAATTCATAACTTACATGTGCATACCAGCCCATACATACATGAGGCACCTTGTTATCTTTTAGTACTTATTCTTCCATCAATTGGATCCATCCCCGGCCAACGTTGAACTTACCACCTTCGACCCTCCAAGAGTACGCAACCTTCGTAACAAGCAGCCAAAATCGCACGGTTGTCAAGTCAAAATGGGCCGAACCAAGAACCTCAAGCGGCAGCGTCGCGATGACGACGAGGACGAATCGAGCGACCAAGAAGTCAAGTCAACCAGCAAGTCGAGCAAGAAGGCCAAGACGAGTCGCGCCACCGATTCCGGCAAAGATGACGAAGGCAATTCTTTCTGGGGTGTGAGTTATCGCGCCAATCCACATCCCAGGACCAATGCTAATATATTTCCCCAAAGCTGGGTGGCACGCGCCGAGCTACCGTCACTGCCTTCAAGGGCAAGTCCTACATCAACATCCGCGAGTACTACACAGATGCCTCCGGTGCCCTCAAGCCAGGGAAGAAGGTAAGCTATCACGACCGGATAAGGCGAACTTAAATTTCGGCAAAGCTGATCAATTACAACTCCAGGGCATCATGCTGAATCCCGAACAATACATCAAACTCGTCGAAGCGATCCCCTCTATCAACGCCGAACTACGAAACAAGGGACATGAAATCCCGGATCTCCCTTCGGCTGCGCCTCCCGCGGATGCCCCCGACTCTGAAGAGGATGATAAGCCGGCAAAGAAGGCCAAGTCGGAGGGGAAGAAGGCCAACATCGAGGCGACCAGCGAAGAGGATTCTGATTTGGACTAGGGTTCATGCGCCATGGTAATACCCTCATTTGGTTCTATCCTCGCGAGTTTCCACGTGGTTACCTTCCCAATATCCCACTTCTCTTGGGTAATGGCTAGAAGGGGGGCCGAAGCCCAGTCGAGATCATACTACTGGTAAAACGATTGTCTGATCGTACTACTACGATTCGTAGGCATCGAGTGGTCGGGGTTTGCTTTTTTGGTTGGTTGGTTTAACCGCAGGATCGTCGGTCACTCTTATTTGATACCCATCGCTCTCTCGAGTCTATCCGGAGCCGCCATCCTCTTGGCATCAGCTCACTTGCAAAGACTTGATCAGTGCTTTTCTTTACAGTACTAGGCTACCTCCATTTCTTGTATCGTACCTAGATTGTTCATAGCTAGCAAGCAGATCCAATCAATGTCTACCAACTAAACATAACTATGTTCTTAAGGATCGATGTTTTCATTCCGAACAGAGTATTGGGGCCAGACATATTGCTTCAGTCGTACCCATACATTAGGTACCTAGGTAGTGAGTAGGTATTCGTATCCCTTGATCTCAATTTGAATGCTGAGCTCTTCTAGGCCAGAGGATGCCTATGTAGCTAACTAACCTGATGAGATATTATCCTTACACCGGGGATGGCGGCTCTAATCCCCGGGCGACTTGCTGATATTTAGTTTGAATTTACCACTATGGCCGTGTCCGAACGGCTCTCGATACATCCAGTCTCGCAAGTTTGCACCATCGGTGACCACTTAAATCATACCTACTTACATGTCTAGGCAATTGGATCAAGTGCACGGTTCCTCAGAGATCAAACGTACATTATGCGTGCTTCATCCTCTTAGACTTCACAATCCGGTGTGACTGCTGAAATCGACATTTCCGTTGTCTCCTACTAACCTTTCGACATAAAGCCTAATGTGCCTGGAGGTCTTGATCTTGTATCACAAGCATCACATGGTAAACAAACACGGGAAATCACTTCTACAATGCTATTTACATATCTAAACAACTTTACTACGATAGGAGAAGCCCATGGCCCAATGAGTCAGGTCCAGCCGAAGAGAGAAACCGGGACAGTTTCCAGATTCTTGGATAATTCTCTCAGCTCATGTTTGCTCACATCTTCGGTATATCGATCAGTCAGACTACATTGGGTAGCTAGTCAAACCACGCCCTCGGGGCTTCTACGTCTCTTCTCGAAGCAACCGATGACGAATTCCTACCAGCATCCACCAGCTCTACGATCATCCGATGTTTTTCTGATTACGCGAAATTTTCATGTTTGAGGATGGGAGCAGTTTGGTAGTTCATTTCCTGTTCTATGGATGAATATGATGGCATGGTGAAACGTCCACGATGTTGCAAGCTTATAAAGATATCACGTAGACGCATTTCTTGGACGAGGAACCAGCGATATCTCATTCTCTATATACGCGAATAAACGAGCTCTCTGCTGATTTAGAAATGCATTCTATTCGCTCCCTCCTCCTTTTTGTCGCCGGCACAACGATGTTCGGTTCCTCTGTTGGTAACGAAAGCCTAGCGTCGAAGGAAGAAGTCTTGTCCCACACTTTCCAGCCCGGCAGCAGCTTCAGCGGGACTCTCAAGCTTGACCCGAACCAGACTCTGGAATACTTCAGGAATGAGATAGGAGTCGACATCGACAAGCTACGACGCCACCCGGAGCTTTTCCCAGCCGGCTCCAGCGGAAACTATACTTTCCCCGAGGGCAGCGGCGCCGAGGGCACCATCTCCTGGAGCCTAGCGGGCCAGAACAGCTCATCGGTCACGACTTACGAAAGGATGACGTGCCTTGAATGTCAAGTGGTTTGTTCGCTCTGGGCTATTCCCTTCACGTGCATTATGTGAGTGAATACGCGTCGTCCCTTCACATAGCTACCCAAATTATCCCATGCTAATCCTTTCTTGATATACAGCTGCGGTACAATAGCACCTTTCCTAATATTCCTATATTCTATAATAGAGCCCTTGTTGATTGTCCGGTCTAAACTGACATTGTTTTTCAAGCTGTATGTATCAGTGAGAATTCTTGCTCGCAGTAAGCACCCGCGGAGAGTTATATGCTACTTCAAAGGTCTGGGTTGTTGTGAATGGAAATGCTTCCTTGACTCTCACATTATCAATATTATCATCGTGTCAAGGAATATTGGGAGCAATTATTTTCCTTCTGGTGGCCGTATTATACTGGCTTACCGTTACACTATAAGTCTTTCCCTCATAACTTAGGTACTTATCAACTCAATCGATTTGTACTACGCAACCTGCACACAAGTGGGTAATAGTGTATTAGCACGGTGTGAAGAAGGTCGCCACGAGGATTTGTGTATTGCCAGGGCAACTTGGAGATACACGGTCGGGTCGGGTGAAGTGGTCAAAGGCCACAAAATCTTGTGTACCTCGAAGATACCTTCACCTACTCAGGGCAGACATTGTGCACTCGTTACTATTTAGAAGTTTGCAGAGCCCAAGCACGACTTGTAGATATGCGAACAAACATAGGCCGAATAAGCAGGCCGCCTAAGCGTGTTTTCATACTTATATGCCTAGAAACCCAACGGCGTGATATCATCACTTGCTCTCATGGGACGTGGCATCTGTCTGCCCAGGTACTCGACATGATGAGGTCTGCATCATAGAAAGCAGACAATCAAGAAGTGAAGAGGGAGGGGGCTTGCTAGTTATTTGGTTTCTCGCCATCCCCATGAAATAAACACCCAGCCAAGCATAATGGTTATACATAAAATCCGGGCCGCTGCGTCGCGGTGCGACAGACCACCCTCATCGACATAGAAAACGTTTCATGACCCTCGCTTTCCTTCTTTTGAGGTGCTACTAGTTCCCCTCCTTCTCTCCCACCAATGATGTCGGGAACATAGGATCACAAAGTGAGGTGGGTGGCTTTCTCAGCCACCACAACAGGACCTTGGCGAGGGAGCTTGACCGCAAGCTGTTTCACGAAGTCGGATTTCCTACGTCTGTACAACAAATGGAGACGGCGACTGGATACAAGAAAGTCTGGAATTGTTGAGGAAGTGCCATGTAACACAACTTGGTACGAGTACGAACTGGATGGGCGATCTCAGCATCTGAGCCGCGGCGTCACGCAGAGAAAGCCAAACTGACGGGTTACAGTCACGGTATATATGTGATGGCGATACAAGGTTTTAACTGAGCATTAGCAATTCAAATGGCGAGTTGAGTGTCTAATAAGGGCATCCCATAACAGTAGTATAACCTCGGAAACGATGGTCACGAAATTTCCGCTCAATTCCTTACAGCCCAATATGTGATACGATTGGCTGGGACAGTTGTATGTAGCTTAGAATCTAAGTTCGCTGTGTATCAGGCAATAGCTTTTAATTCCATCATCGAGTTCATGACCATTGATACCAGAAGAGACATTTCCAACACACGCCCACAGTGACACCACATCCTTTTGGTGAATAGAAGAAAATCGGGTCGTCATCATGTCGTCAATAGGAAAAAAATAATTGTGCTMCCAGCCTCTCGTTCTCTACGAGACTGATGGATGTGATGAACAAAGTAAAACAAATAGCAGCCTCGGTCATGAACATTACTCGCCTAGAAGTCGTGATAGGCGGGAATTTTGCGTTGCTCGAGTGTCTCGTCCTTAGCATGAAAAGAAAAAAAAAGCAATCGATGATCATCTCAAGAAAATTAAGGTCCACCATGCGACGCGTCAATTCGTGAAGCATTTACACGGCCTTCAGCGGCAGTTAATAACAATCAAGAATGAAGTCGTAATTTTCGTCATCGTATCTTCTGGTGGATGGGCCCAAACATGCCGATGATGAATCGTTGCAGCGAATACAAAAGACTCGGAAGGGAATAGGTTAAGGAGTGTATCTCGTAGTCGGCATTGCACTCTAAAATGCGAAATTGATTCGTCCTAGTGGAATCAAGTCTCGCCCGAGTGCCCCAATACATGGATTAATGCGTAGAAAAGCAACCGTCGAAAATGACAAATCGAATGACCACCGGGGCGGCGTTATCGCCGGCGGGCGATCGCGGAGGCGGGACGGTTCATCGTGTCGTACCCGGGTGCAGGCATGGGGCCATCAACCATAGTTTTCCGGCGCTTAAGGTCTAGTCCGCCGCTCGAAGGTCGGGGTAGGTCGTCCTCATCGTCGCGGCTTCGCTTCAAGGCGCCAGGTCCGCCGTTCATTACTGGCTGAGCAGCATAACCGTTCTGCATCGGAGCACCCATGTCACTTTGAGAGCTATAAACATCCGGCGCCGGCGCACCATTAGTAGGCGCTCGGTCGCCGCTCATTACATTATAAAGGTTACTAGATGGTGGCACACGCGGCGGCGTACTGTATCCCCCTTGTTGAGTGTAGTACGGCTGTGGCGGTGCAGCTGTTCTCGGCGTGGCACGGCCAGAACCAGCTTGATGGTTTGGTGACCCGGTCATTTCCGGAGGGATATGTTGATGGTCGCCCGGTAATGAAGTAACGGGCGGCGCATTGTAGCTATATGATGTCCTGTTGGCGTCATAAGCTCCGCTGTCGTGTGTGTACTCAGCTTCGTGCTCAGCTTCATCTTCGCCGGACGGGTGAGGAACTCCATCACCATGCTGCAACATCCCATTGGACGGCTTGACATCGGGTGGTTCAGTCGGTCCTGCACCAGTTGGTCGTCCCGACGGCGGTCCCATCTCACTCTTCATATAAGAACTTGTTTGGCCATAGATATTCCGTTCTTGAGGACTGCTATTTGAGGGAGGATAAGGAGACTGCTGAGGGGCTTGGCCATTATACACCCCACGAGAACTGTCGTAAGGTTGGCTACCTTGCGAATAAGACTGCATGCTTTGCAGAGTGTTCCCAGGAGGGGTAGTTGCCGGGGTTGCTGGCATAGAACGCGCGGCATTGCTAAGACCTGTATCGATCGACATAGGATTAGTGCCTTGGGCGCCGCTCATCCCTTGTTGGCCCCATTGGAAATTCTCGGATGCACCCATGCTTCCCATTACGCTTGACGCGCTAGTAGGCGGCGTTGGGAATGTGTGAGCCCTGTCAAGGGATGGCCGTCCCGCGTTATTATGCGACGGGAGTGAGGGTTGCGGTCCAGGTAGCCCCATGTGGTGATGATGTTGCTGTATTGACGGCAAGACGCCGCCAGGAGGTGCCGGACCTGGACCGTTCCGCATCTGGCTCTGCTCTTGTTTTCGGCGTTCAGCCGCAGCCATGACCTGGGTCGTCCTGTTCTGGTTTGTGGGATGGTATAATAAAGCCCCAATGTTGTGGACGAACAACGGATACAATAACTCGGTGATCTTTTCTTTATTGGCAAAATCCAGCGCTCTCTCGAATGGAATCCTAAGATTATTATTATTGGCAATTGGTTCAGACGGTCGATCAAATTTGAAGCTTACCAAACTCCTTTGAGGTGCATCGGCCCAATCTTGACAACATGCCGTACTTTTTCGCTCTTGAGAATTCCATCTCTCCTACCACGAGTCATTCCGGCAACGTTAAGCAATTTTGTCCCGTTTATCATGTGATTGTCTGCCAAATTTTTTTGTGAGCTCATTCCTTAGATTTGACAACGCTGCATGGCTGAATTCTTACCTTCACGACGCGCAACACAAATCCCCCTCGCTTCAACTTGGAAGCATAGGCTGCCTTCATCTTCCCAAAGCGTAGCGGTAACTCGGGGTTTCATCCCCGGCGGCGCAATCTGACCTGTTGTGTCAAAGCCTTGGTACTGATTCTGCATACCTCCTTGATTGGGAACACCCGGAAGAGGGAGGACATTTTGGGCACCCATAGAGCCCGAGACTGGTGGTGCAGACTGGGGAGAAGTCAACCCATTCGCATAGCCATACTGGTAAGGAGGAGCGGAGTACTGTGCTGGGCCGGGCTGTAATAAGGTTGGTTGTTGATGGCCATATTGAGGTAATGCATTCGAAGTCACCGTCTGGGGTTGCGGTGCTGGACCAGCAGACATGTGAGGAGCCTGGTAGTACATGTCTGGCGCCGGATTCATCGCGGAATATTGCTCGTACCCACCAATGGCCTGCGAAGGAGGCCCAGAAATCGCCGTTGTCACAGGGAGACTCGGGGACGGCGTCTTAGGACCGTTTGAAGAAGGAGCTGAAGTGAAAGAAGACTGCGAATCTCCGTTGGAGCTCGCTGAAGATGCAATAGAGCTAACCCGGGGAGACGATGTACTCGAGGAATATGCCAATGGCGCCTGCGGCAAGGGGAGCGAAGGCAACCTCTCACTTACATACGGCGGGCGCTGGGGAATGGAAGCACCGTAGTATGGTGGTACGTCGGACGTGCCCCGGGTTTGCGGCTGGGAAATCGGCGGGAGATCCAGTTTTACGACGTTCGACGATAAAGCCACGACGGGCTAAATGGGGAGAAGCTCAAATACAGGTCGATTAGACCTGAGTTATGCTTGAGCAGGGAGACCAACACCACAATTGGGCTCCAAGATCTTATCTAGGCGAGTTAAGCCACGACAAGATGTGTTGGTCGAACCAATTGACTTGTCGAAAGGTCAATCGACGTATTTAGGAGGTGATCTGGCTGGTGTCACAGTTGCTGGGCGCGTACGAGAAATTCGACAAGCTCCAGTTCTGCACTTGCGGGGAAATAGACACAATGGATGTGTTTCCTCGTTAGGGGGGGGAATCTATTCGTACGGCGTGATCGTGACAGGTCGTAAAGGTCTGATGGATCCGTCAATTATATCGTACCCGCGCGGTCTATAGAATTAAGTCAGGCTCGAAGGCAATCTTGAGGAAGTGTCTATGCTAAAAGTCTCTGCACTAGAATCGCGGGTTTCGAAAGGTGTGGGCTGGTGGTGGCGGCGTAGCAGTAGTAGTATGTATAAAAAGAGAAGGTGCAGGAGGAAAGGAACAGCACGGCGGTTAGAAGTCGTCGTTGGTCGTTTGAACAGAATGAGGTCTCTCGCACGAACGGATACACGCACACAGAAGCACACATCGAAGTATTTCTTCCTTAAATTTTTTTTCTTCCTCTCCTCTTTTGCTTTCTCTCTTCTCCCTCTTTGGCGAGGCTGTCTCTCAACTCTAATGCAGGAACATCAGGTCCCAGATGCGCAGGGCGTAATGCAAGGCAGGAAAGAAAGTGGAGGTGGGCAGAGTTTGCGCAAGTAGGAATTGGGAACAGGACGAACACATACCTTCTCTCCGGACCTCAATAGCGTTCGCTAGTCGTAATTTGGGAGGTCGGGTCGGCACCAAAAGAGAGAAGAGAAGAAAGATAGAGGGGGAAAGGGAGAAGAAAGTCCCAAGGTTTTCCTCTTGTGGTGGTGGTGAGGAGGCAGGAAAGTAGATAGATAGTGGAGGTACGAAAGTTGAGAGAGGTCAAGGTAAGAGAAGACGGGACACAGACTTGCAGACGGGACTAGACGCTAACTAGTAAGGTAGGTTAGCAAGGGTAGCAGGGGGAGCAGGGTTACTAGAAGGCAGGGCCCAGGTAGAATAGGTTGCTGCTGCTTTTTAGGATTGGGGACTGTGGACGGTGGACGGTGGACTGTACAATTGTGTGTGTATGGGTATGGGTATGTAGGCATGTATGGATGTATGGATGGATGTACATGGGCGGTAGGGATTAGTAGCAGCGAAGCCGCTAGCACTAGACGGGTCCGGGTGTGGTGCCTGCTGGGGTTTGTTGTTGAGCCGGGGGGTGGAGGGGGAAGGATGAATAGTGGATAAGGATAGCGAAATGGGCTGGTGAGGTTGGTGGTCGGGGAGTCAGGTCAGAACACTTTTTTTTTTCCTCCTTCGCCCGCTTCCTTGCAACATGGTCTTGGGGTCTTGGGTACGTACCGGGCAGACCGTGTCTTCCTGGACGTCGCATGGGGTCTTGTCTTTGGTGGCCTAGGGTTGTACAACTAACACCAGGGCTCTCCTCAGTGTGGCTCCTTTTCGGTGGCGTGTAATCATCAGGGTTGTGTCTACCGGGATGAGGGGCTAGTCTTGTAAAATCGTACGCACAGTATGGATGCGGATTTGCGAACCGTAGGAGGCCACGGCTTGGACAGATGGATTACCTACCTAGATAGGTATGTATTGCTTCAACTCGACACAATTGAACTAATATCAACATAGGGACGTCAGAGATGTCCATTAACTCAACTAGTGCTTATCTGTGAAGGACGGATTGATGGCAGGAGGCCAATGAAGAAATGCCATTGTTTAAATTAACCATCGAATATACGAAAGCAGTGAGAGCAGTGAGGGCTTTTTTTATTTTATTTTATTTTATTTTTTCCTTTCATTCTCTATCGTTTTTTTAACCCCGGGCTGCCGTGCTTGTCCCCTGAGCGCGGCGGGTACGGATGAAGCTGCACAGTACGAACTAAGAATGCCGACAGATTGACAAGGTACTGTAAGTAAGATCTCATCCTGCCAACCCCCCCCCCCCCCCCAATCTACAAAGCCTTGTCCCATCTCTCGCCTCTCCAGAGAGGATCGATCCCTTCAGTCAGTAAATTTCATCAATAGTCGTAGACACTTGATAGTATCAGACACGAGTCCGAATGAATGGGACTTCTGTACACGAGAGCTAGGGCGACAGGTTAGAATGCCCGTTGCGCAAGTAGTGGAGGCGGGKATTGATCATTGGACAATTCCCACCCCGAAACGAGCAGAGTACATATCGTGGTCCATAGTGCTATTGTCGAGCCTCTATCTCAAAGAATTTTCTTGTAAGGATGCCAAGTTGCTGCCCATCAGAGTAATGTGAAGGACAGTCACGTCTCGACCACCTTGGCCCCTAAAAAAACAATACCTCGTACATAGATTTTTCATGTCAGATTTTCTGCTATTCTAAGAGCCCTGTCTGGAGCGATTGATGGCCCCACATTTTGCTCGACAGATTCTCGCGATGCAAGATCACAAATATACCGAAGAGAGTATACCTACTATACGCAAGTCACTAAGAAACTCGTCCATCTCCACTGCAATAGAAAACGGCCGGTGGAAAACCTTAATTTTTTCGAAGCATCACGTAACATATTCCGTGATTTATAATGATTCAAAATTTTGAAAACGATACTAGCTATTGGTTTAAATTTGGTTTGTTAAGCTTCATGGCTGTTTTTAATGTATGTTAACACCCCTACTGATTACCTCCTTGGTAGCAAACATGCTTACTTACATACATAACATGCACACACACACACACATATACACACCGTGCCAGCTACTTAGGTAGTTAAGACGGACTAATTTGTATCCTCTTACTACTCATCGGCGTATGTATTTGAATCAGTAAAAGCTAAAACAACATCGGCATACATTCACGTTAAGTCTATATGATTAACCTGCCCGTAAAGTTATTTTCAGACCTAAATAGAGATTGAAAAATCGGTGCATGTGCAGTGTTGAATAAGCATAGGACAGTGTAAAATAGTGTTGCATACAGGGCGTGCGAACAGAGCCTGTCGGGAGTAGCACCAACAAAGATATCTGTGGTGGAATTGGGTATGGATCGTCCTCCGGACCGCACGAAGAGTAACAGCCCTTGAAGTCCTATCTGTCCAAAGACACTTCTTTTTCGCAACCGACCAAGTCCGAGCATGATATGGCACGGTGTCACAAAAGTACCTGGTTAATATATGGCGTACCGGGCTCCTGAGACGCTGGGGGCTTGTGTGGCTGCTCTAAGGTAGGTACGAGTGCTTTGCGCGAATACAATCCTCGTGTCCTACTGATCTTATGTAATTCCGAGTAAGACGCGGGACCCTCCCTTTGTGCTTTGTATCTCGAGGCGGTACAAACGTTCAATACATGGCCTGTTGGTTTCTCGGATCTAGTCTAGCCTTCTCCGGGACGTTACGGGTTTACCGGACCTTGTGGCTTGAATAAACTTGCATGCCATCATCCCTAAACGTGCTCTTTGAGACAAGATCTAGCTTCATTTCGGCACGAGGAAAAGCTTCGTCAAGAGAAAGAGAAAGATTTGCTCGGCCATTCTCAAGGGCTCGGATGGTTGGTCGGCTTGGCATGGTCCTATTCCTTGAACCGGTGCTCCGCATCACCACTTATCTCCGCATCGATATCGGCCTATTTTACGTAGTATGGGGGAGATTCTTTTCGACCACTTATATTAATTAACCATAGGTACTCGTCACTTACACATAGATTCAAACAGGTCCCTTGGAATTAAGCCGATTTTAATGTCACTTTATTGTCGTCGTCGTTACAGCTAGTCGGTGGGGAGTTCGCGAAAGGTGATCATTGCCGGGTTATTATCAACACTCCTATTCATTGTGACAAGAGGAAGTAATAACGGGCGGTTGGGATTTGTTCAAGCGTCCAATAGAGTGTTAATATGGAAAATAGACCGTTTCGTTTCTCGCCAGAGGCGTGTCTGCAACAAGGTGGGCGCCATCAAGCGTCTGCTCTACGCACCCCCCTGCGAACTGGGCTTATACTTAGCACGTTTTCCTTGGCTCTTCCATCTTCCCCTCTTTTTGTCTCTTGAAGCCGTCCCCTTCGCTGGACAAGGGCCAAGGTTTCTTGTTGGTAATCAGCATCCTGGTCTCCCTAGTGGGCCTATCAAGGTTACAACGTAGACTCGACTAGGACTGGCGGATTCAGCCAACATACAGTACCCCATCGTCATCCTCGTCCTGACTCCTTACGGACCGAAGCCAGATCTAGCTGGTGGCTCCGACGAACCTTGGACAGCTTGAACTCAATTCATTGTACCATGGTATCGATCACATACGTATTCGCGTCCTTCACACTTGAATCGTGTCAGTGGGTGCCGGCAGGCACGTTCGCGATATCAAAATCAACTGCTCTAATATTCATGGGACAGGGACTACTTAACGGGTTTCCATTGTAGCTGTTCGTTTCCAGTTATTCGTCAGCCATGCAGCTACTATAGTAGCTCTGTAGAGGCGTTCAGCTAGGGGACGGCAGCCAATGCATGCACTGGACCAGGACCCAGTGTATGTGGACGTGCATGTATGTATGGCAGATGTGGCATGCTGCGAGCTTAACGAGATGCATTGTCTAGTCAAGTCACGCTTCGAAAAAGATGCGAGAGAACGCTTCGAGATGAAGATATCACTGTCAGAAGCTTTCGTCAGGTCTTGACATTTCTGTGGCTGCTCGTCGACCGTATTCTCAGAGCCTCTGCTGCATGCACGATTGGATGCTCATGCAGACCATGCCTACCCGTATCCATTAGGAACCCCGTCGAGCCTTGTGGGATGCAGCACATACACTGCAACGAACTCCACACCAGGGCATGCTCTGTACTATGGCCAACGTCCTCTCGAATCGAGGTTCCCTCTGTCACGCCTGGGAATGCACGGCAGTGGCTAATCGTTGTCCTACGCAGCAGAAGCAGGTCCGTTACACCTGCTTCATGGGGTAGCATGTACGATACATCTCTATCAGACTATAGGGGATCTACATGTTTCCTGTAATAGCCAACATATCTACATGCCTAGCCGCCTTCTGCATGCGACGTACCTATGGCATGGAGACAGGATATAGGGTTGGTAATGTCACCATTTATGATCCTGCAACAGGCTAAGTGAAAAGGAACCTCGTCGAGATTACGGGGTCTCGTGTTTCAAACCGAGAGCACGCCAATTCCCTCGATGTCTATCTCTTTTCTCTGAACCTGTAAGCCCAAATCCGAGCCGAGGCTCGTCTGGCATGGCGGTGATTCTCCCCGTTACAGTATAGATACCTAGGTATGTATTATATCCTCTCTATCCAGCGCATTGAATTTGAATAGCAATTAGTCTTTCTCCGCTTCTTTGTTTGACAAGAGACGATATATTTAGTATACAGCTTTCTTTCTCCTGCCTCGATAGACTCTGTGTAAGATGGTATGTAAGTGTATATGAAGAACGACATACATGTATGTAGGTACCGTATGCCCAAGTACTGCCTACTTGTCTGAAGAACATTAGGTGTGTGTAAGACGGGAGCCCGGGCTTCTTGGGGGTGGGGCTTGCAGGATACTAAAAGACGCCGCACCACCTGAAGTACAAAGGCATGTACATGGACAGGTACGTAGGGTAGGTGGTGTCTCTCTCTCTGCAGCACTTACGTATCCCAATGCAAGATTCCGCGAAATCTCAGCATCCGTCTGCTAAGCTACTGCTACTGTAAACTACTGTAGTATGTATGTATGTATGTATGTATGTACATAGTATGTGCGTACATAAGATATCTGGCCTTACATAACCTAAAATCCACACTAAAAATCGCCAAGCCCGTCTCTTGCATGCTTACCCTGGGATCAGCCCACCTATTGTAGCCAGGTACGTAGCTGCCATGTACATGTAGCTTAGCTACCTATGTACATACATGTATGTACCTACATGCCTTTATCGCCCCCACTGCAGCACGTCCTCCGCGAGTACCACCATACCTACATACATACAGTACCTAATCATTTCAACTACACATGTGCTCCAGCGCGGCACAGCGCACCAGTCACGGTTGATCTCTGGTTTGAAGCACCTGTACAGAGTTCGTCGAATCATAGCGACGATCCCTCAATCGGATCTTGAAGTATCCGTTTCCACTGTCATAGCGGCAAGCTCCGTCTATGTATAGTGTTTCCTGGCTCCATAACCGAAGACAATGGGGTTTTCCTACTAGGATACAATCTAAGCCTTCCGATTGACTGTCAGACTCAGAGCCTTGTGTTTATTGTGTTACGTCCTTAACCCTACATACCTATACCGACCTGGCAGCTATCTGAGTATTTTGGTCATACCAAGACTCAAAACCTCATCATCCAGTGGGGAAAAACAGACTGACTGACCAGAGTCAGATGAACGTTAAAAGTAGCAAATAATAAAAGCCTGTGGCAGGCATTGGCGTCGCCAGCCAATCACGGCATAGACTCATCATCCTTCGATAAAGGGATGGCTTGACAGCGTGGCCCGGTAAGCAACTTATTTAGTCTCGACCCTTTCGTGGCCTGAGCTTACTGGCTAATCCACCAATGGCTCAAATGGTTGAGGAAATGCTGGCAGATCTGAAGCTAGCCCTAGATTGATTCGCGGTCAGCCACATGGGCGAGGAATGATCGCCTTGCCTAATTTCCAGGGTCCTGTTTCAGTCAGTGGACCCTCACCAACAGTCACGTACAAGAGGACGGGACGAGGAGAGCATTCACTTACAATATTTCTACGTGTACACTGTAGTGTCGAGCGAGACTGGATGGGGATTACCAAAAATGTCCGCTCATCGCATCATATCTTAATACTCCGCCTTAATATAAGACCGTTATGTAGTGGGATAGATGTTAGATCCCTCTAAGTAACTGTAAGCTAGGAGGTACGCACGTTGGTAACTTAGACTACCTCCTAAGCGTTATACCGGCATCGTTGTTAAGCTGCACGTACTTCCGTGCGTCGTGCGCCAGTGGATCGACGCAGGGCGACGGAAGCCAAAATCCACGTCGTTGGAAATTCCAGGGGGCCATCAGTCTTGAAGAAGGGTGGACTCGCTCCAAATTCGTAAACCAGTTAGTTACTTGGGGGTTCACCACCTGCGAGGCTCCGGAGAGATGCATGATTCCATGCAGCCTGTATTATTTTCGTTCTCCATTCCTTCCCCCCTCACATGCTCTGCGCACCGAGAAGCACATGAATCTCGTGCTATCGTTACTGTCGGGTTGATTCCCAACGAAGCGGCTTACTGTGGATACGTAACAAGGTGACGGCATGTTGTGGAAGAGAGCCTCACGCTCACTGCAATGCTGTGCCATGCCAATGCCATGCATAGCATCCATCCATCCATTCACAGTGGTATAATGTATAGGCCCCTCGAGGTATGGCATGTGAAATCACCACATAAACTTTGCAATGTGAATCAACCCGGATTTAGGTACCTATATGTGTCTTGCTGTGACGTGCGGTTCGAGGGCAAGACAGTTCGAAACACGGCACGGAGTCTACAGCAGGAACAGCGCGTTCCTGGACCTAGGCCCGTCCTAGGAGATGAGTGACAACTAATCAGAAATCGAGGCTGTCGTGTTCTCAACACAATTTGCGAGCTATCAGTCGCAACGGTGAAAGCCCTCGCCTTTCTCCCTTCAACCTTGAGGCTGGGAGATCTCATCTTGGCATCTCTCACTCCGGACAGGGTTGAAGTAACGCAGACCTACCTGATCCATTGTTACCAAAGTGTCTCGAAGGCGGTAAATCCGTGTGGCTAGTCCAGCATCTGCTGATTTGATACGTACCGAAATACAAAATCGGCCGGATTCGCTACGTCGGCTCATGCTCGAGCCGAACTCCAGAAAAGTAAGGTACAAGAGGGGGGTATAAGTTGCTTAATTAGGTTCAGGATCTCGCTTACACTTGACAGTTCCTTCATCCCTTTCTTCGCTTATACGGAGTACGGACGACGCGTCACGGCAATTCAATTCGCAAAGAGCCAGAACCCAAAATCTCACGTCGAATCATATTGCTATCGACAGCCCTTTGCTCATTTCCCGTCACCTCATGCCACGGAGAAGAGAGCACGGCTTCTACCGTAAGAGCCGTCGTCAGAAAAGGCTCATGGAAATCTCGTAAGATGACAGGGGAACCCGTCAAGATGGCTTGAGCACTTGCATGACCCAGAAGCAGTCTAACGCACAGCGGGCAGCGGCTATGCAAATCTCACATCTGCGATGTATCCAATCAAGCCTGCGTTACCCCATGCTGCCGCTGGAGGGGGACCCCAAAATCGCATCCGTAAAATGCGAAGAATTTTAGGTCGACTAGCCATGCTTGGCCTTACTCATAGTACGAGGGCGTTTCACAGGCCACTGCCGTCATCTATCGTAACGACTTAGCTCGCCTGCTTGTATATCTACGATTTTGCATCACCCTTAACCATTACGGTCCCGATTCCCATCGGTACAGCTCATAAGCTATGTAGTAGTGCCTGCGTCCAGATGGCGGCCGTTCCGAAGGCGTGGGAATTGGGTCTCTAGCTCATCCCGATACCTTAACCCTGTCACCAACGACACATTTCCAACAACAAGCAAACATCCATCCAATCTTCTCCGCAAGCCCAACTACCTGCAACTCGTACAGTGTGAAGGTGGAGCACGTGAACGATCAGGACAAATCCAATGGTGACGACTGACCGATAAATTGAATTAACTCGGAAGGCCAGAGGAACTTTTAGAATACCGTCGGGGCTATCGGCGCTCCAACTTGACCATTATCTAGCTGCTGAAAGGGATTCCACATCGTCACATCGAGAGGGGGGTATTCGAGGAACAGCCTAACATTAGCTTTGTGTTGCGCAAGCCCCTTTTGCGACCCTCCCATGGTGTTGACCAAGACTCCCCCACCGTCTTTTCCTCGCGTCCAATCAAGCATGTCCACGTCGACAAGCACCACCATTCTATTTCACAGTGAGGGGAAAGGAAATCTTCTTTAGAGCGAGAAGAACTAAACTAAACGAGCACCAGTGGAGTGACCGAAGCTATTGAAAAGCCCGTTGGTGATCACCGAGCCGAGAAAAGCCTTCCATTTTTATCCCCAAGTTCTGCGCAGTCGGAAGATTAAAAGGCGGCCTACCAAGCGTACTATCCCCGAGATTAGGTTTGAGAAGGAGAATCGGTCGTCACAATTTGAGAAACTTCACCTCGAATCACGGAAACTAGACTCAAATTCCTGACTAGTCGGGTGTGTGTTAATTAGCCACATGAATATAGAAGCTCCCGTGAGCTTGTTGCTGGTGTGAAAAGGCGTCCATACGTTGTCATCCCTTCTAAGGCAAGCCACTTGGCTTTCCCAAGGTCGGTAAGCCGAAGAGAATGAACCATAAGGTCAGCAGGAGTGGACATAAAGTTGAAGGGTTGGGGAGGCGTCAAACTACGGCATCGAGATGCTTCAAAGCTCACGAGTTATTTCACAGAGCAAAGTTCCAATGGCTATAACGTGTTTCCCGTCTCGACTATCCGCGGGTCCAATAGGGAATTAGAACGTGGTTGAACTAAACCACATAGCTCCAACAAGCTTCCCGAGTCTCCCAAATAATGTTCTATAGCAGAACTACTACTATGGGTCTCTTCTCATAACGCCGCCCTATCCATTTCCATTATCATGGAGTAAACCCATCAAAATGACACCGGCAAAGCAAACCCCAAATTCCGCGAGGCCTGGCCAAGTTGGCAAGTATCCAAGTCAAGGTAATAAGCAACCGACAACTTTGTTTTAATCCACCTAGATATTTTAGTTTCGAGCAATATCGCCGATATGGGACAGCCGGTTGTCAACGCATACTTTCAAAGGACCCTGATGCTACTCAATTGAGGTTGGTGATGAGCTTTGCCATTATTAGAGAAAATAGAAAAATTAATAGCCACACCGTATGAGAAGTTTTCTGGCACTCCGCAAAACGATAGGTCCAAGCTCCTTTCTACTTGTAGTTACTGCAAGTTGTCCCTCACCGCTATTTCGCCAGGAGGTCCATGTCCCATGTCCATGGCCAGATCTTAACCAAACACCCCTCTCTTCTTAACTTCCACCTCTCTCACTTGTCATCCTTGTCGCCGCAAATCCTTGCCGATGCTCCATCGCGCTTGTCCGATGATCGCCGGTTATTAGTTTTGCTATCTTCCTACCCTCTTGGAACTTTAGATACCAGGGCCTTTCTTATTACTATTATCCAAATCATAGCCCGTTTTACATGCCATGACGTTCACGTGGCGGTGGCTGGTTTGAAGCAAATAGTCTCGAGTCTCGTCTTTTCGAAGCGGTCTTGGCTCTGCGAATCTTGACCGGTGTGATCTGATTGGGACGGGTCCACAAGGTTTTCCGAGCTGCTCATCGGTCTGCCAGTCAGAAGGGCGTCAGACTAAGTGCCCCATGTATGATTAATACTGTGATATACAGTACATCAGATGTGAAAGAATTGCATAGTGCGCCACAGTGTTCATCGCACAAGGGGCATTTAGTCTGACGCTATTCTGCCAGTTTAGACCTTGACTCTAATTTTTTTTTCTTTCTCTTAACCTGCCTTTCTCGTCCCTGTCCACAAGCGCTCCCTCAAGACCGGACGCATATACCTGTCACAGGAGCAACAAGACCAAGAAATTCCAGTTATCATGGCTAACCATACCTTGTTACTCGTGTAACACAGCTCCTATACTGTATAATATGAAGGATGAATACAGTAGACACAGTTGTCCGCAGATCCCTTCCCCAGCCCCTGTGTGTTTCTTTCTCGCATGGCTTCCTATGTATATCCAGGATAGTTAGAAATGGCCGAAAGGTTGATTTCTATGAAGCGTCTAGGTTTAGCTATCGTGTAAAAGGGTGCTGTTGGGGCGTGCCTCGTCGACAGAATGTGATCGCCGACAAGGATTTTTGACGAGTTCGCTTGTGTATCTCTATTCTTATACTCCGTCAAAGCGTGACTCGTCCGCTACAGATTCCATGTATGTGAATACATCTGTACGCCGCGCGAACGATACCTAGTACATGCGAAAAGACTATCTCTAATCTCTGAGGGGCCACCGTTGATCTGAAAATCAATCTTACATCGTGCATGCACCATGGGCCACACCATGTACTATACTCCTACTTATTAAATGACCAGTTAGGGATCACTTTCAGCTACCTACGATACCGTGGGTGGCCACATAGATAATAAGTATTGTTCATGTACGTAGCATTATGTACTGTAGGGTACATACATAGTACGTAGTATGTGCGGCGCGGCATGGTACGACTTACAGCACATAACCGCACTCACATATCTAGCGGGAAAAGTGGACAGGGGGGGAGAGGGATGTGGACAAGCAATTGCTGCCGCTATTGCTGACAATGCTTATCCTCCTCCACTGCTTGGTTTTCCAGAACAGATCCCTCTCGGCAGCAAAACAAAAAGACGGGGAGCGGATCATAGCCGAGGAATTTCAAAAAGCCGCACCTTCGGCCCACGTTGCATGGTACAAGATGATCGTATGGCGGGAAGGGTCCCTCTTTAGCTGCCCCGTGTCCGCCAGCTATTCGAGGTTCGTCTTCCCACGTTCGTAAAACGAGAGGCGATTCATCCCGGTACGTATGGTCAAATCGGCCAGGAACCCTTTACGCCCTGCCCCCCCTTTCCGAGTACAACTAGCCAGCCAGCCACCCCACGTAACAAGCAGCGAGAGGGCAAGCAAGCAAGCAAGCGGGCACGCGCGAGGAGCATCCGCCTCCGCTGCCGCCGCAGCACAGGCGGTGCCAACCAAACAGGGAGCATAAGCAAGTATGATCCGCATATGTAGCCCAGTGACAATCTCCTGATGCCTGTCTGCGTATACCTTCCAATACACAAAGTACGTGCTCTATTTATGAATATGTATTTGAAGGGCTGGCCTCGACTCGATATTCCCCTCCTACCCATGTCGCATCGACATTGTGCCMCCCCCATTGTTGTGGAGAGCTTCAACCCCCMCCAGCCATACCATCTTCGTTTCTAAGTGACCTTGCGAACCAATGTGTATCCTCCTCACAGCCCAAGTATCTCGTAACGGAACTCATATGGAGTCGAGGACCAGCAGGGCGAAAACATGGCCCAGATCCGGGAGTTCTGCCCTGTCGCCCGGTCACTGTTACTGGTTACTAAATCCGCCAAACGCCCACCGAGACCAACACAGCTCCAGGGGTTTGGCGGAGTCAAGGGTAATGAGTGAAAGTGATTACTGTATGAGGTTGAATCTATGTTTCTATCTTGAGGGGTGAGCATTTAACTCCGGGTCGTAACGTAGCCGGGCTCGGCTCGAGTTTAGGCAAGCCTGTCTTCTCGAGGAATTCCTAACCATGACGGCGACCCTATATCGGATCTTTGCCCACCAATCGCTAGGCGCACAGGTCAATTTCTTTAAAACATAACCAGACATTGGTCGCGACCCAACAGGAAGGCCACTGCAACGTAGCCGGACAAGCAGGGGAGGTGAAGAGCAAGCCCGCGCGTCTTAGAAGCAGAGGGTGGCAATTGTTCATGCCGGTAAAACATAAAAAACGCTGCGGCTGCACAGGAGACGGGTCGGGAATGCAACCCGACTCGATAGTGTTGAGTTATGGTACCCCATCCAACTGTGACCCTAAGGTGGATAAGCAGCACAGCATAGCAAATACATACATACAGACACAGCAAAGAACGACGACGGGTCCCAATTGCCAGGCTGCATGAACGCCTAGCATGGGGCCAGCGTGCGCCACTGACACAGACACTGGACAAAATACATAACCCCGAGGCCCTTAGATTGAAGGGTATGCATCCCCGGCTCCTGGAGGATCGAAGCCTCGATTCCAAGCCATAAGCAGTAATCAACGGTCTGGCAGACCTAAGATTCGGCATGTAGGTGCATACATTACCAGGCACGTACGTACGTACGTACATGATGTAGGAAGCATGGAGGGAGCTCCCGCCCTGTGGGTTGCCCGTTGTGCAGGTGACAATCGGGGTGTATCATCAGCCTCCGATGACATGATGGAAATGTGAGCTATCAGCATCTCAGGACGTTAGTGTCAAGTTGGTGGAGGACATCGTCCCCTGGCCCAATGATGTGCATCAACTACAAATAGCTATAACTTGGCTGCTAGGGCTTAGAGAGATACATCCATCGTACCTCAGCTCAGCTGGGCCAGAAGTACGACGAGAGAGAGGGCTGCATAAGAGACGATGACGGGAGATGTGGTGGGCTACTTGCATGAGAAATGTGCGGGGGACAGGAAATCGAACCGGGACCGATCCCATCGCGAGACAAGCAGGTGGTTGCTGGATATGTCTGTCGCATCTTCGCTAGGCCAGGCCAGGCCCGGTCGGGCTAAGGCCAGTGTGTGTGAGTGTGTGTGCCAACCAACAACCGAATTGCCGCCCTCGTGACTGGGAATCCTTCACCTCAATCTGACAATTTCCCATGCTCCTAATAAATCCATCCCTACGACTGCAACCCGCGCTGGGCGCCAAAACAAGTCTGGCTCGGGCTTTTTGGTTTCGAAACGCGCACACCCGATTGGCCAGCTGGGCGCCTCCGTCAGATGTCGTGATATGATATCCCGTTGGCGGGCGAATCTCGTAGCCGTTTTGTGATAGAACTCTCGCGCGATATCGTATGCGGGCTTGGCGTAAGATGCTAATTTGCACCGAAGGTGTTTTACGATGGAAGATGGTGCGGATGGAAGGATTACTTTACACCTATGAATAGCAAGCGCGTCGATCGAGCGCTTCTTACCATCTCTGCTTAATCCTTAAGCTATGCTAATCCTCAGCTATGCCAGTAAGTTGGATTGCTCGAGATCCAGGTATGACGACGACGACGCGAAGCAAGCAGGCAAGAAGGATGTATCATGTATGAAGCAGGCATGGAAGTACATCAATGCTGTACAAATACATCTAGCACCTAAATAAATGGGTCGTCACGTGTTGCTGCCGGCATGTCCTCTGTTGTGTTGCCCTAGCTGCCCAGTAGCTCAGTTTTTAGGTTTCCGCTAGCGTCGAGTCGACGTTGTAGTGTAGGCAGGTAAGGCAGGTAGGTAAGGTACATACTTGGCTATGGGAATGTCTCGGTCAAAGAAAACAACACTTGAACAACCCAAGGCTGGTCGTGCGCGAGAGTGGGTAACCGTTTCTTTGCCTTCACCATGACGTAGCAATCACGCGTTGCCAATTCCAACTTCTTCGCCCCTACCTTTGTGTCACCGGATTCTTTTCACTTACCATGTCGCCTCCATCAAACACGTCGAGACCCGCGATACCGAAACCCGCCGAGCCCAAATATGGCCAGTCGTTTGACACCTGGAACTCGTCGGCCACCGGCCACCAGCGCGCCGAAAACCACCTGGCGAGGTCCACCGGCTGGCGCCAGTCTCGGAACTTGAAGCTGACGGGCCAATTCAAGAGCGGCCCGGGTGGCGGGCAGCGAGTATCAGATACAGTTGGCTCGGGGTCTAAAAACTGGGATCCCAAGTTGAAAGCCCTCGTCACGCCCGAGCTGCGATCACGGGCCAAATGCTCCGTTATGGACATGCTGGCGAAGCCAGGAACTATGGCGACGAGCATGGTATCATCTACCTCAACCGGACCGGGCGCGAAACCTGATGTAGACAGTGAAAGCCGTTGCAATGTCACAGCCGAGGAGAAGCTTATGGCTCAGCGCAAAGCCGAAGACGAAGCACAAGAAGCGGAGAGAGCGCGCCCAAAGGGTATCTTCGATGGCGTCGTGGTCTACATCAACGGTAGCACGCACCCTTTGATATCAGACCACAAGCTCAAGCACGTGCTAGCCGAACACGGCGCGAGGACCTCCATTCACCTTGGACGGCGACAGGTAACTCATGTCATTTTAGGAAGACATGCTGGCGGCGTAGGAGGCGCTGGGGGAGGTCTAGCAGGAGGGAAAATGCAGAAAGAGATTCAGAAGGTCGGCGGCTGCGGCGTGAAGTTTGTGGGTGCTGAATGGGTTCTCGAGAGCATCAAGGCGGGCAAACGGCTTCCAGAAGCGAGATTCAGCAATTTAAAAATCGCTCCTAAAGGCCAGCAGAGTGTCTATGGTTTATATTCCGGAACCAAAGCTGTTGCGGAGCAATCTAAAACTCGGTAGACGAACCCGAAGTCGCCTACGTTGATGAGCTCACGACGCTTCTTACTAGCATACGATAGGACAACGGGTTGCATTTAGGGTTTACGACATTGCATTATAAGATACATACATGGGGGATGGTTACTTTGCATGATACATCGGCATGAAGCATGAATTGCATAAGTGGTCGGTATTGGACAGGCCACCGGGCGTCTTTCTCGGGTTGCATGGAGTCGGGGAAAGTGATGTTTTCTTCGGCGCAATTTAGACGTGTCTTTATAAGAAGGCCGTGCCTGTACCTATTCAAATACTATTTTTACAGACAACATAAGTACCTCCTACATGTCTATGGTGCAGCCGTTGGTCCGCTCCATAGACGTTATAGCTTAACTCAGCTGCGTTACGTCGGTCAGAGAGGACCACTGGCATACGCAACATCATTGGCAGACATAGTTGCTTGGGGCGAGGTTCTATTGATAATTCGGTGCATGGAGTTGGCCAGGGCTTACCGAGAATGTCACCGAGGATGTCACCTAGGTATGCAGATATGCAGGTACCACCACATTCATTCCCCGCGGGGAAATCTTATTACCGGTCTTACTAAACCAGGGGCTCCTTTCAGCTAAGGTGAGAGCTAAGGCCATTGTACCATCAAAGACGATCGTTTCATAATACCGAATATACTCTCCATTTCGAATTAAACGATATATCAAGGTTCATTCCAATCTCGTTTAAAGGAGCCAGTCGCTTGCCAGCAAGCATCTAGTCTCATCGTCAAGTACACGAACTTGTGTGGTTAACCTACAACAATGAGCCATCCCCAAGATGAAATCCACCAGTACTCTCTGGAGAAGCCAGAGTCGTTCTGGGCTCACCACGCTGGAGACTTGCACTGGCATAGGAAGCCCGATTCCGTCTTGATTAAGACCACGAAGAAACTCGGAAGTGGCGTAGAGTATCCGCATTGGGAGTGGTTTACAGGCGGTGAAATATCTACATGTTTCAACTGTGTTGACCGACACGTCCTCGCTGGCAATGGCGATCAACCCGCAATCTTCTATGACAGTCCCGTTACCAAATCGAAAAGGACCATCACGTACGCCCAACTCCTCAATGAAGTCGAGGTCACGGCTGGKGCTTTGAGGGAAGAAGGTGTCAAGAAAGGGGATGTCGTGCTGGTTTACAGTACGTCTCTTCCAACGCCGTCTTCTCATCAGAGCAGAAAGTAACTAACAATATATAGTGCCAATGATGCCGGCTGCTCTAATTGGCATTCTTGCCATCAATCGGCTCGGTGCAATCCATGCTGTTGTGTTCGGCGGGTTTGCTGCTACTTCCTTGGCCCAGCGCATCGAGGCATCCAAGCCCGTGGCCATTCTGACGGCTTCATGCGGTATCGATGGATCCAAGCCGCCCATGAGTTACAGACCGCTCATCTCAGAGGCAATTCGGTTATCTACTCACAAACCAAGCCGCGTCATAGTGTGGCAGCGAGATGAACTGCGATGGGACCCGCTGAATAAAGCGGCCGGTGAGCGTAATTGGTTTAAGATGGTCCGCAGCTGTAGAGCAAGAGGCGTAAAGGCAGATTGTGTGCCCGTTAGAGCCGCTGATGAAATCTACATCATCTACACTAGTGGGACAACGGGTTCTCCAAAGGGTGTTGTTCGTCAAGCAGGCGGACACGCAGTTGGATTACACCTTTCGATAAGATATCTGTTCGGAGTCCATGGACCTGGAGATGTGATGTTTACAGCGAGGTAAATTGGTATTCATTATAGAGTCCAGAAGGAGCGCTAACTAGAGAGAAGCGATATAGGTTGGGTGGTTGGACATTCCTATATCATCTATGCCCCCCTCCTTGCCGGGGCTGCAACTGTTCTTTTCGAAGGAAAACCCGTTGGAACGCCTGATAGTTCGACGCTATGGCGTATCGTACAGGATTATAAAGTGACGAGCCTGTTCACCGCACCGAGTGAGTACAACATAAAACTCAGGCTAAACCTCGAGACTAATGGTCCTAGCTGCTTTGCGAGCCATTAAGAGAGATGATCCAGACAATAAATTCATCAAGCAGATAGGTGAGCAAGGTGGCCTCAAAAGTCTAAAGGCCCTTTTCCTCGCTGGAGAGCGATCGGAACCATCTATCATCACAATGTACCAAGAGCTTATACGGCAGTATGGTGCTCCTCATGCCACCGTAATAGATAACTGGTGGTCGTCAGAATCTAGGTCACCAATATCAGGTATTAGTCTAGCTCCTCACGCTGCAGATCCCAGAAACGGAAGAATCAAGAGCCATAAGCCGTTACCGATCAAGCCGGGAAGTGCTGGGAAGGCGATGCCAGGCTTTGACGTCAGAGCAGTGGATGATAATGGTAACGAAGTGAAGAGAGGGAAAATGGGCAACATTGTACTGGCAATACCGCTAGCGCCAACGGGTTTCACAACGTTGTGGAGGGACGAAGAGAGGTTTTATAACGGGTATCTTAAGAGGTTTGGAGGAAAATGGATTGACACCGGCGGCAAGTTTCATCGAAGCTCGTGGGATCTTGCACTCCAGCTAATTCAAAACAGATGCCGGCATGATAGATGCCCAAGGGTATATCAGCATTATGAGCCGAAGTGATGACTTGATTAATACAGCTGGTCATCGTCTTTCAACTGGTAAGCCCGGTCCGACATATTACTAACAGATTTTATTAATACGAAAGAAATAGGCTCGATCGAACAAGCAATAACAAGCCATCCCCTGGTCGCTGAAGCCAGTGTGGTCGGCATTCCAGACTCTCTAAAGGGCCAACTTCCTTTCGCCTTCATCACGTTGTCAGTACCTGACCACCCTACTTCTGCTGTGCCAGATGAAGTTCTATTGAATGAGATCCAGAGTCGGGTTCGAGAGCAGATTGGAGGAATTGCAACTCTTGGTGGTATCATACAAGGCAAGGGAATGATTCCCAAAACGCGATCGGGCAAGACATTACGGAGAGTTCTAAGGGAGCTGGTCGAGAACGCCGTTCACGGTGAGCTCGAGAATGAAGTGCAATACCCTGCGACCATTGAAGACGTATCAGTGATTGACGTCGCAAGATCCAAGGTCGCAGAATATTTTAAGCACAGGGGAAACGCGCACAAAGCTATCGAGGCGAGAGCGAAGCTATAGGACCTCCCTCGTCATTAAGCCATAACTCCGAGACTTCTTATCGGTGCTCTATTTTTGCCTCTGCTCCCTTATGTCAAGGCAGGGAAGAGACTCCGATTACGATGACCGGTACGTCTCTGCTTAAATAGCCTTCTCTCGAGGCCGATGGGGATATAGGACTTTGACAACGCGTCTTAATTCCCAACTTCGAGATCTTGTGTTCCTTCTCTTCATATTTATTGTTATCTGCCTATTGTCCCCGCTGAAGGATTGCGAAACTCGGACATAGAGTTATGTCCTCGGCTTGTCCATCCCTTCGTTTGAGCTGTTTGGGGCTTTGGCTTACCAATCACAATCGCGATGTCCAACACATCGAGATATGTTCGCTTTAAGACGTCATTTCTGGGAGAATCCTATTCACGAGGAGTTGGGGCTTGTCCGATATAGGTCTTAAGTAAGGTATACGGTATGGTGGCGAGAAATATGCCTTAGGCATTTTGCCCGAAAGAGACTCGAGTACGGGGCGGCATGCCCGCGTGCTATACTCCGCTAACATGGACGTTCCTTTTTCCGCAAAATTCACCTTCTACGGCTAGATGTGTTCCTGAAGTGCCTTGCGGTTTCATGGTGAATGACTCAGCTTATAAATGGAGTTGTCGTTCAGCTTCCGCGACAAATGTCTCAATTAGGAAACTTACCTACACTGACATGTATATAGCCTCAACACCTAGGACTTCAACATGAATAGAAACTATCTAAGTATAATCAATATTGAGTCAAATCATATAAATATGCCCTGCCCGCTAAACATCATGGAATGTGCTCTTGTTGAGGACAACAAAGTTAACAAGCGTGCTCACGAGCCAAGTAGACGACACTCTTCACGATGACGGAAAAGGAGATAACAATAGTTTGGGCGAACCATCGTAAGTTTTCACCAGAACAGAAACTATTAGGTGGTAGTTACGGATGGAATTTCTTATGTTCATACTGACATCTTTAAAGGGGCCGTTAGTTGTAGCTGGGCTACTAAACAGGCAGTCCGGTTTGGCGCAAACGGTAGCACAATATCACAGATAGTCGACCTATACTTAACGAAGAATCTCGCGTTCTCAAGTTCCGGAGCATGCCAAGGTTCAGGGAATGATGAAATATGGCTTCTCAAGGGCGATGACAAGCCTGAGCTCGCCAGAGCCGAGGCGTTTGGTTCCCAGGGAGCTCTTCAATTTCTCCTGAGTTGCCTGCGAGCTGCCGAACTATCCGGGAATGGCATTGTTAGATTAATTATTCCGTTACAGGGAGGGACAATCTCCAGGTCCGACATTATTCCTCTTCGTCTCAAGGACGCCCCCGGGGTCGAGCATGTGGTGTCCTTCTCGATGCCGCTTCAATCTTTCCCCGGCGATGCTCTAGATTTAGGTACCGTTTCACTCCCTGAGCTATTTCGCTCTTCTGCGGGAGCAGCATTGCTTCAAGGCTTGCCTTCAGGGGAACCGACTCGACGTAAGCCTCTTGTTTCTGCGGAATTTGAGGCAGAGTTCGAGGATAAGATGTCAATCCCGTGGGTCATACCGGTACCAGCTCGTCGCAAGCGCATTGTACTCGTTGGTTGCAGCTCACGCGATCCTGAATCAGGTGCTTGGACGACGTACGCGTGCGATGCTGCCCGTGCTCTTGGGATCGACCTAGTCATTATAGAGAAGCCTGGAGGTTGGATCGAGCGAAGGGAATACTCGGACTGGTATGAAGCACTCCTACCCGCCGGTTCTTGGTGGTCGAACCCTCCAGGAGATGACATGGCAGATCATATTGTCACAATGATTAGATCGTATGGCAAGAAGGTTGACGGAATTGTTGCCTTCCTGGAACCATTTGTCGCCACGGTCAGCCGTGTAGCTCAGCAGCTCGGTCTCCCATGTCAACCGGCTGAATCGTACGAGAATGCAACCGACAAGTACAAGCTGGCTATTTTCGAAGGCCGTAAACCTTTTTTCGGCTCGACAGCTGAGGAGGCTCTGAGCTTCGTCGCGAAGGAGAACCTGTCGTATCCCCTAATCATCAAGCCGCGTCTAGGTCTGAACTCGGAGGGGGTAGTGCGAGTAGATGATGAAGCAGGGATCGGACCTGCTGTAGAAATGATCCAGAAAACTTTCTTCAAATCGTTTACAATGGAGAGATACTGCGACGGGCCAGAAGTTGACGTTAATCTCGTCCTTCTCGATGGCGAAGTACTCTTCTGCGAAATTTCTGACGACTTCCCCAAGTCAGGAGATAATGACGACGCAGGTGCCCTCGCCTCGCAAAGGAACTTCTTAGAGACATATCTTGTCCACCCCTCTGCACTGCCGACTCCCGAACTTAAAATGCTACGAGAATCCATTAGTTCTACCATCCGGAGACTCGGTTTTTCTAGCGGCATTATGCATGTGGAGGCCCGAGTCGATGGATCCTCAGTGAAATACCAGTCGGTTAATGGCATACAAGATTTGCAACCGGCTAAGACAGCAGCAAGATCCAACCCTCCTAGTCCCTGGGTCATAGAGATCAACCCTCGGCCTCCAGGTTTGACTGCTAGTCGCATCGTTGAATCGGTTTATGGAATTGATTATTTCGGGGTTGCGCTAGCCTTGGCTACAGATGATAAAGAACGGGTCAGAGCATTGTGTCGTCCGTTTCTAAACGGTGCTCAGTATACCGGAGCGATGACATTGATTGGTGCTGAATTTGATGAATCCTGCGAAGGAATCTTCGATTCGGATGATATCTGCGAAGAACTGCTCCATAGGAGGCCGGACCTAGCACAAAACAGTGAGTAAATCTAATGATGATGGCCACGGTCGAAGATATTGAGAAAGAGAAATGCTAACTCTGAGTACCATAGTCAATCGCTACGGCTGTCTCGCTAAAAGGGGCCAGAAGATCCCGCACCCTAGTTCCGGATCGAACACTTTCTTGGCCTATTTCAATGTGTTCTCCAAATCGAGAAAGGAGGCACTTGAGATAGCAACCGAAGTGAGGAAGGAAGTCAGATACTTAATCCGCTAAGTTGGAATTCCCTGCTGTGACCTTTCTCTTTCTTGGTCCTTTTTCTTTTCCGTGTAGCTCATGCACTTGTCCTTAGTCACTCTTTTTGTTTTCACTTGCCCCTTCGTTCACTGTATTAGAGGATTTTTAGAAGTTAGATATAGCATTACATAGAATGGCATAGACTAGGTATAGATATAGAATTGATAGATAAACTTGGGAATAACGCCATGCTCATGATGTGCTATTAGCTGGCCTTACATTCAACACAACGCAAGGCACGAGCATGTGATTTCCCAACAATGTAAGATTCATGTGGTTAAATGTACCATCGAAGTGATGTTCAAATTAGCTATACCGTTAGCTAATATGCCATGCATCCGGGCTGGCTAAGAAATAAGAATGCAAATAGGTACCTCCTATCCAGGGTAGCAAGCAGAGATGGGTAGCCGGATCCGCTACCGAAATTAAACACATCTATCCCACCATACCGATCTATATACCGAGTCATTAAGGGGCAAATAATATAACAATACTGTAAGCATTGGTTGATCTGTTAGCACACTAGCTATTTAGCGTGTGGTGTAGAGGTCATTCAAATCTGAGATTGAGTCTATATGACATGAGGCAGATAGACTTATAGATCCTAAGCTTGCTAGCATATAGCTATAGACGTATCTCTATTTACTCCTGGTGGACACGTTACAAACTATAAATAAACTCAGGATTCTCCCTATCGGTTAAATCAAGGAACTCTTGTCCATCCACTTTCGTATAACCCGGACTTGCTCGAATGGCAGCCTTAGCCTTATTTTGACGCCGGCACCAGATATTGATAAATATCAAAATGGCGAATGATATGGCCATGCACACGAGAACTGTTATGTTCGCGTTACGGTACCGGGGTGCATCCGTTGATTGAAACACTTGGGGCCCGATGATATCGCCAACGCAATAAGCAATAAGGTACATTGCCGCGGAGGTCGTCTTTTTGGTCCATCCCGCCACGTTTGTTGAGATGAGACTTAGTAGGGCCACGAAGCCAGTCGAAACGCACTGATACAGATAATATCCCGCAAGCCGTCCACCACTGTTACTGTCCGGTAAGAGCAAGATGAGGAACAGGCCAAGCACGGAAACCAGTACGCCACCAGCAGCAAATAACTATTGAGACCGTGTTAGATTTGAGTATAGCTCACGGGGCAAAAGATCTTACTATGCGATTCTGGAACCGATCGCCTAAATGTCCAGTGATGAGAAGACTGGCAACTTGTACGGCACCTCCGGGCACCCCTAAAAGAAGAGACTGATTTTCGGAGAAACCGAATGAAACAATGAGTTGCGAGAAATAGTTCGACATACCACCTAGCAGATAATATTAACCAATGTTTTCCGCATAGAGGAAATCAAGTAGCTTACCGTTAGGGATCGAGGAGATGAGGCTGTAGAGTACAAAGGCCCAGATCATTGGGTCCGTAAGTGCCTCTTTACACTGATACCACTTGAAATGCTTGTTACCGACGCCCTGCTGATTTATTCTTATACGCTCAACAGCCATAACTCGCTCCTGCTGCGTTAGGAATCGAGCATTCAGCTGGCTGTCGGGCATAAGGTAAAGAAATAAGACGCCCATAAAAGCTGTGAAGAAACCGGTAACAAGGAAAACTAGCTGCCACGACTTGATGGCAATAGGATGGGCTTCGGTGCCCACGGCAATGCCGTAAGCTACGCAGCCTCCTACTATTTGGCCCCAGCCATTGAAACTAAACCACCAGCCTACCCTTGTGCCCTGTTCCCTTTTGGTGTACCACTGAGACGTGAACAGTGCAAACCCAGGACTGACGGCTGCCTCGAAAGCGCCGAGGAAGAATCTTACCGTCATTGCCCCCGCGAAGTCCTTCACGGCTGCTAAACAGCAGAGGACCAACCCCCACATTATCACGTTGAAAGCCGAATACTTTGCTAAGGGTAAGCGTTGCAAAAGGCGATTTGTTGGCCATTCCCAGAAGAGATAGCCAAAATAAAACACGGATGCTATCCACTAGAGGACAAGTCAGTGGCTGGAGGCTTTCGAATTGCATCTCATGTCAAGAGCTGATGGCCAAAAGGAGTAGAATCACCCCCTTATTCACATGTTAATGAGAGACCACTCACGGAATAATCCTGGCCTAAGTAAAGTACGGTTAGAAACTTCAAACAAGTGTTACTAGGTCCCAGGAGACTCGCCTTTGAGATTGAGATCTGACTGCAAATAATACACTTAGTAAGCCTGCGTACTGGACTCAGTATGGAGAATCTCACTTTAATCCCCATGATGGAGGCATATGATAAAGTGGTCTTGTCCAGATAATTMAAGCCATAAACGATGCAGAGTAAGGGCATCAAGTGACGATCGATCTTTCTTAACAATCTCTTCTCGTCTTCCGGAGTCAAAACCACGACTTCTCCAGCTATGAGTTTCAACGCCTCATCCGGATCGTTGCTGTCGATGTGCTTGTTCACGGGGCTGACGCCAACAGCCTCAGGCGAAGCCCCTGCCGCTTTCTCAACATCAGCCGATGAAGCTGTCGTAGACATTTCCTTAAGCTCTGGCATGATGCTGGAGTTTGCAGTCTTCGAGGGCCGCGGGTAAGCAGTGAGGGGTTGATTGAGTTTAAGATTTGGAGATAGCGATTTGACTGAAAGCGGGAAAGCGGTTCAAAAGCCATCATACTGATCGCCAGCCATCTACGCTGATAACGAGCCATTTGAGTGGCGACGTTAAACATGGAGGTCCGGGGTACAGCCAATCATAGAGAAATCCCGTAATCAACCATTATTTCTTTGTAGATGCTTGATAGTATGGACGAGTCGCAACAACAACCCGGTTTGGGCACCTTGTAGTAGAGTTACATAGCGCTGTGCGCTTAGTTATCAACCAGTTGGGGTAGAGGGGATTTGAGAGCTAGAGCTAAGTTGGTGAATAGAGGAGGCGTATGTATGGCTATCTACTGGATCCCCCGCAATGCAGTCAATGTCAATAACAACATATGAAGGAGGTGTATACCTGACGTTGTACGAAAGACAACATTGGATATCTCCTCTTAGTGGCCGACGCCTAGAAATGTTAGGTATAAAAGGGAGCTTGCGAGTTTAAAAGTAAATATTGATAAATTAGTATCATGCGAAGAAGGTTGTGGCTCGGAAGCTATCTAAACGCCGTACTGTTGACTGATACCACTTATCTGAGCAGGTCTTTCGGGCCGACACCTTGGATGCGCCTGTGGGCATAAGCTTCCTTAAAGTAAGGGATCTCGTCGGGTACATTGTCACGAACCAATGTTCCTGCGGCTATACGTAATAATTTGCGTCATTTCCAGTTACGGCTTCATTGGGTTCGTCTCATGTGAGTACGGTATTGAGTCCGTAGAAATCACCCGTCCCTCTAGCGGCCGCATCTTAAGATCGGATAGGCAGGTAGCCGTTTCCCCGGAGTCGGGKGGAACCAACATGAATCCCACACAGCCATCCGTCACGTTGCGCTGAATGTTGAGTTGAGCGAGGGTAATGTTGCAATGCCAAACTTGCCTCTTATCGACATGGAAATTACAACATACTCCAGCATTCTAACAACAAAAGGCAGCCGAAGAAATCCCCGAGGTAATCAATAGAAGCCCCAGGTTCCCTGCAAAGACCTAACTTCGGGGTTTGGAAAGGTACCTGACTCATGTATTGATAGGAAATGCTAGAAATTAAAACACGCGTACTGTCTCGGACATAGGCAGTAACCTTGTTCTTGTGTTCCACGCACATTGTGAGACCTGTCTAGCAACTTGACCTTGGGTGAGGTACCATTTAACTATTATTAGCCAGCGAGGCCTACGAAGTTAAATGCGACAACAGCTCACTGGGCGTTGGCAAGTTGATCGACGGCTCTGTAGAACCCAATACTACCTACGTGTACAGTACACTGCTCCCTCGGCCCCATTGTCCAGGCAATCGGATCGCCAGTGACTAGCAAGTTTGCTTGCGCAATCAACGATCATCGATCCAATCTAAACGCGGTACACGACGATCGCAGCGCCCTATCAGGCCACTAAAATATTCCTACGTAAGAGAAATAAGGGCGAAGGAGGCACAGTGAAAAAAACCGATATCGAGGCAGAGACAGCATACGTAATCAAAGGCTTAGACAGTAGTTTGTTGAACTAAATTTTTTCCAGTGAAGCCACATAGCACGAAGCATCTTCGCTAGCCGGGGGGAAGGCTCAACGTAGATACGCCGACCTGAATTAAAGTACGAGATTAACAGCATTATTACATTAGGCCCTATATATGGGGTTTCAAGATTTCAAGATAGTAGTATTCATAGTCCAGTCACCAATACGGATAGAAAAGCCAGAGTGTAAATGCCGGACCAAAACTTGGTCTCCCAGCTGTGTCTGCGTTGCCATTGAACTATTGTACAAAGACCCCGCAAGCACAGGTGAAGTTGTCCAGAGACCAATAAAACATCCAGCCAAGACTGCGAAAAAGGCCTGCAACTCTTGCCGAAATATTTACCATTGCCATTGACTCTCAAAATTTGTACAAGAACGAGAAGTCAACGAGAGAAGCAGGAGCACGAGAATCGAAAACTTCTTGGGTGAAGAGACAAGTTCGGTTGGTTGAAATGGTTTGATTTTGTCAAGGCCTCTCGAAAACGGAGCAACGCTCTCCATCCAAAAATCGGCAGGAAATCTGCTCCAAATCCAAGAATCCCCCACGAACCTTTCCAACTACCAGAAGACCTCACACATCGTAATCCTCCATGGCGAGATTGATTTGTTTGTCCGAAACACCGAGACAAGAAATTACAAGAATCAAAATAAGATCCTGCATGCGTGGCCGTTATAGGTATACTCCATAGTGCAATGCAGAACTCCGTGTGCCGTTAACAGTCCCAGTCTAAAACACTTCCGCCATCCCATTACAACTCCAGCTTGCTTCCCGTCATGAGCGTTGAAACCGTTTCCTCTCGATCCCCAGAATTAGGTACTATCGAACAAAGGAGAATCGTAGGTCATAGACGCGAATGCGAAACCGAGGCGATTCCCTTATAGGGCGGCAACAGCAAGACCGAGCAGGCCAGCGAGGCCAGCGCCCGAGAGGGCAGCAGCCTTGCCAGCACCAGCAGTGGGGATGGTGGTAGCAGAGGTCTGGCTGCCGGGGGCACCGCCAGTGGGGTAGGCCTGGGTAGGGGTGTTGACGGGAGCAGTGCTGTTAGGGTAAACCGGGGCAGCAGGGACCGAGGTAGGGTAGACGGGAGCAGAGCTGGGAACGCTCGGGGCGCTGTATCATGTTAGTTCATTCAAAGGTCGCTTCATAATTCCGATCTTACCAAGTAGCGCAGGAGACTAACGATGTAGTGTAGACGGGCTTGCTGATGGTGCAAGGGCAGTCAGTGATGGTCAGGGTGGTGGCCTGGGAATAGTTAGCTACTGTCTCGTTATAATCGCTAGATGCTTCATACCTCAGTGACAGTGTAGGTGTTGGTGCCGTAGGTGATCTGGGTAGGGCCAGGGCAGTAAGTCTCGTACGAGGTAACGACCTCAGTGGTGTACTGAGTGGCGTTGGCAGCCGGGTAAGAGGCAGAGACGCCAGCGGCGAAGGCAACAGCGGCAACGGAGAACTTCATTTTGACTGATTTGTCTGGTATTAAGCGACTCGTGAGAGCGTTGATTGAGGATTATTAGGTATATAGGTTGGAGCAATTAGGTATGCTGGTTAACGAATGAAATTGACTGAAAAGTCAGGGTGTTATTTGCAGTGATAGTGTGTGGGTGAGGAAGGGAAAGAGAGGAAGGATTGTCGGTCCTTGGAAGACTCGATTTATATACAGAACAGACAACATGGGGGAGGCGGCTTCCGGGTGCACAAAGCAACGTGAACTTCACCTGCTTGTTGATAGCCTAACCCTGGCTTGCCATGGGTAGCAGATGACGGGTCCGCGGCGCTAGGACAACAGGGTCAACTCGGTCTCCATCCATCTAATTCTCCATATTTATTTTTTCCACATCTTATTTCGCTTTGTTGCCCAATCGCAGCTCGCTATTTCGAACAGCAAAATAGCTGATGTGTACTGTACATATGGATTATGCGTGTCTCTCTCTGTTGGGCATGTACATTAGTTAGGTAGTGTATAAATCGCGCCCCGGAAGGCTGCTCTCAGGGGGGCTTTCGTTCAGCAGCGGGTGATGAGCGCCAAATCGATCCGAAAAGGGGTGGAGTGTGGATTCTCCTGAGTGACTTGTTCGCCGCTCTGAGCCAAAATGGATACGGCTCCAAGATACCACCCGAAAGGGGGGGAGTATTCTGTCCTTGGGATCGTGTACAGCTGCTAGGATCCTACTTGAGGTATAATAAATGAGAAGTACCTGGAAGGGCTGTTCTGTATGGCCGAGTACAAAGAGTGTGATGAATCATTATCAGGTAGCATTAATAGGAACACGAGATGGGTCTTGGGACAATAGTTCGGTACTATTTTGGATCTGGTCGTTCGTTGGATGATGCGAGCCGGGGTTATGCGTACGGTAGGGTAGCATCGAGCAGCATCCTGCAAGGAACAGAACGAGGCGACCGGGGGCCTCAAAGGCCAGTGACAAGTTTGGAGATGCGGAAATTGGAACGCCACTAGCGCTATTTCTTCCTTGGCTAGGAGACCACAGTAGGCTTTAAACAGACTAAGAACACTTGGTGAAATGAGCTACCGCATCAACTTGTTCTGAAGTTGTCCCTGAACTATTGCTGTCATGTCGTAACCGATTTGAGCTGCTGCTTTGGGCGAATGGGAGAGCATGTTAGGCCGTTGTCTTCATGGGCTGAGTCGCCACGCATGAACCCGTTTGTAGTGTCGAGTGCCCTCACTCAGCTGGACCAGCCGCCCTTCGAGATAACAGATTCGACAACCTCAGAAGAGCACGAGACGGAGCGGCTGCCCAAGACTAAAAATTTTGGATCGTTCCAATTAGCACTTGCCAGTTGCAGACGCAGGAACAGATTGCGCTTCTGCAGGAACCTCCAATCACGGCCAATTAACGGCTGACACCGTAAGCAGAAAATTCAATCTCACTACACTAACGGCGCAGCGAGACATCCTATCCGCGTACTTACTGTTGGGTACATGCCTTTGAATTAATCAATGCTTTACCTACTTGGGCAGTTACTGTTAGAGAAGACCAACCGATTGCCCTCTCAAGTTTTGAATCTAAACCAGGGAGGGGAAAGTATTCTCGGAAAAAGCAGCGATAAATCTAGCCCTTATTTAGTGGTCCATTCAGGGGTTTGCCTGTCCTATGAACTTAGCGGATCTTGGCCTAAACTCCGAATCCGGACAAGACGCAGACGCCGCTTTGAGTCGTCTAATTTGATCATACATACATAGATTTATCAAGGAAGACACGGTTAAGCATACGTATACAATGCTGGAAGCCTATCCACGACCGTGTCCGATCATTAACAGTTGCATGACAGTGCTCGATACACTATCGCTATAGTGTAGGGCTCGAGTTATGGCGGGGGCTAACCCCTGAATGACCTGAATAACCCCTGACTGACCGACAACCGTTCGGCTTCTCCAGAATCTGGATTGGCTCTTTCGACTACAAGCGGAAATTAACAGCGTTCCTTAAAGCCTTCTGGAAGTTTGTCAGCCTGTGGAATTGATAAGAGCTAGGAATTCATTATCATCCTCCATTCTAGATCTGGCAGTAGGGAATATCGCATCGGACGATATCACTACACGCAAATTAGATCCTCGTGTCAACCGACCAAGGGCCTAGATAAGAAGAGTCAATGCTACAACAGCTGTTACAGGAAATAGAGCCTCTCGGATAGTCAGCTTCATTTGTTATTCCTTATCTTTCAGTAAATTCTGTATATGTGTGTAGAGGTAGCAACTGTTATTTCGTTAATGATACCTAGTATCTTTCCCATAGTGTGAAGTTAACACTTGGGTTCCACCGTTGTCAGTAACAGATCTCGTCTGGATTTCATGGCATTAGACTTGAATCTAGCTCATTGACAATCTGGATGTCTTATTTAGGACTCAATGATCTGCTCATGGTATTCGACTGGTTTTGGTCAAAACTGAAAATGATTGACCTGGGGCTTCTCTGTCTCTTTGCTTCATACATGCATACATACATACATATATTGAAGTAACCATGCTACCGAGTAACACCCGCCCATGGCTTCCGATTAACGACAGGCCAGAATCTTGAGCATCGTCTAAGATTGCCCCCACCAGGTACCGTAACAGGGCTACTGTGCCAGAAATGGTAATAATCAGTGAGGCTCGTCCATGGGGTTGCCCGGCATCTCGCATGTGAAGTTCCGGAGTTGTTGAGCGCCCGCTATTGTTTAGCGGGGTCGATATTGGACTAACATAGGACCACAATTTCTGCTATGTCCACAATGGGATCGACGATGCAACAGTTGTTGTAGTGGTAATTAAATGCATACGAGATCTTGTTTAATAACGCGAGATTACCAGTCAACACGCGTTGCGCGCGGTACCGTCTCTCTCTGTCTTTGCTTTCTATCTTTCTTCCATGGAGGTCTTTCAATATTCGGGTCCTTGCGGAGCAGTACGTCCGTAGGAAGCGAGGGGATTGGCAAAAACAGAGTTAATACCCAGTCCTTTGCCCAGCGATCTTTCGACTCGAGCTCTTCGCCGCCTAATACGTTAGTACCAAGTTCAATCGACGAGCAAGATCGTTCGAGGTGACGACAATGCCATTTTACCTAGCACTCGGCCCGTTCGCTTCGAAGTCATTCACCGCTATCCTCTTACTCTAGAATGAAGACCTTGGCCTACATCAAAATCCGTCGGAGTGCCGGCTCATTATATACATGGCCTTTCTCACTTTCACCACATTCCACCGGTCTCCTTTATGGAGCTATATTCATGCAAGATCCATCCAGTATGCAGTGCTCGGTAGGAAAGAAGGCCTCGGATCTAAGAGCCTCCCAAGTGCGGGACCTTGCTGGTGTTTTTAATGAATTAGGCCTGAATATGGGCTCGACGTGCCGATGAACATCTCGAAATAGGTGCGAGTTACTTTCACTTAGCCATACCTTATACCTTAGGTACTTAGGTAGATATGGACGGCCGCTGAATACGGCGACGAGCACCTCTTGGTTCTCTGAACTGGCAATAACGGTTTGGATGTTAGAAGGCGAGAGAGGTTGGCAAGATCGGTGTTGTAATCGTGCCGTGGACTGCTAGACGGGTTCATCTCAGGTGATAATTTCGACCTTCGAAGTTTTTGAATGACGCCGAATCCCGACCAATTGGTTGTGGGAAATATTCCAGTGCACAACACCCGATTTCCCGAAATCCCGTCTCCTTTGATGAGTCAAGAAGGACGTGGAATTGTTTCCTCTCATGGCTGGCGTTTGCGAGTTTTCCGACACTCCAAGTATTTGGTTGCTGACTTATGAGGCGGGAATCGGGGTTCGGCCAGTAGGCGTGATAGGATTGGGTAATAAGGCCACTGCAAGTACGAACCCAATTTGAGGGTAAACTTGATGTCATCCATCTAGTTTTGGTTAAAGCCCAGTACTCAGGTGAGTAAGTGACCGTTGATTTCAAAGCGCAGTCTTCATGTCGATTATATAATGCGACTATATCCCCAATAGTCATGATGATTTAGACAAGGTAAACGGTATCTAGTTGATAAATTCCTCTTCATAACTCACTACCTATACTTCTCCACAGCTCTTACCCCCTAGCTCCTATGATAGTTGCACTTAAGCTTGACCTTAAAAATGGGTAGCGTAATGAAAGCTGTTGGTATGTGAACACTGTCCAATTTGAAGTTCTGTACTAATAATCCCCCAAT
Organism: Hypoxylon sp. E7406B; assembly: GCA_000931505.1. NCBI lineage: Eukaryota > Fungi > Ascomycota > Sordariomycetes > Xylariales > Hypoxylaceae > Hypoxylon > Hypoxylon sp. E7406B. Next base: position 918,756 of record JYCQ01000034.1, on the reverse strand, counting down.
CTAGACATCAAAGGTGGCAAAGGGCCTGCCACGTCTCTTTTTATAAATGATCAAACGCCTAAACCGGAGCCCAAGGAGGGCGAGGCTCTTGTGCATATCAAAGCCTTTGGACTGAACCGTATGGATCTTATCCAACGTGAAGGGAGATMCCCGGTGCCGCCACAGGCTCCGGCGACCCTCGGTGTTGAATTCAGCGGAATCATCGAGTCTTTCGGGCCTGGTTCTCATGGCGACTTCAATGTCGGTGACGCAGTTTTCGGCCTTGCATACGGCGGCGCGTACGCGGAGTACATCGCCGTGAGTTCCAAGATGCTGCTGCACAAACCCGACAGCCTCAGCTGGGAGACGGCCGCTGGTATACCGGAAACGTGGATCACAGCCACACAGGCATTGTACCTGGTGGGCGAGTTCGCACCGGGCAAGGCTGTTTTGTGGCATGCAGGTGTACGTTTATCCCCCTTAACTTGTCTCTGTTCCGCTTCATTAACTAGGTACGCTTCCAATAAAGGCCAGTGGTGTGAGCATCGCCGGAATTCAACTTAGCCGCCAGAGCGGTGCAAGCGCAATCTATGCTACCGCCGGCACAGACGAGAAGTGTCGGTTTATTGAGCGCGAGCTCGGCGCCACCAAAGCCTTTAACTACAAGACGCAGGACTGGGCCAAGGAGATCCTCGATGCGACGGGTGCCAAGGGTGTAGATCTCATTGTTGATTTCATCGGCGCTAGCTACTTCCAGAAGAACCTGTCCGTTGCGGCTAGGGATGCTAGATGGGTTTCGTTAGCTATGATGGGCGGTAGTAAACTCGATGGCGTAGATATTGGCTTGCTTCTCTACAAGCGAATCCGACTTGAGGGKAGTACACTACGCAGCAGGGACCCCGACTACCAGGGGCGGCTGAGGGACAAGCTGGCTGAGTACATGCCCCATTTTGAAAGCGGCAAACTGAAGGTCTTTGTTGACACGGTGCTTCCGATGGACGATATCGTCAAGGCGCATCAGTTGATGGAAGAAAATAAGACTACAGGGAAAATCATCTGTACGGTTCCGTAGAGTAAACACCTAGGTATATGAAACAACGTCCCCAAGAGCCTATTCATGACCGAAAAACGCGCAGCTACGGTAACTGAAGTAATCGCCATGCCCTCCCAGCAAGGTAGCAAACCGGATAACGCCATGCAGTCGGCACACTTACTCCCTCGTTAATGTTCCTTGATCCAGCGTATCATCTGCTCGAAAGCTGTCACTTGAGCATCTTTAATGTTTGCGTCATCGTAGTCCCCGATGACAGCAAACCCATGAGGAACGCCTGGGTAAACGCTAACCTCATGCTCCACATTCTCCGTGGACATGATCTTCTCCCCAGCCTCTCGGACCTCATCTGGAAACATCGGATCGCTCTCTACACAGACCAGCGTCACCGGAACTTTCAATCCTCGGAAATCGTCCGGCGACACTAGGGTTGCGTGCGCTAGCGCACCTGCCTTGATGTATGGACCCTTTTTCGTTGTATTGGCCCCCTCGCCCGCTTCCTCGTCGGCTGGTTTCTGGGTGCCGCCCCAGCCGGTCTGGACCCGGCCGCGCTCGCTGGCGAGTAGCAGGACATACCGTCCCCCAAAGCAGTACCCTACAGCGTAAATGCCACCCCCGTTGCCCACCGCATCAGCAAACTCGCCCTTACACGCCTCGATGACTTTCTCAAGTATAGGCATAACTTTCTCTTCGGTATGGCGGGCTAACCATTCGTCTATTACGAACGACTTCGCAAGCTCGGCGGCCTTGAGTTTGATCTTGTCAAGGAATGAGGTGCCTTGTATTTCGGAATCAGGGACGGGGGAATTTGAGTTCGGCGCTGGGTTCCCTTCGAAGAGGTCGGGCATCACGACAACACTACATATAGAATTAATATCCATGATCTATCACATTACTTTACTTAAGCTAGGAGATGATATGTAACCTCTGAAAAAGACAAAGAGAAACTTACAATCCTTCATCCGCGAATTTGTCGGCCTGTATCTGATTGTTTGTCGACTTTATGCCTGTGCCGCTTGAGAGGAGAAGGAGTAGCTTCGAAGGATTCGTCGGGKATGATTCTGGCTTCGTAAGGTATACCTATTATAATTATCAGAACACACTCGCAAGCGAACAATGGTTGATGCAGGTAAAACACTGACGTCTACTCCACCAAGCTTCCTGAGTTCTCCCTTCGGAGCTAGGCCAGCAGCTATGTAATTGACGTTAATGGTGATGCCGTTTAATTTGCATCGCCAAGCGCAACTTACGAGTCGGCCGGTCGCTTGTGCAATGTTCACCCATAGTAGGACCAGTCTGCGCAGGTGTATCACCCGGGACTACGGTCTCTTGAGCATCGCTCTCAGGAGCCTTCGTCGCGACGTCTTCTTCTGCCATGGTGAGGGAGATTCTCGGTCACCACAATATCGTAAGTGGAAAGGGGATGTTGAGGTTACGGAGGATATAAGTAGAGGAGTTAGGTCGAAGGGATGAAGAGCTGAAGTACATAAGTAGTATGTTGTAAGAAGTCTACTTGAAGCACGCATGCGCTTGGCGATACATTAATGCTGTGTAGGTACAACAAGGTGGGCTGACGCCTGGGGGTAAATGACGTACGATTACTTGCCAGCTGCCAAAAGCGCGGTTAGCCAGCGTGTGATTGGCCGCGTCCGTTCCACTAGTACCTACGTAGCTTCCAGCAGCCCTACAGATACAGGTGCCAACTTAGGCGGTATAACCCCGCGCTGAGGGGCGTAGCACGCTAGAGCCACTTACCACTTTAACTTGGACGCGACTTTTTAGGCTCGACGCGTTTCCAAGATCCCAACTTTTGCCTCCGACACAAGACTCTCTCCCGCTTTTGAAGCCACACAGTTCCGCAAGGCACAATCTCATACACCATGTCGGTTGCAGCGGCTCAACAGGCCATCACGCAAGGGGCTTTAGAGTATGCATACCATCGATATTCACATGCTAATGACCTAGTTTACAAGCTAATCAATATTTCAGTGCCATTTTCAGCGACCCCGACCACGTCGACCAGCGCTTCCCAGTCCCTGTCCTGCAATGCCTACAGATTAAACCTCTTGCTGCGCAGCAAAATGCTGGCGGCGGCCAGCCCGAGCGGTATCGTGTGGTTCTGAGCGACATACGCAATTACGTCCAGTGCATGTTAGCAACTCGTACGTATCATGACCTACACCCCTAAGTAGTAAAATGATAGGGCTTACAAATTCCTCAGAGGCAAACCATGTCATTCACGATGGCTCACTTGTTCGGGGAGCTCTTGTCCGTGTCAAGTCATACCAAGCAAACATGGTCAAGGGGAAGAAGTGAGTAACGAGTAAAGCCTTGCAGGCTACAGATCGCGGTAGCTGACAGCCTACAGCATCCTAATCATCCTTGATCTCGAGGTTGCCTCCGAACTCGGTGTTCATGAGCGAATTGGCGAGCCCCAAGCATTTGAAGCTAAGTCGCAGCCTGCTACAAATACCGCTATCGGCGGATCGAATTTCTACGGTGCAAAGAACGAGTCCCCAGCACCAGTCAAGTCGGAACCGATGTCGTCGCGCATGGGCGGAGGGGTCAATGCTGCGCCCCATAGCCATGGGAACAATGTCATTTATCCAATCGAGGCGCTCTCCCCTTATACGCACAAATGGACTATTAAGGCTCGCGTAACACAGAAGTCCGACATTAAAACCTGGCATAAGGCATCTGGCGAGGGCAAGCTTTTCTCCGTCAACCTTCTAGACGAAAGTGGTGAGATTAGGGCGACTGGATTCAACGAGCAAGTTGATCAATTTTACGACCTATTGCAGGAAGGCCAGGTCTACTATATCAGCTACCCATGCCGTGTTACGCTCGCGAAAAAGCAGTTCACCAACCTGCCGAACGACTATGAACTCACATTCGAGCGAGATACAGTCATCGAGAAGGCTGAGGACCAGTCCAGCGTGCCTCAAGTCCGCTTCAACTTTGTCAGTATCCAGGAACTTCAGTCTGTAGAGAAGGACGCCACCGTCGATGTAGTCGGTGTTCTGAAAGAGGTTGGTGACGTCAACCAGATCACTTCGAAAAACTCAGGCAAGCCGTTCGATAAGCGTGAGCTGACCCTAGTCGATGACTCGCAATTCTCTGTCCGCGTTACCATATGGGGGAAGACAGCCAATCAATTTTCAGCCCAGCCGGAATCGATTGTCGCTTTCAAGGGCTTGAAGGTGTCCGACTTTGGTGGACGGTCGCTGTCACTGCTCGCTTCAGGCAGCATGTCCGTTGACCCGGATATTGAAGAAGCTCATCGTCTGAAGGGCTGGTATGACTCTCAAGGCCGTACCGACAGCTTTGCTACTCACAACAACATGGCATCGATGGGCTCCGCAACAGGCCGTGTCGACCAGACGAAGGTCATCTCCCAGGTCAAGGATGAAAACCTCGGAATGGAGAATACAGATTATTTCAATTTGAAGGCCACGATCGTATTCATCAAACAAGATAACTTCGCATACCCGGCATGTAGCAGCGAGCAATGCAACAAGAAGGTGATTGACCAGGGGGATGGCACATGGAGGTGCGAGAAGTGCGACATAGCTCACGCGCGACCCCAGTACAGGTACATTATGAGTGTTAACGTGACTGACCACACCGGCCAACTATGGCTATCGTGTTTCGATGACGTCGGGCGCGTCGTCATGGGAATGACTGCCGATGAGCTCATGGAGATTAAGGAGAATGACGAAGMCCGCTTCCCAGCCATATTCGAGGCTGCCAACTGTACTAAGCTACATTTCAGATGTCGTGCTAAGATGGATACGTATGGTGAAAACCAGCGGTACGTGATCTAACGCAATCCCCCATGTAACTAAGAAACGAAATCACTAACGAGATATGTAGAGTGCGATACCAGGTGATGAGTGCCAGCCAAATCGACTACCGAGCCGAAGCTACAAAGTTATCCGACATGATCAAGCAACTCTCTGTTGGTTCGTGATCATAACTACTAGCTTATATTGGAACGCAATCGTATAGGCACTTGTCAGAATAGCACGCAATTAATAAAGTACGGGGCTAGTTATTCCGTACTATCGAGTTCATTTTACGAAGGAGGCGAGCGATAAGATTACTGGGACCTAAGCCATAGCTCACGAGTTTCTGATGATTTGAGAAGCAAACCACCCGGTCACGTATTTCAGCCCCTGGCTTATGGTATATGAATTCATAGCAGATAAGGCATCTATCACACGGACGGCAGCGGAGTTCTGTTAGTACCAGGGGCACTAGGAAGCCTAATTAAGGAAGGGTTAGATACATACTGTATGCTACGAGGAAATTGCGCTTATGATATAGCTCAGTAATGAGGAATCATTGACAACCTGGGATATCACTGTCTTTATTCTGTAATTTTCTGGTACTGTCTAATAGGGAGGTCATGAGTCTTGACGATTCTTAGCTATCATCTATCTCTAGTTGAATGTCAACTCTCAACTCATTGCCTAGGCATCGTCGCCTAGAGATGCAGATATCTCTCCTCTGAACGCCTTCGCCAAGGTATGCAAGTCGTGTCATGCTCGGTTTTCGGCCTTCTTTCCCTAGGTGATGGGATCTCTCAGGAAAAGCTCAAGGCACCAGCTCATAATTTGTGCTAGTCACCAACAGAAAGGGGAGCGTCTCAGAGCTGACTCAATGGACGGCAGGGATCTTCCGTTTGTTCAGCCGGTAGCGACCACTCCGCCCATCAAGTCCTCGTCGTCCACTTGAGCATCAAAGGCCAAAGTTGGATCAGGCTCATTCTTCTCGGTTCGCTTCTCCTCCTTGATTACATGTTTAATGTATTCCTTACTGCTGCCTAAGCGCTCCTTCGTCGTCTTGAAGACCGGATGTAGTTGCTTCAGCCGCAGCGCCGTGTTGGCGAGCTTCTTGGCGAAGTCTTGCTCTGAAAGCTGCGTAGACGGTGATAGGAACGTAAGGAATTTGGTTCCGTCGTCGTTCTTCTCGATGACGCCGCTTAGCATGCCTGATATTATCATATTCTGGATGAGCATCTCCACGTCTTCATCCTTCTCGAGCTCCTTGCCTGTCTCGGCGCTTGTGGTCTGCTGTCGGATCTCGGAGAGCGAGACCTTGGAGTAGATCTGTTGGAGTCCTAGAACCCGCCATTTCTGGTAGTGGGCAAGAACCTCTTGAACTAACCCCGTATTTCCGTCTTCTAGCCATATCTGGGTATTCTTATCAACTTCAGACTTCAATGCTTGCGCGTTGTCAGTCGCGAATAGCACCGCGGCCGCTGTATACGGCTTTGCGAGATTCCCATAGAGCTTGTTTGCCGCGGCTCCTGTGTATGAGTGCGGCTCGATAAGTTTTCCCTTGAAGAGCAGGCTGACTAACACCCACTTCTTGTAAGCTTCGATCATGATCTTGCTCGTGGCGCCTTCGCGGGTAGGGTAGGTGACGACTCTCTCAAAGGCGTCATATGCTTTTGCCCAATCTCTTCTAGAGCAATACATCATGCCACGGAGCAAGTCGTACTCGAGTACTGAGGTGAATTTCAAGGTGCCGGTAAGCCCCGTCTCTCGAGTGAGGTAGGCTGGGGGCGGTAGGGACAGGTCGCCGAGATATTTAGGCTCGCCATAGTTGGCCATACCGGGGAAAAACACGACGTTCTTGTCAATTACTGGTAGGGCGGGTTCAATGTTGTTGGTATCGTAAGCGAGCTTTGCGAGTAAGATATGTGACGAGGTGAGGAGGCTACCGGTTGGGTCGAGTCTCAATATGGCTGTCGATAGCGCTTCAACAGCAGCTGAAGGCTAAGGTAGGCAGTTAGTATGTATACCTACGCCTAGGTGGGACGGTGTGGAATCTGGAAACTTACAGGTAGGTATTGGCCACTCCCCGCGGCGAGGAAGACATCTTGCAGGTGACTTCTGGCATATCGACATTGGCGGGCATCGAACTTAACGAGGAACAGAACCAGTTTGTCCAGAATGAGGTCGCGGGGTACGGATGCGGCTATGCCGGGGATAATGAGAGTATGGAGGACGGCGAGATAGGATAGTGAATTCACCGCTGGGTTGAGCAGCTCAAGGAGTTCGGGGCCATAGGCAACTAGGTCTGCATTTTGTTCCTTGAGTATCTTAGAGAGCTTGTTAACGTGGGTTCTGGTGTCCCGATCGTAATCCTGGTTGTTAACATAGCTATCGAGATTGGCTCCGGGCGGGTATGATAGGAGCGCCGACGCAAGCTGATCCATGGCGACAGGCGCTCAGGACGGGTGTGGCCTTGAGAAGTTGATGTCGTGATGATATTAGGTGTCCCAATGCCTCGTATTGACGGCTCTTGCGGATTACAGGCTACCAATATCACTGTCGATTCTGTGGTGTTGGTTCACGCCGCGGGCTGTGGGACGTGGGACGTGGGACGTGTGACGGAGAGCTTCTATCGGCGAAGCTGTTTGCCTTGCGGGGCGCAATAGGCGTCAGTCACTTGGGGTTGGGTGGGGTTAGGTACCTAATCTAGGTACTTGTACTGGTGTTGCTGATTTCTGCAAAAGCCGTCTTACAGGCATTCGGTGAGAGATGAAGTGTTTCTTATACTAGCCATGCAAGTCTAAAGACAATAAATAACAAAAGAATTCCATGGCCGCTTCCTCAGCAATGATGATGCGAATTACAACCAGATAGTTCTAAGACTCTTTATTCTTCGAGTATCTAATTGTACCTATACTTTTATGTAACTTGACGCGGCTCTGCGGGGCACTTAACGTTATCCGCTCAAGGGGATCTTTGTCCATTACAAGGTGCCGTTTCCTCGGGAGTGGGGCCCTGTAGAGGGTACGGAGTATGATGTACCACATGCAGGTAGCCAGCTCCTCTGCTACGGAGACACGACATCCATCCATATCATACACGCCATTTATGAAGTTCTGATTTACATGTATCAAACCCCTATCGTAGTAGCAATATCAATTCCTGAGTTCTAACGCGGCTTGCTCAGTATAGCCACGTCTAAGATGATTACCAAGTGACCGAACGGGTACCTCATATGTACGACCTAGTGAAAGCATATATTTGGTAATAGAAACCCGTTTGGCGAGAAATTCCACGGCAAGGTAAGACGAGGAGTCAGTCGAATACCTAATTCAATCATGCCCTTGGTACCTGATTGGCTGGGTCCCTACACCAGCTATTCAGAGTGACGACACCATTGCCCGCACCTAGTTCATGGGACTTTATATCTAGCACTAGTTAAATGCTTCATAAGAGATCTCTTCCTTCTCTACAACTACTCTCTCGTAGTGTTATTTGCCTTGGAGAACACTTCAGCATCACAGTCTACCTACCTAGTAGTTTAGGTCTTCCAGTTTGACATCCTTGAACATCATCAGCCCCAGGCGAACCCATACTACAATGATTCTACCGAAAGATGTCTCTGACGTTGCTACCAAAGTGGCTACTATCCTACATCCCTCCAAGACCAGCCACATGCCGCTGCCGACTGTGATTCCAGATATTCCCCGAGTGCACCACCAAACCTCAAGTGAAGTAGGACATAGGACGCTGTGGTGAGTCCCCTTCCAGGAAGGTAGCTTCTCACAGTTATGTACTTACATAACCCACACTAGGGTCGTCTGTGTTCTAATGGGGCTGTCTTCCTTAGCCTTCTACATAATGGCTATGAGAGTTCCTGTTGTAAGTAGCCCCTTGAGCATACTAAAAGAGTAGAATATTCACTACTTGCAGCAAAAACGGCTCTTCCACGTCATAACTGCTCTGATAACAACCTTTGGTTTCTTGTCTTACTATGCCATGGCTACGGGGGATGGCATAACCTCACACTCCTATGTAGCCGGGAGATCAAAGCACGGTGCGGTCACAGATATCGTCATACGGGATGTATACTGGGCCCGCTACGTTGACGTAAGAGTTATATGACCCATTTGATTCTTCATCCACCACGGCCTACTAACCAATATTATTAGTGGTCCCTTACTACACCTCTTCTCCTGTTAGACTTGTGCCTTCTTGCCGGTCTTAACGGTGCAAGCATCTTGGTCACCGTTGTATCAGACGTGATCATGATAATGACTGGCCTCTTTGCGGCTTTCGCACAAGACGAAGCTCAAGGATGGGGGTGGTACGCCTTCGCTTGTATTGCTTACCTGAACGTTGTCTATCAAGTTGGATATAAGGGGCGCCACGCAATGTCATCCAAAGACAGCAAAACGAGAGCGTTTTTCGCGTCTATCTCTCTCTTTACCCTTCTCCTATGGACTGCATACCCGATGTAAGGGATCATCCTCGCAGACTCCAGTTCCATGCTAATGAATCTCAGTGTATGGGGTATCGCCGATGGCGCTCGCCGCATCAACGTTGACGGTGAGATCATCGCTTACGCTGTTCTAGATGTCCTCGCAAAGGGGGTGTTTGGATTCTGGCTGCTCTTGGCTCACAATAGTATGGCTCGGACATTGCCGTCAATCGATGGATTCTGGTCTCACGGCGTCTCGCACGATGGCACTATTCGCGTAAGTCTTGCCCCCGAATACCTACCTAGGTTATTTCCCTACAGGTTTACTGATAGTCGGGTAGGTGGGAGAAGGTCGAACGATCGACAACAGTTAAACAAATTGTGTAGGATATCTTTTGATTCCATCTTGAGGCACCACTTACTTCAACTCCGCTATACGTATCTCGAAATGGAAGCAAAACACCCGGGAATGTAATATATTACTTTAGCATGAAATGATGTGTTTGTTTTGGCCTTTAGGAAAAGTAGGAGTTGCACTATTCGATGGCAGAAGCCAGCTTGAAGAATCTTGATGTACTATGCAGATTGTGTACGGAATGAAATTGCTATATAGGAAGTAATTAACATCGATATTGAAAATGTTTCGTGGTAATCTATGCAGATGTCCGAAAGGAGAGCTTCTGGTACTGCTCATCTTTGCCCTTTTTCAAATTACACTGAATGTAATTCCGATTAGGCATGCTTGGCTTACGAGTCACGTTTGACTCATTTTGAGATCTGAGATCCCGACTAGCCTGATGCTATTTTGAAGTCAAAGCTMCCTCCTATTATCTACCTAGGTAGGGGTTTATTCACTTAATCGACAGCGCAAGCGAAGCAAGCCGCATCAGCTGGGTCCCCACAATCTTCGAGGTAGATAGCTCTTTCAGGATAGGGACATAATATTCTATTATTTCTTTTCCCGTAGACATCTGTTAGGGCCGTGGGTATGGAACTGGGTATAGTCCCCATCTCCACCCACGTTCGCAAAGCATCGAAGACTGTTGTTGGCTGCCCGTTACCGAAGCAATGCGAAAGGCCGGGCACTTCGTAAAAACGGTAAAAGCCGTGAACATTTGGCACATATCTCCTGATGTCGTCGTAGTACCGCTCAGTAGCCTGTATTGGGATAACTTGGTCGTACTGTACGAATCAGACAGACTGCAAGCATAGAATGAACAATGAAGGGAGGGAGACACACCAATCCGTGATATGTCATCATTTTCCCACCAGCCCTGTAGAACTCTCTGAGATCTGGGTTGCTGCTTGAGACGATAGGATCATACTCAACCGCTGACCTGAGCATTATGTCGTCATAACCCTGCCGCATTAGAGCGATATAATCAAAGTTTGGGTCTTTCTGGACAAACAGCTGAATCCATTGATATGCAAGGGGTACTGGATTGCCCTTACATGAGCCATTGCTGCAAGATGTTGCGGCAATGCCCGTACCTGTCATATCGCCGCTAAGGTCAGTGCCGTGGTTGGGGTCGTACCAGATGAAATTGCCGCCAGAGTCAGTTGGACCAGACCAACTAGCATTCGCAATGACAGCTGCATCTCTGCTCAACTGCATTGATCTACGCTCGGGTATGCAGGTGAAACTGGTTCCGACATGGGCAAATGGATCAAATGTACATGCTGTGGGACTTGATATGATACCATCAAATACTCCGTCGAGACTATCGCACTCCTGCACCGCCAGGGTAGTAAGGTGATCCAGCTCACATCCATGCGGATAGATTCTCATGGTATTCATAAGCATCTGCGGCCAAAACATGGCAGGAGCCCATTGAGCCCAGTGAATTGCTGGAGCCGAAGCTGCGATACCGTCGTATGCAGTGGGATATTTCTGAGCTAGTTCGAAGCCTTGGCGGCCACCTTGAGAGCAGCCGTTGAAATAGGAGTATTCTGGTGGTCTCCCATAGAAGTCTTTGATGACACTCTTCGCGATAATCGTCTGGGCTCAGCATTAGATCCTGGTTTTTGGGTATACTTCGATTTGTAATACCATCTCATTTAAGATATCACCGCCCCAATGTCGGATTAAGACCTCATTGATCTTACCGGGACCCTCCAATACCCATGAGTACGGATCTAAAGGGTTGGCAATTCCAGCGTCCGTACTGGTAGTGGCATAGCCCTCGGCAATAGCCCCGGCCATGTTGCCATAACTTAAGTCAAACCGTCCCGGGCCGAGTCCACTGCCACCGGCTGCTTGAAAACGGCCGTTCCAATTATCAACGGGCAGCCAAGTTTCCACACTCACGAGATCGATTTCATTCTGGTGGGCGTAAGAAACGGTAACATTACAGAAGCTAGCATTCCTAATTTCCAGACCACCATGGTTGGGATAATATACAGGTGTGACCTGGCGACTGTAGTCGGTTACTAGCTGTGCGAAGAGAGAGACGACCACGGCGCCTTCAAGAATAGGTAGACTGATAGCTGATGATTCGCAACTAGACATTGCAATTAAGCTCCTCTGTCTCCAAGGTGTGGAAATGTGAAGTTACGGCTCATATATAAAGATGCGGATGATGGGATATATCAACATTCTACCTTCCACAGCCTGGCTCTCCTGCATCTTAGCCGGACTTCAGGATTCTTGGTCGGCGTCTGTCAAATATATGGGTTAATGTTCAGCGTCGTACCTTTCTCCCCCACTGGATTCATCATAAAAATAGATGGAACCATGTTATGGGCGTTCGATTACTCTTAAATCGCGTTTCTCTCCTAGCTACGTGAGATAACGAAATAATGAGACTGTGAGATTATATGCTAAAACGCGTTCAAACATAATGGCATCAATTCCAATTGGACCAGATTATGCATGGAGCACTCCTTGTCTTCACTCAAATGAAACAGAGAAACATCTGGTATTGAGATGGACTTCGCTGGTATCCATATCATCAAGATTCTGGATTAGCCGCTTATACGAGGAGTGGCAGCAGCAGGTTTGGGTACCTAGATCTTAACCGCCAGTGGCTTGGCGAGCCTGGTTCACCCTCCATCCACCATGGAATGGAAATGGATGCGGGATAAGAAGCTTGGAGGATCCAAGGGGAGTCTCAGACGTCGTTAGTTCCTCTTTGGAGGCCTATATATTGATTGACGCAGGGTTCTCTATGCCATTAATGACCCTGCTGATGGTAAAATGTCAAATTGTGCACGGAGAGGAATGAATAAGGAATATGGATGTGGAATTGATTTCTCGGCGGACACAATGCAAGCATTCCGGAGTAGTCCTAGACAAGCCCACACAGACCGGTTCATTTATGATCGTCATTGCTTTCATTAACTAGATGTTACGGATCATCATTGGTGAGGGGATCGATGCGGCATGAACGAATGCTTACGTGGTCGAGATTTGTAAGGTAGGGGGAGGAGATTGAAGAAGGGGTGTCGCGAAACGCCATGTCTGGGTTTCCTGGTGCTTGCACATCATCTAGAAAGATAGATCGTGAATGAAGATATACATGATATTATAATTGGAACAACACTTTGGGATCAAATTAGGGAATCGCTTCTCCTTCTCTCTTTTTCACAAGACAAGAAACAAATATTAAGTGAAGGACTCCAATGAGAGGATTCAAATGCCTCGCTAAGGAGCACACTGTTGTGAGGGAGGAAATGCGTGGTGGCGTGAAGAGGACTAATAGGAGACTGGGAGCTTCCAATGTTTGGCTTTCATCAGGTCTGTGCGGAATCGTGCAATGGCCAACTGGTAACTGCTGTCATTTCCCCTTCTGGACCCTTGATAGCGGATTTGTAAGGTTTACCCTCACGCTAAAGTTAGCTCCCCATATGCAGGTCTATTAAGCCGCCAAACATCAGGTACGACTTTCTACTTGGGGGACATATGGATATCACGTATTCTGGTCAAGTACCTTTTCTGGTCTGGAGTTGAAGTTACCACAGTGACCCGTACCATCCTCCATGCCATCCATGCTATTCATACCATCCACACCACACATACCTCCACACAGGCCACCTACTTGTACCCCGTCGTGAGGTCCATGTGAGGTCCAGCGTGCAGTGTGGAAGCTAGGTACCTTCCCCTCCCGCCCCTTCAGCTTCCCGTCCGCGGTAGCTCCCACACCCCCGACCAAACCCGTCCGACGTGCGCTGGGACTCGAACAGGAATTGGCTCGATCACGTTAGCCTCATCATTAGCAATGGATTTTAAATTGTTCGGCAGCGAGATATCCCTGTGACACAACTATCTTGGCCCCCCCTGTCGCACTCCAGAAAGCTGTTGTAATAGTCCTCTCTCATTGGTCGGATTTCGTCGCAACCTCCTGTTTACCTGCAACCTCGTCGACCTCAACCTTCGACCTCACCACTTCTTGTCTTTGTTTCCATCAGCTTTTCATCAACCCTCMCCCCAAATTCCTCCGTCATTACCTTTCTATGGTCGCCGCCATCTAGCGATTGTCGCTGGAGAACTTTTATTTGATTCCGCACAGCGCCTATTGCATTATTTAGGTCCGTCGCGCCATCACCATGCCTGTTGAGCTCCGTAAGCGCAAAGCACCTGCGCCAGCTCCAGAGCCACCGGCCAAGAAGCCATCCAAAGCCTCAAAGGTAGCTACCAAGGTCAAGGAGGCCGTCAAGAGCAAGTCTGCAAAGCCGGCCAAACCCGCCGCTGCCAATGGCTCATCTAAGCCCGCGAAGCCCGTCGTCGGTGACACTATCGCCCTCGACGGCTTTGGTGGCGAGGTCGAGACTAATGACGGCAAGAAGACTACCTTGAAGGCCCTCGTTGACGAGAGCAAATCTGGAGTTGTCATCTTCACATACCCCAAGGCCTCTACCCCAGGCTGTAAGCTCAATCCCACGTGGTCATGAATCGGCGCTGGCTATATCTGACATGATATATAGGTACGAACCAAGCATGTCTCTTCCGAGACTCCTATGAGCCTTTGACCAAAGGTGGTCTCGCCATCTACGGCCTCTCGTCTGACTCACCCAAGGCCAATACCACCTTCAAGACCAAGCAGAACCTACCTTATCCGCTTCTATGCGACCCCAGTGCCACCTTGATCGATGCCATTGGGCTTAAGAAAGCGCCCAAAGGTATCACTCGTGGCGTCTTCGCCGTTGATAAAGCTGGAAAGGTTCTCATTGCTGAGCCTGGCGGACCTGCTGCAACAGTTGAAGCAGTCAAGAAGCTGGTCGCCGAGAGCGACGGAGCTGCTGCAAAAGAAGAGACCACCGGAGAGGAGCCTGCGGAAAAAGCCGCAGAAGAGGCTAAGCCCACCAATGGTGAGGCTGCTGAGGAGAAGAAGGTTGATGGAGCGGCTGAGTAGTAAAGAAATGTTTTTTGCCTGCCTGGTCTTTTGCCTGTGGATTGAATACCTGGTCTCCGGTCGCAAACAATGGTTTTTGATGATATGCTGGAAGCTTGCTTGTCGATAGTGACCTAAATTGACGATAACAATAAAGCACATTGGGAATATGCACTTGGCTCATTAATGCGATACCTACCTAGGTACTTTCTTGTTCGATGCATCACTGGTTGATAAAAATTACGTGCATCCGATAACTGTATCAAGGTTTGTCGTGGTCCATTCAGTTGACTCGGATGATTTTGTACCTAATGAAGCATCGAACAGTGGGGTCCCGAGATGCCGATGATTAGCCGGGCGGGACCCGTTTGACCAACACGATTAACCTGATTGGATCCAAAAGTTCATCATCGCCAATTGAAACCTCATAACCACCGAAGGCCTTAAACCTGCTGAGCTTCGCCATCCCTCCGTCAATCGATTACACAGCACATTCGCCATGGCGTCGAAGCTCGCCCCGGTCCTCCTCAGAACGGCAGCCCGCTCAGTACGCCGAACCCCTCGAACACAGTTCCGGGCCTTCACGGCTGGAAGCTCTAGGAGGAGCGACTCTCTCGCAGTGGTATGCAACCCTCGTCTGCTTCTTCTCGATCACAAGCTGTTCCGTACTGGCTTCTAAGCTGGACGGGTACTCCGGAAGTTGGAAATCGAGACCAGTTTTTGATATTGCTTTCCACCACTATCAATACCCATTCGGATATTCCATGGAGCTTAAAGCTTCATCCAATTTGCCTCACTTCTAGAAGCTTTGTCGCTAACGCTTGGGTTACCTATGAATGCAGCACCGAAACMCCCCCGACAACAATCCCGACATACCGTTCAAGTTCTCGGCCCAGAATGAAGAACTCATCGCCCAGATCCTCAAGCGCTACCCCCCGCAGTACAAGAAGGCAGCCGTGATGCCGCTACTAGACTTAGGCCAGCGCCAGCACGGCTTTACGTCTATATCAGTCATGAACGAGGTGGCACGAATCCTCGAGATGCCGCCCACTCGTGTTTACGAAGTCGCCTCTTTCTATACCATGTACAACCGGACACCGGTCGGCAAGTTCTTCGTCCAGGCCTGCACTACGGTGAGTTTGCATTGGGTTCATTGCATATTGCGTCTTTTTCTCTCTACTAGGCCAAGGAGGACGGTAGAGCAGCAGCGATCCATGGAGGAGTATCTTGCAGTTCGTAGCTGGGACGTCTAAGAAATCCAGTCGCATAAAATCTCCACCGAAATACAATCACATGCTAACGGAAAGTTGGGAATAGACACCTTGCCAACTTGGCGGCTGCGGAAGTGATGCAATTGTCAAGGCGATCAAAGAACACTTAGGAATCAAGCAGGGCGAGACGACACCGGACGGACTTTTTACGTTCATCGAGGTAGAATGCTTGGGAGCCTGTGTCAATGCTCCCATGATTCAGATCAACGACGACTACTACGAGGATTTGACACCCGAGACTACCAAGCAACTATTATCAGCGCTGAAGGAGAGCGCCACATCACCCGGTTCCAAAGTTAAGGTGCCGGCACCTGGCCCCCTGAGCGGACGACACACATGCGAGAACAGCGCTGGCCAGACAAACCTGACGAGTGAGCCGTGGGGCATTGAGACTACGAGAAAGGACCTGTAATTAGGACCGCGGGAAGTCTCTTATAGCATGGGGCGTGGATTTAGACACTGTACATAAGCCATAATTGTATTGATTCACGAGAGGAAACTGGGCCTTGTCTTTTCTCGCCAATTCGCTCTGCAATCGTTATCTTGACCATTTTGGATTCATCTTGGCTAACCGTAGCATTGCATATTCATATACTGACATAACCTTTTCGGACCGTTTCATAATTCAAGCCAACCAAACCTAAGTACTCAGAAGGAGAAAACATCGAACACTCCTCACACCTAAATGAAACTTTACCTAACCAGCTCTTATTCCAACCTAAAAATCCAACCATCTCCCAGTCTCGTGTTACTCTCGCTCAACCCGCCGAATATCAAAATGGCATTCTCCTCCAGGTCGCCCAACGGCGCGCTCGCAATCCATCCTCTGGGACCTGGACCCTGAACATCCAGCGCATCCTCCTCCTCATACGGCCCGGGAGTAACCCTCGTCCACTTACCCTCGCCTGTCTTGCGGCCCACGGCTTGGAGGAAGGCATCAGTGACGCTCGCCGCGGTCATGCCTACCGGCGGGATCTGGAACGCCCAGACGTCGTCCCAGAAGCGGCCGGCGCCAGCGTGGCCTTCGGAGCTCGGGCTCTGCTCGCCCAGCATCAGGACCAGGTATTCGCGGCCACTGCCGGCAAGCACGAGTTCTAGGGAGCTGACGCTGCGATTTCCAGGCCATTCTTCGGTCGGGACGAGCTTGGCTGTCTCCTCGGCGCTTGGGGGTGGAGCAGAGGTCACGGGCGGCACGAGTGTCTGCCAGTCGCCTCGCGCGAAGACGCCGATCTCGCCTTTGCTGACTCGGTCGTCGAACTCGTCTAGCGCGAGCTCCAGAACGTCCAGCTGCCCGCCAAGCTCCTGGGTGCCGTCGTATCCACCATAGCGGTACAGCCTGCTCTTAGCAAGAGCCAGAGCTGCGCCACCGCGAGCCGGGCCCGGAGCCGAGGGTAACTCTTTCCAGGTGCAGCTGCGCACGTCGAAGGCCCACACGTCGCCCGTGCGTTCACCACCCGCTGTGCACCCGCCGTGGATGATGAACGTGCCGAAGCCGGCGTCTTCCTCGTCGGTCGCGTAGGCGGCCACGTTCCCCGCGATCGGGCGCTGCGGGATGCCGACCTCGGCCGAGTCGCCCTCGGCCCACTCCTTCCAGCTGGAGGCGCGGCGCAGGGGCTTGATGGCGAAGTCGCGCGGCTTGTCGGTGGCCACGGCGGCAAAGTAGCTGCGAGGCGGCGGCACGGGGCTGTTGCGGTACGGGTCCAGGTATGACCACGTATGCGTCTTGGTCTCGAAGACCCACACGCGGCCGCCTTCGTCTAGGGGCTCGGACGAGGACTCGGCGGATCGGCCGCCGAAGAGGAAGATGCGGGAGCCGATGACGGCGGTGGCGTGGCCCATACGCGGGCAGGGGACTTGCGAGTCTAGGCTCTTGGTCTTGCCCTTATCGGACGTGGCGGATGATGGCTCATCGGCCTCAGGTAGGGGTGGAGAGCTGAGGTCGACGTTGGAAAGAGGGTCTTTGAGCTGAGCTTCGGTTTCGTCCTCCTCTGTAATGGGTGCGGAGGACTTCTCGGCGAGTTGCTGTCTTGAAGAGGGTTTGGCCTTGACGGCGTAGTAATCTGCGGAGGCGCTGCTCGAGGGTAGCACTATGACGTGCATGTCGTTGTCGACAGGCTTGCGAGGCTCGACTTCGCCGCCGAAGATATATGCGTTGCCGGCGACGACGTCAATTGAATGCGAAGATCGCGGTAGAGGCGGGATCGAGATGTGCTGCCATGTTCCCTTCATTGTTGGGCTACCACCTCCTCCAGAACGCTGTAAGTGAGGTAGGTGAGGCATGGAGGGTAGGTTGTTCGGAAGCGAGCTGAGCAAGTCGGTGCCGCGACGCTTAAGCTTTGCGAAGGACTCCATTGTGACAAGCGTTGTGGTTCCGTGTAATGGATAAGAATGGCACAGCTGTTTTCAATGGAAATCTAAAGATAGATAGAGCTACAGATAACTTAAAATCAACAGAGGTTGGCTTGTAGTCGTATGTTGGTTGTTTGCAGTTGGGTTGTTCCTGAGATCCCGGTGTGTGACGTAAGGTGATGGATGGGGTGAGAGGGGTTTAGTAAGTACAATATTAGTGGTACCTCGTATAAGGCGAGAGGGTAAATCTAACTGGAAGGAATTTACCGCCAATAGGTCATCGCAAGATGTAATATCAATCGGGTAACCTCGAAAGACGAGATATCAGGTAAAACAAAGAGTAAGATAGCATCCCTAGATAGGTAGCGATAGCTCGACAGTTACAGCTAGGAGGTACTATACTGGACCAGTGCTGCTAGAGTCGTATCATGGCTGAGCTCAGTGAGCTGACACAGCCCTAGCGCGAGCATGCGGGGTCCCCTTACAACGGGTCCCTTACGCCGTAATCCGTACCTATAAGCCAATGAGGTCACTGTTGCATGAGCTAAGCCCTGCCGGACCCGCTTCGAATACGTGATGTCAATACGTGCCTAATTACGGATCTGTATCTGTATCAATGGACGTGTTCGTATCCGCTATGTCGGAAGCAAGACATTTCTGGCCTTGGAGATTATATTACTTTTTATTCTCGAATATGCCTGCCCACCTGCATATACATGTAGTCATGAAACTCGTGAACCCCGCCAGAACGAAGCATCAGGACCTGCAACGCTATGCCCATTGATTTCCCAATCGAATTTTAGCCCCCCCCTCTCCCATAGAGATAGTAACCACAGCAACCATTAGTAAAGCTAGATATATCCAAGCCGATCATCCCAGCCTCGTCACTATACATCTCTACCATGCAGTTCATGAGACCCTAAAACTCATCTGATCCTACTAGGGCCCTCTCGTCGCTTCCGCGTCTTGCCTCTTGGCTTTTGGGGCTCAACCACTATCCATCCGGGAGGCCTATGGGGCAGCATCGGCCCCATACCTCTTCCTCCACCACGGCCTCTTCCACGACCTCTGCCGCCAGCGAAACCTGGGGCTAACGGCGGACCAGCAGGATGCAAGTTTGGTGGAGGTGGGGGCGGCGGTGGGTGATCCATAGGCCACATATGCATCGACACAAACATGCCGGGCTCGATCAAGTCTTCCCAGAGTTCAGGTAGAATAACGACTAGTGACTGTTGCTGCACGGGTGTAGATGGGGCAGCCGGGGGCGGGGTTGGAGCTTGCAGAATTGGGGGCTCGTTTGATACAGCMCCAGCCGCAGGTTCTACAGTCCCTCCCGCGGGTGGCGCTGTAGAAGATGAATGCTGCGGCTCTGCCTGAAATGGCATGCCGAATCCCACATCCAATGTTGAAAATGGAAGGAAAGAAAGGAGATCGTAGTGGCCCTCGTTTACATGAGGTCCGATCACATCCACGTGGGCAAAGCAACTTCGAATCAGGCGTTCCATACCCTAAACGCGATTAGTTGTGGAATACAAATTAGGATAATAGGAATGGGGAACATGGCGTTCTCGCTCTAGTCTCTAACGCCATCCTCGCAAATCACTAATTGAAGTAATATTGAGATTTCACTTACAGCCCAGGTATTAGCCTTCTCCCAGGGGAAGACATATTTGCGCCCCACGGCATCTTTAAACCGAATAGGTAGCTTCTTCGGTGGTCGATCCGCGGACTTCTCCCATCCAGGCTCTCCATATTGAAGTGGCCGGAAGGTCTGTGCTCCAGTTCCCCCGCTACTGTTGGGACTGGTTGTACTCGGTGTCGGGATAACCGGCGGCGGCCCGGTTTCGGGCTCTGGTTCGGTCGGCCTTGATGATGTTGTGCCACGATGTTCGTCATCAAATCTTACGCCCGAGTTCTTCGAACTCGTCTCGGGAGACGCCGTTCGTACCTCCGGTTGGAAATTACTTTCAAATGAGGGTCCATCAAGATCTGTCGCATCCGTAGTGTTCGTGTCAGATCCAGCAGGCAGTTTGAGCGTCTCCCGATTCTCAGGCGTGTTTGAGGTATTCGTAGTGCGAGTCAACGGATGCAAGTTTCCGCCATGAAGACCCGCATCATCAGAATGTATTCTATCGGAGGACTCATCGTCCGCCCTAACAGGAGCCTTGCCTTTGTCCCTGGAACTGGGTGCCGACTGGTGAGCTTGGTCGTTCTCAACCCCGGCGCTGCTTCCGATAGCAAGCAAGCTTATCTGCTCTCGCAAGTTTTCTTCCCCGGAGCATGCAGGTGAGTCGGTGGCTGCTGACTGTACAAGCGTTTCCTGGTGTCTCCCCTGCGGAAGGTCTCCAGAATCTATACTTGGACCAGGTGAGCTGTCGCTAGTTGATGCAAATGAGCCCACTACACTACTGTCGATCGAGGATCGTACGTCTCCATCGATCAGATCTCGTTCTAGATCAGCCATTCCGGGGCGGTGGGTCGTATCCGGCTTCCGCGAGAATGTTCACGCCGTGGAGAGTCCCTCAAGGTACAAGCGATCGACGATGTTACGTCAGTTTGAGATAAAGAGTTTAATTATAGAATCGCAAAAAAGGGCCGAAAGAGTTGTATGTGTCTCCCAGTGCCGGAGGAGTAGAGAATGCCGCAGATTGCGGCTGAAGCTTGTGCAACACAGTCCAGCGTCCACGGATATATCCAGTGCAGAGCTTACCTCGGAGCCTTCTGGTTACGTACCTAACGTGGTAGACACTATCCACACTCTTGGAGTACACGTGCTAGCGCCACGGCCAAGACATTCCCTCCACGAAGGAACGGTGGAGAGAATTCCAAGTTCCAAGGTTTGGGGGCCGCCATGTCAGCATCCCCAGCGCTATTCGCGGGAGCTAGCGTATAAGGTACCTACAACACGGGACACGGGCGGAGATACCCACCGACCAGCCTACCATCGTGGATATTTCGGTAGACCACAACACCTTCGCACTCAACCCTCTCCCATTTGAAAGTGTGCCTTAAAACCCCCTCGTACATACCTGCAATCTACCCGATGCACGTATACTAACATAATTTATACCGCTCCTGCATGGGGCTAATCGAGCACCCGCAGTGCTTAGATACGTGACGTCGGGATGCGCAGTGTCGCCATGGGGCATATGTAGGTAAGACGGCTACGCTACTCCATTCAGATAGAAAGCCTAGAACGAGGACGCCACGATTTCTTGAAGACTTTTCCTGCAGTGTAAATCTCGGCCCCGAATCGAGCCAAGCAACTACGTAATCAATCGTCGGTCTCTTAAACCGGTCAAGCATCGAGATTGAGAGGAAGCCCGCCAGTCTGCCCAACGAACCCGTCCTGTACCTTTTTAGCACCTCCTAGCACCTCCTGGGCCTACAATTCGAAGTGCCTAATCTCGCCAGCTTAAGGCTGGTGCACGATAATCTCATGCAGGCACTTGGCACACAAATATACGCTGAACCATGCCTAGAATCCATTTCAATAGCTGGCATTATTGTATCGTAACATCATAGATACCTAGTATAGACGCCTTCGAGCTCGACAGATCTAAGGACCCTGTGCCCCCTTCTTATACACCTATCGAATAGATAATCTCCATAATCATTACAAGTGCCTTGGTTATCCGCGAAAACATTTTTTCCTTGATAAGGGAGCGTGTCTGTGTAGTGAAGCAGTAGCATACATATGTGCCTACCAGTTCCCCCTCACCATTAGAGACGTGTACGTCTGTAACTGACGAGACAGGAATGTTTCATTGCCCTCATTCACTCGTCAATCTCTTCACCTTCGGCATCCTCTTCCCCTTCTTCGTCCACGATCGCCTCAACCCTCGGGCCGTTGCTGGACTTTAGGGGGTTGCGCAGTCTCCAATTCCCCTTTTCTCCTCTCTCGATAATAGCGATATCTGCGCGGGTGGCCCAATCAATAAGGGTCTTATCGTGTTCTCCACCGAATTCGATCGGTCGCTCTGAGCCGGTGACAGCTTTCTCAAGATGCTTGGCGACGTGCTCCATCCGGTCGTCCCATGCGTTCGGGCCGTCAAAGCGAGCGTTGCAGCTAAACGCTGGGCATCGCATATGTGATGGTAAGTCGCAGCGTGTCCTTTTCGCCTGGTCCTGATGTTGGCGTTCGCGGGCCTCCCACTCGGGAGAAGGTTTCCGTTGCTTGACTTGCTTCTTGAGACTCGGCGGAATATGCATGCGGCGAAGGTGTTGGGTGTAGAGATCCTTACGGTTGAATATAGTCCCACGAGGGAGAGTCGACAAGGAGGTGCTCTGACCACAAGGGAGGGKGGAACGGTTGCGGGCAGGCGCAGCTTTGCTCGAAACCTTGGAGCATTGGTCCTGTTGACAGATCCAGTAATTCAGAACAAGATGCTGCGAAGAACAATGTCGCTTCCACTCATTCTTACTGGCAAAAGTCGAATTGCAACCCGCGAAGCCAAAAACGCAGACAAATGGTCGAGTATGCTGCTTCTTGATATGATTCTGTAAGCCGTTCTCATCCTTGAAGTACACCTTCTTCGAGCATTCTGTGCAGCAGAAGTTGCCCTTTGTCCCCTGAATCATAGGTTTAGTAGTCGATCTGCCCATTGCATTGGAGTTATCGAGTTCAATCTTAGGCCTTTTCGCTTCTGGGGGAGACTCCGAACTGCTGCGTCGCTTGCGGTTCCTGGTATTACGGCCTGAATTCGGCTTCGTTCGCTTATACCTTTGGTTCGGCTTGTATTCGTCGTCTTCTCTGTCTTCATGTTTCAAATTGAAAGGCTCTGCCTCCTCACCGGAAGTAATTTCATCCTCTGATTCAAATTCAGGGTAGGATCCAATAGGCTCTGAAATCCGGATTTCCTCTTTCACTTCTGGCGTAAGCCCCTCTGGGCTCATCGGCCGAGCGCGTTCGGTTTGCTCCCTTCCACCACACATGTCCATACGGCCACAGCTATCGTCGCTTGACATGCTAAAACCCCTTGAGGGGAACTCTGATCGAGGGTTACTGTCATCGCAATAGCTTTCAGGCGTCTCTTGATAGGGGTTGATATCGATTGGCTTTACACAATCATCAGCAAGGCCGGTGTATTGGCATATGTGAGCGCGAGAGCTGGCACTCTCGTACTGAATGAAGAATGGAGATAGTCCTGTCGTATCAGGGGGTGTTGGTGGGGAGTGTGCTTGGTAGTAGTCMCCCTCCCCGGGCGGGCTCAATATACTGCTACTTGTCGATGATGTATGGGAGAAAGATGGGGAATCTCGACGTTGAAGCAAGCTGGACGGCAGTGGTGCTACACCGTCATCTCTTCGAGTAATGGTATCAGAGTAGATGGGGTCAATCCCTTGATAGCTGAAGAGCGAAGATTTGTCGGGGTCAGTCAGGTAACGCCGCATTGGCTGAGCAGCCCACGTAGAAGGCTTGAGGATAGGGTCAATCATGCCATCGATAGATGCATCTATTGACGAATTGTCCGGGTAAATCGGAATGCGCATGGGCTCCGAATATGAGAACTGTTGGAAGTCCATCTTTGCCAAGTGTCCTAGTAGTACTAGGTTGCCTAGTGTGTAGTAGCTGTGTATATGCGGCGGAGCGCTGAATCCCTTTTGAATCACTCGAGAGCGTTGATTGAAAAGGAAGGAATCAGAAGTCTAATCCTGTGCCGCTGGGTCTTGGCCGGGACCTCCTTTCGAAGAGAAGGTCTTGAAAGTAGTGACCATGGAGAGAAAAAAGGGTCAATAATAAGGAAGATGAAGAAAGCCACAAGGCAGACTTGCAAACTAGAACCTTTAGAGAATGAGACCAGACTTATGGAAGGAAACCTGATCTTCCATATGGTACAACACATACTCCTCAGGCAACAATGGGGCGAAGCAAGAAGTATGAAGCAACTTGCTTCCAAGGATATGAGAGGCGCCATGGAGAAGAATCAACTTAACTAATATGCTCCCGCCTGCAATGGGTCACACATGCTTTGGGCATCCTACTTCCCTCGAAAACTGAAGGAGATGACCCACGCGGAGCCGCAACAGGTTATCATGGAGGTGTAGGGGGCAGGGGGGAGGCGTGGCTGAAGTTCATTGCGGTCATTTCGATTGCTTGGCAACCCCTGCAGCGTTAACTCTGGTACTGTATGTACATACAGTATGCATAGACCCCGGCTCTGTGAGTGTATGCGGATCAAAGCTGATCTCTTAACCGTTGGAGCAAAGACTTGAGAGATCAAGGAAGTACCCACGACTTGTGTACAAGGACAGGCATGCGAACCATCTACAGTATGTGGTTCGCGGTTCAAACCATCGAAGAGGACCATGCTAACTGGGAGCTCGCATAACTTTGCCAGTCTCTCTAGAAAACCTGTAGTATGAAGTCAAACTTACTCAAATGGAAAGAAAGGAGTTTGGACTCAATCACGATGCCCATCGCACCGTAGCTAAGGGCATAGGAATTGAGCATGTGTATAAACTTCTCTGAAGAGGAGATCGAGTTTGACGTAGAGCGAGTCGTGGAGGCTTGCAGCGTCTTTTAGTAAGGCGTCTACCTAGGCATAACGGTCGATGGCACCAAGGCAGAAACATTCAATCTCGCCACAAACGGCATTCATGCATCGATGAATCCCGTCTGCAACAGATTTTACTTTGTGTGCATGCTACTTTACATCTTGGGGCGCCTCGTAACATGGCCAAAGATTAAATTTTCGCAGCAGGTCCCTGATATTGGCTCATAGTAGATTCGCCCGACTACTGTTGGAGCAAAGAGTTTTTCCCTTTTGATGAGCTGGCTGCAGGGGGCGGATTCGGACCAGACCACTTGGGGAGATCGACTCATAGTGTCGCATGGGGGGAACTTGGGCGATCGCATTCCCAATCCTGAGGTTGAGTTATAGCAGCTGGTTGACCGCCACAAGACAGGAAGACCCTAAGAACCAGGACAACGAGTTTGGGGCTCAAGCGAGCTGGAAGCGATGTACCAGGAACTCCCTCACGGATTTCAAATGTCGGGATGCCCAAGTACTTAAGACTCGAGCACGTAATCCGACAGTAACTTGCTTGCAGAGGGTATCAAATGCGACCAACGCACCGGGCCAGCCCCCACCCCTCCCTCATCTACTGAGACCAATCTCTGTTAAGCGGCCTTCCAGATTCGGACCAACAGAAGGAAGCTGAATGCAAGCGCCGGCGGCTACCATTCGCAGAGTTACCAATGGGGATGTTTCGGTTGGAGGAGACATCCCTACGTGCCAGGGCAGGACGGATGATGGTATGCCACTTTATACCGCTCGAGGTACCAGGCGTGGTTATCGATGGCATTGGCGCATGTTGTGGCAGCCACCTAGCCACGGGAGGTGAGTGACTATCGAATGGCGAAGATGATGGGCGCGGAATCTTGGATATTACAGTCGTCTTGCATATCTAGTCAGATGTACGTACGAGGCACAAGGGCACTAAGGGAACAAATATGCGAGATATGACGGCAGCTAAACTTTTCTCGTTGACTTGTGGGGGCTGTGAAGGCCAGACGGCCAGAGAGCCCGATTGGAACAGCGGGGCACCAACGTGCTTGGGATGTGCTTGAGAACATTGAAGGGCTTGAGAGGCCGGGGACATCAGGTGGGCTGTGCGTCACCGAATTGTGTTTAAATTGGGGGCTATTTTTGAGCTCGCAAGTCGGGGTCCTGGTACATTGTGCACCCATAATACGCATAGTATATGTGCCAGGTATCCACTAGTGCATGTATATAGTGTACGATAGAGGCCGTCGCACTATGTACCCGGGTATGCATACGGGCTCCATAAAAAGAAGGCAACCAAACAAGGCAACCACAGGCTCACACAGGACACACACACAGACGATACATCCACACATTTCACCACCCATCCACACATCCACACATCCAGATGTACATACGTTATGTACGCCCATATGTAGGTACCTACTCATAGCTGACCTCGATGATGCCGAATTTTCATAATCACATCTCCAATCCTACGCTTCTATTTTTTCCCCTTCACACTCTTCAAATGCCGAAGCACCTGCGAGTAAGATCGTAGGTGGTGTCGTGGAATAACCATTTAGAATCCGGACGCATGGGCTCTCGACTTCTAGGCGCCCAATTGATTCATCGGCCAATCCTTCCGTTGACATTTGCTTCACTTACCGAAGAGAGCCGCATCGTTAATGGTCCACGTACACGTGTAGGCGACCCATGAGGCTTGTTTTGCCCAAGTCTCGCTCCTTTAAGGACTACTATGTACATGTATCTACAACCAATAGGCGGCTCCATGTATCCTTGAATATGGACGAGCAAGACCGTACCCCTTGGAAGGATTTCCACGTCTAATACGGATTAAGCATGGATGGACTCAAACTTAACATGGGGCTTATTCCGGGCACGCTCCCATATGCCGGCTTCGAAGTCCTGCTGGGGGGCGCTTTCAGTCCGGACCAGTCATCCCTCTGTATTCGAGAACATAACGCCCGAGACCAGACCACGCTCAGAACCTAAAGAGCCGGGCCTCCATGATGCATCTGCAAGTGTCTCAGAAATCGAAGATTTGTTCCTTGCGTAGAGGGTCCCTATGTTAAGCGCGTAATTTGCGTTACACAAGTCTAAGTGGCTCAGACACACGGCCGACAGATGATCTTCACCTCACCGGTTTCCTGGTTACCGCGGTGTTGATGTTATCACATTATGAAAAGATTACATGGGCTTTCCTTTGGAGCAGTAGCTTCCACACTGAGGTCCGTTCGGGAAGAGCATCTCACATGTAAACTGTACAATGATGATATGCTCCGGAAGGGAGGGCTGTGTGGACGTGAGCCCTTGTCCCTAATGTAAAGCACAGTAGGCCGCATGTGAGTGTATCATTACACGAACCGCTAAGCTGCCGGGATGTTAGTTTCTGTTGGGACATGAAAGTGCAATATTACCCCTGACCGGTCACTACTCCCACGGAAATGGCATCTACTCCTTTATCATAGGTATACACTATGTTCATTTGGTATCTTAAGCCTGTATTGTCAATGCCTAATTAACGTCCTCATTATTCCGGCATGTGAAGTGTATCACCTAAGTGTTTGGCATATTAGGTATGGCTTGGGACTTTCTAGCTACCGGCGGATGACGGGACAATCCAGCGAATACGACTCCACTAGCAAGGTTCCTTTTTTTCAGTTCTTGACAGGTCATTAGCAATCACGAATTCTCAGCTGGACCAAGTCTTGCTTATCGATTTATTAGGAACTGTCAAACATACCTACCTAAGCTTACCGAGTTCGATCCAGTTGAGGATATCTTCATATCCCTTAGTTCTACGTTCTCTGCGAAGGAGAGCAAGTACTTCAAGGTGGTTGTGGGATCCTCCCTCGCTACCCAACCTTTCCAGACATGTTGTCAAATCGTTTCCTGGGGGTTCCATGATGCCGTCCAGGTAAATGGACTCCACACCACCAAAAACTGATATATTCTTGGACCCGTGTACGTTTGGATTAAGCGCCATCAAGGGTAGGTGGCATAGGACTTTCAAGTCGTTTGAAGTAGATTGAAGCTCTACCAACGATACTACCATGATCTTGCCTGCAATCCACGAACCTTGCCGAAGCGTCTTAATGGGATTTGGACATGGCATAGAGTACGTCAAGTTGACATAGTCGTCTCAACAAATACGTGGTCATTATTCATACTGTTTCTCGTTACCTTAGCTTTTGAACTGAACCACTAGGACTTTTCTGTAGGTACAAGACTGGAATGATTGCCACCCACCCCTGAAGGTTAAATTAGGTGACGGATGATTCAGACCCTCAAAAATAGGACCAACCGAGATCTGACACCGCATCATTTACACCTGGGCTCCCACATGATCCGCTAGTTTACCTGGAGAGATACGCAATTAATCATTGTCTGGCCCGTGGAGAAAAGCTCCTACAGTGCCACGATTTCGTAAGATGCCGCCGGAATAAGAATAGTGGTATTCCATGAACATAGGATCTGGAAGACAGTCTCTCTTTCGTACCTAAGAAGTACCTACTTACCGATGCTAAGTGTCTACCAACAACGACGACCAAGGTGTATCTAATACGCTAATACGATATCCCAATCACAGCACTATACCCCTCGCTTTGAATAGTGGTGTAGGAATTATATCACAACTTTCCTGCCCTCAATGATTCACCGAATCAACGTTGCGAATCCTCATAACAACCGTCCCTTCAGAGAACGACACCCACTTCATCGGATAGAGCAAGAAATCTAACCCCTTTCGAAGCCCGGCAATTACGTTCAAAAATACGCCACAGTGCCTCGCCATGGCTGCCAAAGAGCTAACAGCTAATCTCTCGTCGCCTTTAAGCCAGTATTCCAACTTAGGAGACAAGCACTACAGGGTCGAACTATATACCCCATTACCATCACAATGTCTCCAAAAAGGAACATTATAGGTACGCACTTCTAGCCGTGTACATTGTTTCGATTTGCTTTGAAAGGGACTGTTTATTGAACGATGATATTGTTGCTAACTGTACGTAGGGCAGAGGAGCCGCCCGGGTCAAGATATTTTGTACGTTCGATAGTCGACCGGCGAATAACACTACATATACGAGGAACGAACCCTGAATGCGTACGTTGACAATGGAAAAGCACGAAAGGATATTGTCTCATATGCTGAAGTCTATGTGAAGAGCTAGAATTTCAATACTTGGAGGACATGTATGTACTCCTGGCAATACACGCCATCATTTCATCATTTCGGCAGTCGGTGCCGATTGGTATCTATGATATATAAGGAGGAAAGACTGATTCACTTTCTCGCGAATATTGCACCGCCCGTTTGACTCCTGCCCGACAATAGGAGAATAGTAGTGATAGTTCGTGACCCTAACCATCTCATGGCTCGCAAACACTATCGCGGTACCCAATCAATGACAATTCTCACACAACAAATGCTCGCAGGGATAATTGGTGCATTGCCTGCTTGTCACAGGCAATGGATCATTACACTGACACTGTACAAACACGTTAGAGTAATGGTTACAACTAAGGCGGGAGATCACATACACAAAGGKATCTAGGTAAATCCTCCAATGTCTCGACACGCTTAGCTGACTCGTCGCACCTATCGTCCCTTTTCCTCTTTTGCTTTGCTGTTTGAATACGCTGCTCCTCGAGTCTGGTACAGTCGCGTACGTTAAGGCTGTCGGCAGAAGAGTCTGGTGTCAACGATGTAATGCTGGAGTCTTCGGAATCATTGGCTGGCGACTCCAGCCTCTGATTATGTGAGTATTCGTCCTTCCAGTCGCTGATTTCCCTCTTCGTCTGGTTGTTACGACCATGAAAATGGTCATCAATGTGATTGAATCGCTCCGTCCAGGCTTCTATCCCTTCCTTCTTGATCTCGATTATTCCCCGGCAGAATCCACACCAAAAACGGGCTTCGCAATTCCGCCCTACGCGACAAGTTTCGAGCTTTATTTCCAACGTTGCCTGGTCCTTGATGTTGTGCGATGTACCGAGATGTTGTTTGAATAATTCTCGCCGGTAGATGGCTTTCCCGCAGACCTCAGAAGAACTCTTAGCCTGCTTTTCATCACATCTCCAGTGTTCCAACATATAGTGCTGACTATTCTCATGACGTTTCCAGTCGTTCTTGCTGCCGAACTTTTTGTTGCATTCCGGGAACGTACAACCGTACGGCTTCAAGTGCCGCTTTTCATGTTTTCTAGAAGATGGCCAGTCAATAATTAGGATATGCTAGGAGAAGTAAATGTAAGAATGAAATGAGCTAGCATCATGGGTCTTACTTTAGCTCACATCTTCGGCCGAAAGTTTTCGGGCACTGGGAGCAAGCATGAGCCTGCTCAGAAACAGCATGGTTGGCTGGTTCCTCTTTCGTTAATCCTAGTTCCGTTGGATCCTCTTTCTTATATCCAAGTTGCCCAAGGACACCACTACTCTGGAGCTTCTCAAGCAAATCCCGAATTTTGTCACGGTTATTGAGGTCTAGTTCCATTTCAAGATCACCGGATTCAGGGGGCCCGTGAGCCCCGTTGGCTAACGCATCTGGTTGTCTGCCGCGTTCGGGGGTCTCAAACGATGGACTGCTGGGACAGTCTGGGGATTCATCTGGCCTTTTTGACTTGTATTGACTTAAGCAACAGGTATCACTGGCCTTAGAACCCGAGTCCCCGGGAGAGAGACTGGAACCGGTTCCCTCTGATTGCCCCAGCTTCATAAGTCCGGCCTCGTTGACGGCGGGACTAGGCCGGGTCGAGGGCGGTCTAGATATTTCCATCTGCTTGTCAAGTGGCGTGTCCTCTCTTTCAGTGTGGACCTCCTGTGCGGAAGCACCATTGGACACGGGCAACAGGCGTTCGTCGCCCGGTTTATTCAATAGTGCTACCTCTTCCATTTGCATAGGATTTGAAGCTTCCATTGGACTTGTTTCAGTAGACAGGTCAATAACCGGGTTCCGGGGTAGTTTCCAGTTCTCTGAGGCATAGCTGGCATTTCCAATTGGAAACATATTAAATCTATCGAACTCGGGGGCTGTGCTATCGCGGGCTAGGTCTGAAGCCTCCTTAGACGAAGCTGCTGGGCTATGAAAGCGATTAGATAACTCTTCCGGTACAAATTGAATGGCTCCCCATACCTGACTTTGTATTGATCTAAATCTTCGTCTGTTGCTACCTCTTTCTGGTGAACGCGCTTCATGTGAGCTCGGAAGTTATCTGCTCGGGGCCAAATCTTGTCTTTATTTCTGCAGGGTCCAATAGGACACCGGTAACGGTTACCACTGGCATTTTCATCTGGATGCAAGCTTCTTATGTGTCTATCAAGATCGTTCGGCGTACTGAAACCCTCACGACGAGTACAATTCTTCACACTACATTTGAAAGGTTTCTCATGCCTCTGCTTGTGCTTCCTAGCGATGACGTTTCAGCGACAATCCTTATGGAGAGCTGTTTGAGATTAGATTCTAGGGCTTACTTGAACTCAGACTTAGTCTTTAAAGGCTTGTTGCAGATATCACATGCCTTACTCCCCTCAAAATGGACCTGGCGGTCAAAGGTTGACGAGGGCGACAGTGGCGGTTGTTGAGACTGGGGCCAAGAAGATTCTGCGTTCACCCCATTCTTGGGGATCATGTCTTGGTTATAAGACTGGAAGTTCAATTCACCTATGTGCCCGGTAAGGCTTTGGGTCTCTTGGTTTCGATCGAGTGACTCGTCACAGACCGAGCCGTTGGCAACGCTTTGCTTGGCTCCATAGCTCCCACCATATCCGGAATCAGAGGGTATTACTCCCGGGGGAACCGTATCGCATTCAGACGGCACTACACTCTCCCGATATTGATGACTAGGAAACATAAGCGGATTGGCTCGCAGGTTGCCCAAGATCGGAGTCCTGATATCACCCTGGGGAGACGTCAAGCCAGGTGGTGTCCAAGGCCCATCATTCCTATGGTACCATAACGCGAGGCGATTCTCAATACGTCCTGCCCTGTAAGAGTCGGCCGGATGCCGACCCGCGGTAAATGGAATATTCATACCCATATGATCCAAGGCAGCTAGATCTTGATGGTGAGGAAAATTGACCGATATCTTGGCGGACCGGGAAGATCCTTCCATGGTAGTGTCCGATGATCCGGAAGTCAAGGCTAACTGGTCGGCCATCTTGGGGCGTAGATCACAGAGAAATTCCAAACACTTAAAGGATCCTGATGTGAAGAGACATAGAGAAAGAGGTACTAAGAAAATGAGGATGTGAGGCTCAGGTTGGCGCCTGCTCGTCCAGTTCCTTTAGGTAGAGGAACATATACCAATCTGGGTCCGAAATGTCTCCGTTCAACACCCGTGGACTCGGGGAGGCTTTGAGGATTGAGTTAGTATGGGCGATGAGGAGTATAGCTTCCATGCATCTTCACGACGGGTGTGACCTTGGACGTCCAGTCGTGCAAGCGCGTGGCCAGACGGGAGGGCCGCACTCCACAAAAGCGCACGCAGGGATGCCACAGAAGGACGCCGGGAATTATGAATACTATCGAAGGACTAACTAACAAATAGAAGAAGAAGACCTGGACGTGGCTAGGCGGTATTCCGAGCCACCCAGGTAGATTTTCCTCCTAGCAGTTTGGCAGAGCGGGAGCCGATTAGCTCAGGAAGCGGAACACTTTCGGGGGTCTTATTAAGCGGAATTATAGCGTAATTAAATCCGAGATGCGATGGAAGCTGGGCTCAAGTGTTGTACGGATGGGGGAGAGTCACTTGAAAGGCATCCAGATAATTTGTCGATAGATGCGCCCGACGTTTAACTCGAATGACGAGAAGAAATGCGCCTGACGGTTGGAGGGATGGGATTGACAGGAGAAAAGTATGTGGTGGTGCGAGCCCATATGAAATGGAAGGCAACCGTCAGTCGTGCATAGGTTCCAGCCATAGGGTACCTTTACCTACATGTACATTTCGGTCAAGGCAACATTGAAGGCCTAGAAGGGAAAAAGGAAAGTGAGGCGGGCAAATGCGCATTTGCAGGACAACATTGACGGTAATACGGAGCGTTATGCGGATTAAGGGAGTACCTTTAACGCTGCCTAATTTACGCGCCTTTTTCTCGATACGCTAAGTATCTGCATATCTGTGCATACACAGCCACACCTGGGCAGTCTATTGTCCTACATTTTAGTGCTCATCTTAGGTTCCATCCCACCTACCAGAGGAGGTGCTACCCAAGTGTCCTACCCAATTTTCGGTGTACGGGACCCATCAATGATGGATGATGCGTGTACATTAGCCATGTACCTAATTTGTGTGACGCACGTATCAGCCGCCTCCTCAAACGTCGTGGCTAGAGCAGATTTGATGAATTACCGACCATCGTACTTTACTACCTACCATCTGAGCTCATTGCAAACGGCGACAATTAGAACCCTCAGCCTCGAAACTCGTATTTGTATTTAGTCCTCATATTTGATACTTTACGGTCATTTTTGAGGTAATGTACCACGCTAGCCATGCGAGTCTCCTCCCCCCTCTCTGTTTTTCTCCCAAATGCCCTGGACATTGTTTAGGTACTTAAGGTTTGCGAGATATTCAATCACTCTGATCACCGTCAAGCAATTCTCAAACCGTCTCTGAGTTTGTCACACATGTCTCATTCATCAAGGGCGCTAGCATTTCACTAGCAGTAGGTACGTAGTACAAGTGCAGAGAGTCTTACCTCTAACGTATAAGGAGCTCGGATCCTTGCAGCAACGGCTAGTTGCGAGAGAGTCCGCTCCTGTGCGACAAGGTTGTCAATTGTCCGATCTATATTCGATGACAGTTCTCGTGCTCCCGTGGCTTTCAGGCAAGTTTGTCGGTTTTGAGGGATGTCAGACGCTCCCGAGATCGCAATCTCGGTAACAACCCGCAGTTGTGCTCGCAACGTTGATGCGTTCCATACAGTCCGGTGTTCTAATATCCCACCAGAGGTGGGTTGTTTGCTTAAGACCACACTAGAAGTCCTTGCTCTTCGGGCCGCGCCGTAGGGGTTCAACATTAGCACCAAGTACCCTTGATAGGTGCCTTTCAAAGCGGTCTTCGAGGCTCTATTGTAATGTTACACCATGTATCCGGGACGATCTMCCCGGCCACGTTGCAGCTACTATCCGTTTCGTGAGGCAGCAAGTTTTTATATGCAGTCATGATCTACGGTAAGAGACATCTTCAAAGCCCGATGCCAGGATGATTGATCGAGTCGTATATCTGTCGCTTATCTACAAGTTCTTCATACCTGCGAAGCTTCTTCAATAAAGCCTAGACTATCTTTGACCGAGTCCAACTGCGTGCCGAAATCCCGGCTCGGCCTCAGCTGTCAATTTCAACGATTGTACCAGAGTAAACATTCCAACTTGGCTACTAATGGCATTTCATCACCATCTATACTTAAGAAACTACGAGGTTCTAACTAGAACATAGGATCAGGCCTTTTTCTTAACAGCTACAAGTAGTACTACATAATCCTGCTTTGGCCTGTTAGCTTTACAGCGAAGAGGAAATATGACATATCAGAGTCACCAGTCCTGGATAAGGAAATAATATTAGAATTAATATTAGAATTAATGTGGCTAATCCATGCGAGTTCCCTCCCCCGGAGGCAAGCTGCGTGAAGTTGAACAGCTTAGATCTCATCGTCGCAATTAGACAGAGCCTCTTAGGTGTCAGGACGATGTGTTTGCCCCTGTCATCAGGTTACCAATGGTTAGGTAGCTGCTGGGACGGAGCAAACATGGCTACTATAAAGCATAGAGACCGTTCCGTAAGCTACAGTTATCATCTCTGTTGCTTCTCATCGTCACTTTACGCCACTAAACATTGTTACTGTTCCCTCCTCTACGATTCGAGGTATGGACTGAGTTCTTCAATTCTATATCGATATTCTAACCCCATACAGTTTCACATTTGCGAAGGAATATTCGGATATAGTATTGGTGAGCGTCTAGCATATCGTTGGCCCATCGACGGCACTACTAGAGACTCTACATCGGCTAACCCACTCAGAGCCCTTTATAAACGACAACAATGTGCGACTATGACGAGTTCCGATTTGAATGCAACCACTCGGTGTGTCGCTTGAAGTCATACTGCCACTTCGCACGTAATGACCCTAATCATATATGCCTTGGAGTCAAGAAGCTCAGGGATTCCTGGCTTCAGGCCGGGCAGTTATGCGAGAAATGCATAGAAGATGGATTTCGCTTGGTGAACGGGAAGATATGGGCCCCTCCACACCGGGTACGGTGAACACTATGTGAACAGGGGAAGACGGGGCATGGGTTATGCATGAAACTGTGCGCATTTAGTTAGGACGTCGATTATCCTACCAACAAAACTTCGAAGCCCAATAACACTCCCGACAGCAGTCTAGTCAACTTTAGTTGAGCTGTTCACATACAGTTTAGGAGCGCTGTTTCGGTAGCTCGAGTAGAAGATGTAGTGAGTTAGTAGACTTTGTATGTTGCTTACGAACTGCTACAAATCTCGGTGAAGTGTTTCGAAAGGGGGGACAAGTATGCAGAGACAGCTGTCTGTGAGACCTTTTTATATATTCGAGAATTTCCCACGAATTTGTTGTGCACACAACCATGCAGAACCACTACTCTGGACACCATGATATATTGATCTTTATCGCTTAAGTACCTAATGTTTATATTACAGGATTCCAAGTCATCTTGAAGTAAATGTAACCTCCTTTTCCGACAGGAAAGCTTGGGACTGTGCTGCCTGTTGACTGGTCCTCCATTATGCCCTCGGACAAAATGAGCTAGGAATACCTTGATTTAACTTGCAGGTATTCAATGTCTAGATAAACGGTTTCTATTCGAAGACTTACCAGTGACACCATAACGGCAGAACTCTTATTGTTTAAGGCATGGTGTGACGGGGGCCCAATCTGTTCCCACGTGGGTTAATCTCCTGAACGGAGTAGCCCTGTTCGCATATCACCAGCACCACAATGGATCAATGTCCAATCAAAGCTACGCCATGGGTTCTGTTGGCGCTATGAAAGGCTGCGGGTAACCGGGTAGTCACTAGAGACGTGCGTGAACCGTTGATGCGAACCGGATCCAATTTTTCGACTTGATGATGAAGCTTCGCTCCCCACGAGGCCCCCGGGATCGGTATCTACAGGTGCTAGACATTTGATTGTCCACATTTGCTGGACCTTGTCATGGAGACAACTTGCCTCATACGACGGAGGGGCTTGTCCTGGGGAGTTCTTGAAGAAACTCAAGGAGCAGCTCTAACACGGAGTAACCTGGCGTGGGCGGATTGATAACTAGTATTTCATGGCGACTTCCGCTGTCACGTATTTACATGACAACTTTGAAACAAGACTAGGTACCCTATCGCCTTGACGATAGTATATTGAATCATGGGAGAAGACGTTGTGCTCATTACCACTACTTGCCACATTGAGCTCTATACGCAACAAAGTAGATAAAGGGTCTACATTAGTGAAGTGAAAACATCCCCTCGGCCTCGCAAACAATGGACGCTTAGCAGTTAGGCCATGTGCAACTCGATGCAGAGAATCCATAAGGCGAAAATAAGCCGCAAATTGTGATTGAAACCTAGCATTCCCTTTAGAATCACGAGAAACACTAATACATGTAAAAGAAAGCCAGGTTTCGGCTCTGTTTTCTCAGCAAAACATAGTTCTAATCAACACATCTGCCATCATTTCACCTCGAACCTCTTTGAAGGAACTTTGCCGTCTTCGATCAACAAGCCCTATGCAATCTAACAATCCACGCTAACTATGCCAAGTTCGTTGCACCTTGAACGACACCGACGACGTTGTAACGTTTGGAGAAGAAAGTGTTCCAGTCATCCAATGTTTGCTTTTCCTTGTCATCGAGATCCTGCCATTCTGGCCTTACATCTTCCGGCTTTGTTGACGTCTTTGCCAGCGCACGAGAAGCATCCTTCCCCGCGAAGACTAAATCAGTTAGCAAACATGCTGCTTTTTTTTTTTTTTGCCATTAAGGCATGGAGTCAAGATGTTTAATGAAACTGCAGTTCAACGTGGGACACAGACTCCGGCGGACAGCTCAATGAGCAGCAAACAAGGAAAAGCATATTTGCATGAAGAAAACTGTGATACGCCGTGTCGCATTGTTTCTAGCGCAATGGGATAGGTCTTGTTACATACCGTGGTATGAGCCTCCCTCTCGATACGCCTTGTTTCCACTCACATCATAGACCTTGCCCTAGTTCGACATCAGAATACGTAAGAATTAAAGAAGAATATAAATGCAGGGTCTAGCTTGGCCCAGAGCTTGAAAAGGGGTTTAAAGGGGTTGGCTCATTGTAGTTTACTAGGTAAGGAAGGACTGATTGACGCACCTTGATCGCCACATAGGCCTTGTTTCCCTCAGTGCCTATTTTGAAACCATTAGGAGCATGCTCGATACCATCAGGGAGATGAATAATTCTGATAAGGAAATACTCGAGAATCAGACATATACGACTGAACACCTATGCATAGAATGCCCGCCCGAGCTATGCCGAGCCACCGATATCTCAAGCCGCTGGACGAAGTGTAACCTACCATCAGCTTTGGCTAGCTCCTCAGCAGAGATGGGGTCGTCCTTTGGGGGATCCAGGTTTACAGGGACTTTAGGCTCGAACTTTGCCGCCATTGTTCTTGTTGGAGGGTAGATTTTGATGGCGTTGATTGCTAGTGAGATCGACAACTAGGTGGTCTGGATTGAGTATGGCTTGGACGCGAAGTTGCGAAATAGACTGTTCGTTGCAAGGTACTGATATAGAAGGCAGACGAGATAACTAAGGCAGTAGACCTTGAGGGTTGTTGTAATGGAAAGTGAAGCTGAGGATCCTTATTACGTGATGCGAAGTATGGATGAGGTACATCGTCATGAGAATGCCGAAGTGGTCAGTGCGACGTGAACGTTTCCATGCAGCCGAGGCACTACATGTATGTTTGTATTTATGTACCTCTTAGGTACGTCCACTTACATACATACCTCATAATGCAGATAGTAGAACTCCGGACCTTCAAAGTTATTGGGTGGTATCGCGGTACTTACCTACATGTACCTCCAATTACAGAGCTGACAGGTCAAGGGTGGGATAAGCTCCAGTTAAAAATTATTCGCATTCTCGGTCCCTGTAAAACCTACAACAAAACGTCATCGGCTCACAGAATCTTGACCACTTCAAATTCTTGCCCCATGAGTTATTCAAGGGTAGAATAGAGCGTTTTCCCGTCTGTTCAACCTTCGGCACGACACCTACGTTGGAAAGGCCGCCTACAATGTTAGCCTCGGGTACTGCTACTACCCTATCTTCTGGCAGCCGCATTGCACATGCTCGGTGCATCCACCAGGCGTCTCTGAGACAGCTCGCTCTGTTTTCAACACAAGTAGGCCGTACCCGAGTATCGCGCTCTGACGCAGCTACGATCCGTACTCTCCAACAATGGCGGCACCAATCCTCGACACCCGAACCAAATGAGCAAAAGCCGCCACTACCACCGTCAAGGCTTCTCCTTAGGGCGTTGAAACAGGGCTTGAGTCTTCGTCCCATACTTAGCGCATTTCGTGGCCAGAACCTCCGCTCGCTGTTTCGACAAAGCCCAGAAGAACTTGTTATTGCTATCATTCTGTAAGTGCGCTTCTATTCCAGTACCAATCTTAAGTTTGGGATGCTGACGTTATGGGTGTATCCGAAGCCTGTCTGTCGTAGCTGGCATATCCGTCTACGTAGTATACGCCTATTTTAATTACTTCCAGTCAAGGCAATTCACTCGATTCCCACCTCAAATCGCAAAGTCTCTTCGCCGTGCAATATATTACAGCAACTACGCGCCGGATCCGCAGCTAGCCCTCAAGTATTACAAGATCGCCTTGGAGCAATGTTCAGAAGCTGGCCTTGATCCATTCTCTGACGAGGTCATGGGACTCAAGATCCAATTGGCTGCGTGGTTGGAGAAAATCGGTAGCTATAGAAATTCAATCGAAGTCTTGGAAGCGCTTCTCCGAGATTGTAAGAAATGGGTTGAAGTAATGGAGAAAAGCGCCCGAGAGGGACTTATTGACAAGTTAGGGAATTTGGTAGACACGCCAAAGCCGCAGCCTCCAACCGCAGAAGACGGCGATAAATCTGAAACGCATACGAATCTAGAGAACCTGTGGGCTAAGAGGACAAGAATCCTGGGGAAATCTGTCGGGATCAGTGTTAAGCTCGGAGAGCTTTATTCTGACGAACATGTTCTCCAAGGCGACTCTGCTGGCGAACATCTGATATGGGCAGTCGAGACTGTCTTAAAAGAGTTACAGAGGCGTCAGGTCGAGGGTGTGAAGGATGGTGAGGGTGATTGGATGACCCCAGAACAAATCGGGGGTGCACTCGAGGGTATGTTGACCTTCACCTGATTCGCATATTTGGACCAAGAAAATACTGACCAGGAACAGCTTTAGGGAATCATTACGAGTCCAAGTCGCAGTTCTATCTCTCA
This sequence comes from Hypoxylon sp. E7406B, assembly GCA_000931505.1. Classification (NCBI taxonomy): domain Eukaryota; kingdom Fungi; phylum Ascomycota; class Sordariomycetes; order Xylariales; family Hypoxylaceae; genus Hypoxylon; species Hypoxylon sp. E7406B. Next base: position 879,539 of record JYCQ01000034.1, on the reverse strand, counting down.
GCACCACTTTTCCTCCAGGCGATTTCACTTTCACCCCCGAACAGTTGCCATACTGCCGTCTTGAGTAAGTACAGATATAATTCATGTTGCGCTTGAGCTTACACCCCTTTTCTGATTTCATCTCCCTCACCAATGAGTTACCTAGCTCTATGCTAACTCGAGGTCCGTGAAGTGAACAATCTAGCCATTTCCCTAGCGCAGCAACCCGTTCAGGGGCCACCAGATCCCAGCCAGATCTCTCAAACTAGTGTATCCAATGCGGCTAACCGTCCCGACCGTCCGACACGGTCTACTCTACTAGCCAGTGCCCGCTCTTGGGCCCTACAGGCTCAGAAGACGGCCGAAAAAGTGCAAGGCGAGGATAGGACCGATGAATGCGACGAAGCCTGTGCCGTGGCACTCTGCAATCTTGGAGACATTGCAGCCATGGCTGGAGACATTGAGGAAGCCAAACGCAGGTTCGGCGAAAGTTTGAGCTTGAGCAAAAGAATCGCGTTTGAACCAGGTACCATACAAGCTCAGGAGGGTTTACAACGCCTATCTACAAAGCTATCACCTGAATCTACATAATCACGCACCAACCACACTGAAGGACTTTTTCTGTTTCTTGGAGTAGAACTTCTACACATAGGCGAATAAGCTAAGTCATAGACGTTCTGTGGGTGTCGTTCAGAATATCCACGAGCACACCGATGAAGCCGAATTCTCCATTGTTCAACTGAAGTAAAGAGGACGGGAGCTCTGTTTCGCGGTATGGCCCAAACTCGGCCATTCAGGTGACAGGGGATTCCCAGTCCCATGGTCACCCCGCAACCGAATCCCTACAGAACAAGCCCTCAGATTAAGGCAGCGACAGAGGACTCTACGATGATTGATGTAAATTTGGCTAGAGATCCCGCTAGTATGTCAAGGTAGAAGAGAACATTGCATGGCATTGGATGATTGTCACAAATGGCAAGGCGCCAAAGTAGAAAGTTCGGGGATTCCTCGCACACGCGCTGTATGACATCATTTTCGATACCCGAGACCGCGGAAGCCATGACGCGGAACGGACGCGGGCAAAGCGGGATACAAGCAGACGTCGGGAAACTGATGAACAGCGCGAGAAGCTCGGTCGTCGAGGGTTCAGATGATAATATACGTGTGCATTAACTACCTAACATATACCTAGCCATTGCTTCGGGTTTCGGCATGCTGGCGTGTCCGCGTCGAGCTGGATAGACAAACCTCTTTAACGTCCTAGCAATTAATACGATATCCTCATATGAAACTCTGCCCGTACATGTCCGCCGGGACTCTGCTATCCGGATCCATATTCACGGAATTAACGCTTGTAGGTGAACTGCAATCCAAATTCCAGATAGGTTGTATGTTCTAGAATCGCAGAACTGTACACAGCGGTACGGCGTCTGCTTGCGCTCTCGTTTCCGCCATTAGCAAAAGGGCCGCGGGGAACGGCGGAGTGCATGTCCGCTGGGCCTCTAAGAACCCTGGTCCAGGCTGTATATCCGAGTAGCAAATGTTACCTACTCGGCGACAGGGTTGGGATCATTGGTTTTGCTAGCGTCATGAGCACAAGCAACGAACAGTCTCGCCTGCACTTGATCCCAATTTTCGACTATTTGGAAAGCTGCTAATCCTGCAACTTTAATCTGACATACATGATGCTTAAGGTTATTACTTGACAACATACAGCGGCCAATACAATGATCTTGCAGCGTTACAGGGTCTGAACAGTCCAAAAGCAATAACGTCGCTTAGATCCATGCTTCTCGAACGTACTCTCAGAACGTCTTGGCAAGGCGGAGGATATACACTATAGAAGACCTTCAAATCTTTTGTCAAACAACCGCTGTGGGCGAACCTTGTGACGTATCAACTATCGAGCTTCTTTAATGAAACTCGCCTGGCAGTTTCAATTGGTTATACGGATGATACCGGCTTCACTGAAGTGATCTATCTAGGGCGGGTGCAACCGCGAAATCGCAAAGATGCCTGGCCTACCCAGGTATTTTCCGCCAGCTATGACACGCCTTGGGAATAACCGTTTTCGTTCATGGGATATCTCTATAGCTCTGCTTTTGGTACTTTTGTCGCGGGAACAAAATCTCCGGCTAGATAGCGTTTCTCGTAACGAACAAGTTCTTAAAATCACTCATTACGGATTTATGCTAGTCAAGGAGAGAGATATTCGACATGGTGCTCATCGTGTGCCCTACTTCGGAATTTGCTGTATAGGGGCAAGATAACGCCAAAAGCACATTGTGTCTTTATTCCCGAAGCCCTCATTCCCGCTACCCCAGAAAACCCAGAAGTGGGTGCGTAAGGACCCTGATAAGTAATCAGAAAATAGGCCTCCTGGTTCCATAGACGGAGCACGTTGCCTTCGATGATGTCTTACGTAAGATCCGGGAATAGTCACGTATGGGAATTGGAGCATATTTGAGCCAGTCACATAACTAATGGGACATAGCTATTTTAAACGTCCAGATGACTAATGTTAGTCATTCCGTTCGCTGGCTCGTCAACAGATTCGAAAGTACCGAGCACAACCCAACCCAGCCTCGTGGGGTTGGATAAGGGGGTAGCGGTCGATCTCTGCAAGCATGCTGACGCGCCAAGAGATCGATGGCAAGCACGCAGTCAGACTTGTAGTCAAGTTCTGGAGGATTCCGCTCAAGACAGACGCTAACCCTGCTATGGGCCAAGTGGGAAGCTCCTATAGATTATTCAAGAAGCATGATATTCTAGAATTCTGGATAGACTTCGTCGTTGCCGGCTAACCGAAGAGCTGCTAGGGTTCCTTACACGCCTCATCTATTCAACTCGCAGAAGTTCAGACGAGGCCCGGTTTGAACAACCTGTACCCAAATCATTAGCAACTTACACAATCTTTACCTGTATCATGTGCCGTCTCTAACGTCGTACACATGTGCAGAAGCGCTTTTCCCCACGGTGGGCGCTTGGACCGTGGGGTTTGTTAGATGCATGCAACGCAACATATGTAGGGACTTAATCTATGTATACCTCAACATCATGGGGAATTCATGATTCGGATGCTTATGATGGAATGCACATTGCCAAATACGAGATGGTCGAGTGAGTTTGCCATTGTATAGACCTCGGGCGCTTCTTGTGACTCTGCTGGCCTGTTTGCCACTGTCGGGCAGATGGAATACTCGACTACTTCAAAGGCCGGATTTACGGCCAGAGGCCCTCGGACCAAACACCGAAATCTTAGTATTCCCAATAGCCTATTGAGCATCCTTAGATGTAGAGGAAGGAAACTATTCACGATAATCGAAGATATATAAGATGCCCCAACCCAAATTCTAAAGTAGCGCTCTCAAACCTTAGCTTTCGAGATGTGGAATCATAGGAGTCATAAATTTAATTATTATTAGCATAACGGTTGTCGCAGCGCAGATATCACGTAAAGCTTAGTACATCAGCGGCTCTCTGGGAGGTAAGGATCTATGCGCACTTCTCACGAAGGAAATGTAGTTTACCAATTTAGCAGAAGCCCGCGTGGGATTGGCGATTAGCCACGACAGCCAACAATCGACCAGGTTCGGATGACAAGCGGCGGCCGCTTCTCCAACCTCCAATCCGGTTACTCACCGAGATATGCCAGTAGTAAGATATTGACGGGGCTGAGCGGCAAAACAGATTCGACGTGTCCCATCCCGCTCGAGACCGGCATCAAAGCGCAGAGCCGATTGCAAACGCTCCGCATATCTAACGGTGCGGGCAGGTATATGCGATCATGTGTAGCGAGTCTTGCGTTTGCCTCAAGGGCATCTTTATTTCGACGTTAGACGTGACGTCTACCCAAGCCGGTGGTTCAAAACGGAAGTCCCTGAGGAAGGTCGACTGCCACGTCGAGGCAAAGGGGCGTTGGAGCTGCGCTGCAAGTTTTCGGCATTTGCTCCCGCTGAGAGAGAAAAGCGATATCTGTAAATAGGTATGAAGGGACGTACCGTAGGTGGTCACTAGTAGGAGAATCTGATAGGTATGTTCGTGGGCCTCTCCGCAAAAAGCAAAAGGCATAAAGACCGCAAAGACAAAAAGACAGCCATGCCACGTGAGCTGACTTTAGGAGATTAGATAAGCTTCCTTTCCGAGTTTCCTGTCTCCGAAGAGGGCCTATTCTCCGAAACAAGACCCCACCACCTTTTGCTCACAGGCATGCCGGCTTTCGGATTCTCTTTTCCTGCCGCTTTGGGGGACACCTCCAGTTCTCATGTCCTGCCTTATTATAGCACCTACATGGACCTTGGGTAGTCGCCCCGTATGCGGTTAGACGGAAGCTCCGCCTGCACGTCCAGGGATGATGAGGTACTTGTGAATACATGCCAAATCAAAGCGTCTTTTGCAACGCTGTGCGTTAACGACGCGACGCTTTGCCTACCCAGACTCGGCAAGATGCCTGCAGGGATTCTCGTAAGTAGGTGAGACTTACATACCTAGTAATGCCTGGTTGATCAGTTACGGGTGATGCACGCCAAACTCTCAGCTCCAGGCCCGAGAGACGAACGCAAGATATATCCTCGATGCCATCTCCTCGTCCGGTATAAGCAGGTCCCTGCCCTCCTTGCAGACTGAACTCCAATTTTTTATCTACTATCACTTTATCCCGGATAAGACTTGCAACGAAAAAAGAAGGCAAGGATTTACTCGCATAGAAATGAACGAAATCGACGCCGTCGCTAGCCTCTCATCTCCTTCCAAATCAATGTCGTACCTATACGGCGATGCAGACTTATATCTCGATTCTTCAAATGCATCGACAACTTCCAGCCCAATGGATTCGCCAGTACGCGAGAATCCGTCCTGGAGTTTCTTCCGGTTGCGGCTAACCATGAATTCTAGTATGATTTATCATTTCAGGGGATGTACCCAAATCCTGAGCATATAGATGGACCGGGGGATGCGACTCAMCCCGAGCCGCAACAGCCCACGTCTAAACCTGCAGCGAAGAGGAAACGCGAGAACAGATATAAGAACGCACCGCCTTCTGTCCTATCTGTAAGCTGAGCAGCTCGCCTCAGAAACATCAGTATGAACGGAGCCACTAAGAGTGATTCCTTGTAGCGTCGAAGAGCTCAGAATCGTGCATCACAACGAGCCTATCGAGAACGGAAGGACCAACGCATCAAGGACCTGGAAATTCTACTTAACGAAGCTCAGAAGAAGAACGACGTCCTCAGCCAGGCCTATTCCAACCTTCAAGCAGAATACATCAGGCTGAAACGCGAGCAAGAGTCAGCAGACCGCTACCAACAGGCTGGCCTGGTGTACGACCCAACCATGAGCTCGGCATCTGGCGACATCGACATATTCCTCTACAACGGTTCGACGAGTTACGCCATGTAGATCAGCACGTGGACCGGCCCATTCTAATAGACTAAGATACCTCCTAAATTTTAGAAGCTCGAACGAAAACAGCACCGGCCTGTCTTGTCCGGACCGATTTTTATTGCCGTTCTCGAAGTATTCATAACAACAAACATCACAACACTGTCACTGCCACGGTATCCAACCAGGAAAAGAGATACCCGGCATTGGCACATGGCTCATCCAAGGTCGCTCGTAGCGTGAAAGCCTAACCGGCAATTTAGACGAATGCGACCAATCAGGACTCGAAGCACAATTTCCTATCTTCCGTGCAACTGGATAATGATCGACTTGCGTTTTCTGCAATGTTACAGACATCCCCGGTGTTTTGAAAGTAAGGTTTTGGCAAGCTGCTTTAGGCGTCTATTGTGCGGAGTCATTAATGAGAAGAGCCCAGGGGTTAAGGCTATGAGCTAACTCTAGTCACGACCAATAGGAAGTAACCTGTCTAGGAGTACGCAAGGTTAAGGGGGATACTTAAAGGGGGGGGAGCCGGGCTTTATCTTTATATAGTGAAAGCTCTACCGAATATCATGCTTACCATTCGGCAAAAGATTCTCCTTTTTTTCGCTTTAGTGCTGCTCTGTTGCATTTGTTGTCATTGATGACGGGTAGCTAAGACCTGGTCCGCAGTGGCCTAACTCCAATCATGATGCAGATAAAATGCAATAACTTCAGGTTTTATAAGACATGGAGATCAAAGACCTGTTAGTAGGCCCGTTGCAATTCAAGGGGTATTCTGAATCTCCATCGTCATCAGGAATCTGCCTTCAATCGTTGAAGTCTTGTAAGGTTCGAAGCGCCAACCTAAGCCAAGTAAGGTTTGATCGTCATGCTGCACTTGAAGTCGAAGCTAGGTACCTAGCTCCTAGACGCTTTCCCACGAAAGACGAAATAGAAGCACTGGCAGAGTGCCTCAAGAGTCCAAATCGGTCCAGATAAGTGGTCCAGCCAATTGGTGTCGAACTCTACTTGGTCCTCAAACCCCTGGGACAGCACCTCGTAGTTGAGTGCTCGTGGGCCTCATGGTTTCTCGGTCTGGCCGCAAGCTGCGAGGAGATATAAGCTTGGAAACTTCCCGAGCTTCCGTAGCTGTCACCATTTTTACGCTGGTGCTGTGACAGTTCAGCGGTTGATTTACGTGTCTTGTCTCCACGGCTGCGCTTGAGACCGCGGCAAGCGTACGGCGTTTGTTGCGTGGTTTTCTCCACGGCTGGACTCCGCGTCAGCAGGCGGCCTTTTTTAACGCTACATAAGGACACAGCGATGCCATATTACAAGCCTGGCATTGGCTACGTCCGCAAGGACTAAAGATTTATTATCGTTTCTGTCTCGCCATCCATATGCTGACGCAGAGTAGGCGTGCACGTTAACAAGTGGGATGATAAAGGTAAGGTTCCAGGGTGAGGAGAAAAGCTCCCAGGAAGAGGAAGTACGAGAGGGGGTTTGATTAGTCGACTCTGGTTATTCCAATGGTTAGGACATTTTTAGCACCTAGCGGCGCCAGCACTTTCCTTTCATATGCATTCCTAATTACACAGTCGTACAAGGAACCAGAGAATGGGGAAAGTACAACCTTGGTAAGTACCTGAGTATGTAGCCGCTTCTTCTTTTTTTCTGTCTTTCTTCATAAGTCCAACGTGAGTCCTTCGGTAAGTCCGACCCGGACCACTATATCATGACATATTTCAAGTACGAGGGATTGTTATTTGCATTTGATTAAATCACTATGGAATACCAACTTGAATCACCTGGAAGCAATGCTCAATCAATAGAAATATGCGTGATACTGCTTTACCGTGGAGAATGAGGCGCGGGTACGGCGAAACTAGGCATCAATCAGTAGAGCAGTGCCGTTAATGAGATGGCGGAAAGACCGGACAGAAAGACGATATAGTCGGCCACTCTATCGACAGAGTCAGCCTAGTTGAGGAGCGTAATGTTTTAGATGAAATTCTTGACCACTGGATTCCTCTTAATGGTATTTGATACCATGAATGCGTCCATCCAAACGGGACAGACGGCATTCACACGGATAGCGATCTGCAAGTATAGGGCAGAGAAAGGAGAGGCGTGGTCAGAGTAGGCGTGGGAACAGTCGGGTTAAGACGAGCAAGATGTTCTAGGCGCTCGACGGTCCAGTTTTATTTGTTGCATTCTGCTGATGGAGTCGAAACGCCGTGGCGGAACGGAGCCCTGTCGGCTAGGGCGATCGGGCGACCGGAGTGACCGGAGTGACCGCAGCACGGCCACGATAAGTCAGCAGACACCTCCGTGCCGAGTTCCATATATCTTACTATACTTGCTGAACTAGTCACCCTTCGTAATATCTCCGCTGGGGCCGATGAGCGCGCGGATCGGATGGCGTGAACATCTCCCCGGTTTAGGGGGGATGTGAAAATGCTTTCGTATCTGAGTTGTGAAGCTGACTGCCCATCCAGGCCTACCTTGAAAAGGAGCTATTTTTAAATGACCCTATACACTTTATATACTTCATTAAGGTCTCGATAAATAGGATTTCTTATTTCTACTTTGATAATTGATTTTTGAGCCGTAAAAAGCGAGATAGGGGTACATGACTAGAATTGTATGGCCCCACACCACCGAATTAACATACTTCGATCTTTATTTCATACCATATCCCCTTTGTGCTCGAAGCCATGGTTTCCATCACGACTCGTTCTTTGGCATTCAATTCATGTGTTCATGGCTACTTCAGAGTTAGTCCTACCAAAGCCAAAATGCCCCTTCTATGACGTACGATCTTATACGTGTGAACGTACCGAATCCCCTTCTATGTTAATTGGCTAGCACTGTCCAGGAGGAAATAAATTTTTATTTGCGTGAATATGCTGATTGGAGGGAGGTAATAGCCTACCGAATTTAGCCAGACTCCTAACCACGAACAACCTACACCCAGCAACTCCACTTTCAACCCCGTAACGAGTAATGAGCCGGGTGATTACGATTATTTATATAGTACTAATATAACACTGCTGCTGATACTTTCTCGTATAGGCTTCATAGGACCAAATTAGGTATTGAGAAAAAGGACCGCGTAGATGCACGAGTACAGGCTGGACTATGGCACACTTCTCAAACCTCTGGGGCATAATAACTTGCGGAACACATCTTGACCCTATATTGTCGATATAGTATGAAAGACGTGTAGATCTAACCGAGATGGATGGGGGAGAAAGGACAGCTTCTAGGACAGTCTTATAAAAACCCGCGTGGGACTACATCATATATTGCCTATTATGGCTCTTCCTTAGCTTAGGTACTTACCTCTATCCTCCTTGACCGGAACGTTCCACGGTAGATACCACATTATAATGATATCGCAGGGGGGGCTCCTGAATATAATCCGGTTAACCCTAGCCATCCATCTTCCGTGATGTCTGTATGAAGTTCATCGTTCAAACTATGTGCGATACGTCATTAACGACCTTCTGTCCAAGAAAAGCCCGAAATGAAGCTGCGAGAGTACTCGACTTTCTTAATATTCATCCAGCTGTGGATGACGGTAGTAGCAGACTTCCAAAATGAATTCAGTAATACCACCCGTGGATCCGATATCCTACTGCGGTGGGACCCGATAAACCCGACCGACTACCCGCTCGTCATTCATTGCAGGCTCATCAATCAAACAAGCGAATATGGCGCGAATTCGTTGGAGGTAAATATCACAAGTAAGGACTTCATATACCACCATTGTATACAAGAATAGTATCTCATACGTTATGCCAGGTGGGCTTAACGGCTCTTCATACCTCTGGGAGAGCGTGCCGTATCCACTACCTTATCTCGGGACAGCAAAGTACGAGGTAGAGATATGGCCTCAGAACTGGGTAGGACCGAGCGCCTCGGCAGCAGCTTTTGCATCTTCTCCGTATTTCACTATTTCCGAATTAGAGCATGGCAAAAACACGGATGGCTTGGGATCAGTAAGTATCGAGCTGCTTTAACTGCTGTCCTTCTCTGAGATATCTGCGGGCGCTCATAGGAGATATAGCCCTTCAATGAAACAACAATAATACCATCGAAACCGACGAATAGGCCAACTTCTAATGGTGGAGTCAATAATAACACCGCGATTGCTGCCGGGTTGGTCGTGCCCGTCGTCGTCATACTGGCTGTATTTGGCTTCGTTTGGATGCAACAGCGGCAGAAGAGAATTCTTGAGGAGAAGAGGAAACAGAGAGAAGAACTCTACATCGACTAAATGCGGGGTGCTATTACTGCGGTGCAAGTAGCGCTCTCCGCGACGTCGAGACCACGTGCCGATGCGGCTAGAACTAAGCTGACAAGCCGGCGCATATGATACCGTCCTGCACTCGGTGGTAGATGACTATATCTTCCTTCGTGGAGAGGCCATTACGGATACACTAAGCGCACATACCAGGAGCCACTACCACAAGCAGTTACTGAGTCAAGGGATATGGTTATGGCGGATAGAAACTAGCACGCTGGTACTTTACATCATAATCCTTCCGAAGGTATTGTATATAGCCCGGAAGGTACATTGTGCAGATGCAAGATGAGTAGGCCAAATGGGTCTCGTCGGGAATTAGCTCTATCATGAAGACTGATCAATTGATGCGCCGATAGTAGGGGAAGATAGGATTGTTTACGAACCGAGGCGACCAGAAGTACAGTCAACGCATACATAGTATATCATGATAGCTGCGAGGATCATCTGATACGGAACTAGGTGCGTGGCTTAGGCGGTGGCCGGGTAAAATGTGACAAAACGGATCATTTGGAGCCATAGATTTGAACTCACATCAAGTGGCTCGACGACACAGAAAGCAAAAAATTTTGAATGAGAATAATACGTTTTATGCCCTAACAGGTTATGAGGATTAAAGAATAGTGAACTAACTCTATCCCAGGCACAATGTAACTCAAGACAGGGGAAATGTGGCATCACCTGCAGACGCGGTAAGCACCGTCCTTTCATCTTAACTTGACTATTTTTAACCTCATCATTGGGGGAGGATTGAAGTTGAAGCTTGGTCCCGTTCCCGTGGGAAGAGGCTGGAGATGTTTACAGATCATTACTACGTTGGGTTAATATGAGATGCACGAAATTCTGTATGTACATATGATCGGCGGCGGGATAGCTGCAGATCCGCTAGAGATCTTGATCAAGAGCTGATCATGGCATCAAACCGGTTAGAAGCATCGTACGCAACATCTGCCACTAGTAGATCAGGTCTAGATCGTAGTAGCACATATTCAGGTCAACGGCAACTTCACACTATTACGTTCCTGGGTCTGTTTACCTAACAATAGTACGTAGTAAATTACCAGTAGCAACACAGGGCAGAGATTTCAATCCGCCAAATGACACGAAACGGGGGCCGCTCCATTCAGGAGTCCTAGGCTCCATACAGCGTATTGCTAGCTTCATGCAGTTTCAATAAACAATGAATTGCGGCACATGGCACAGCCACAAATAAATTGGCGTAGGAGGTTGATTGGACCTCGAGTAAGTAAGCTTGTTGGCCTAACCCCCTATAGACATGAGACCGGCTACTTCTGTCATCATCAGGTTTCGTCCTTTTCTTGACACTGCCTCATGGATGCATTTCTGAACGCGGAAATATTTTGCTTTTGTTCACAACTAGCATCCAAAGGGGTTTCGCGAGGTCGAGATAACGAATCGCCGCGTGGCCAGTCCCACCATTGAGAATCGTTTTCAGGTAGTTAGCTCAGGTACCAGAGTGCTAGTCTGCCCCATTGACAGCGGCTGTACCTTGTCAATGGAACCGCGAACCGAGGCGGCCGAGGAGGGCTAGGTCAACTTTTGGCGCCATCGCTTCGCCTAAAATTCCTATATCGTCTATTATCGTGTTATCCATGTAGGCGCCGAACATAACATAGTAGTCCAGAATTCCCCAAGGCTCGGGCCTTTGCCGAGAGTGGAAGTTCGTTTCCGTTGTACACATGTATAGATCTTAGCATGAAGCGATTCTGCCCAATCGTAAATGTCGCCCGTTAAGCGAAAGGTGCCCCCAGTCCCATTAAGAGGCTTACATACATCCAGGCTAGCAGACGGTGCCACTGGTATGCAGCGCCTAGGCACCATTCTACACTATGCCTGTGCAATTCGGTTGTCAGCCGACCTCATACCCTCCATTCAGGGGCTCCAGTTCGTTGAAGCTTTAAATATGTCGTGGGTGCCAGACCATGTATGGAAGGGTTTTCTCCTTACTTACGTCGTCCTACCGTTGACAAGTCTCTATTTTGAGCCCGAGGACTTTCTCACATCCTGACGTACTATACGTCGTCCTTTCATTGTTTATTCCTCGTCATTCGTTCATAGTCTTCACTATAGCCATATCAATGGCTCCATCACTCCTTCAAACAGTTGGCGCTGCCGCTGTTGTTCTAGCTGCCCAAGCCAGTGCTACCAAATCCTACAAAGTTTCTGAGGTCTATAACTCGACAAATTTCTTTGACAAGTTCAACTTTTTTACAGTATGTCCCTAGTACAGAAGTATCTGCACTGATTCATTCAGGCTGACTTTCTATTTAGGGTTCCGATCCTAATGGCGGTTATGTCCAATATCAAAGCCGGACCAGCGCAACAAACCTTGGCCTTATCAAGACCTCGAGTGACGAGGTGTACATTGGCGTAGACCATACCAAGGGTGACTATAATCCTTCGGGAGCTGGAAGAAAGAGTGTCAGACTGGAAAGCAAAAACCTTTACAACCATGGTCTGGTTATAGCCGATTTCACATACCTGCCCAAGCCTGTGTGCGGCTCATGGCCAGCTTTCGTAAGTTTATCCTAGTGTTCCGAGCCCCTTATGGCATTATATACGCTTCAAAATCCTACTAGAGATCTCGAGGCTCGCTCTACCCTTGAAATGCCCTGCATCATATACCTAGCTGGCGTTAACTCATCAATAATTCTAGTGGTTCTTCGGCGACCCATGGCCTACAAAGGGAGAAATCGACATTTATGAGAACTGGAATGACCTTACCTTCAATCGCCACACTGCCCATGTCGACTCGCCTGATGTTGTTGGCGCCTGCACAATTGAGTCTAATGGTATGACGGCCACGATCGACTCTCCGAACTGCTATGATCTTGCTGCGGGACAGGCGAATTACCAAGGTTGCTCTGCTTCCGAGTACTCCCCCACCTTCGGGTCCGCCTCTGGTGGCATTTTCGCAATGGAGTGGACTTCAGACTACTTGAAGATCTGGGATTGGCCCAGACTAACCGCCCCTGCCGATATCTTGACCGGAAAGCCGGCGCCCAGCCCTTCCTGGGGCACGCCGTCCTATGTCATTCAGACATGCAACATCGATAAGGCTTTCAAGGACATGAAGATGGTCCTGAACATCGATTTCTGCGCAGTCGCTGGTCAGCCTGACAAGTGGGGTGCAAGCTGCAAAGCTAAGACTGGATACGCCACTTGCAATGAATATGTCGCCAAGAAGAACGATGACTTTGCTCCGGCTAACTTCAAAGTCAAGGATATCAAGATTTACCAGCTGGGAGAGGATCAAGTTGCGACATCTAGCACATCCAGCTCCACCTCGACTATCTCGTCATCGACCTTGTCTACACGCTCCGCTTCAACCACAAGCAGCTCAACAGCCGTTACCTCCAGTGCGTCGGTCACGGCAACTTCCTCTGCCTCTCAGGCCACCACCTCGTCGACCACCTCGGAGGACGATGATACCTGCACCGACGACAATGATGAGACCTCAAGCTCATATGTGGCATCCTCAACCCCGAGCGTGTCTGTTACAACAACCAGCTCCTCCAGCAGCTCTGTCGCGACTGGAAGCGGTTACCCTACATTGGGACAGACCACGACGTCTGAAGCGTCTCAGTACACCACCTCAACTATTTATACCACTAGCGTCCACACCATCACATCATGCGCTCCGACAGTGACTAACTGTCCGGCTGGCGGCTACGTTACAACCGAGACCATCTCCATCGGCACCACCGTCTGCCCCGTGACCGAAAGCGGCTCATCCCCCAAACCGACTACCACTGCTAGTGTCCCTGAAGGCTACACCACGAGCACTGTTGAGGTGACCAAGACCTACACCATCACATCGTGCAAGCCTACCGTTACCAACTGCCCCGTGGGTTCCGTCACTACCGAGATCAGCGTGACGACAACCGTATGCCCCATTGGCAACGCTAGCCCAAGCTCTAGCCCTGTCTCTAGCTCTGGCAAGCCAGCCGGAAACACTGGTGCTGGAAGCTATCCTGTTGGGAGCACTGGCGCCGCAAGCACGCCGGGAACCGAGAGTACGGCCACTCCCGCATCCTCGACCGGCTACCTTGCAACGACCAACAACGTGGCTACCCCGTCGGCCACTGGTAGCAACGGCAGCGGCAGCGGTGGCAGCAGCAGTGAAACCAGCGTTGCCGTGACGGCTACGGTATACCCCGTCACCAGCGCCAACGCAGGCTACAACGCGACTCTCACATCCTCCCTCATGACTCCTGCCGGAGGCGCCGCGGCGACTGGGTCCGCAGGCAGCGGCTGCGTCGGAGCTAGCTGCAACGTTGTGCCAGTTAGCGGAGCTGTCAAGATGGGCGCTAGCTTGTCGCTTGCCGGTGCGGCGGCCCTTTTCTTCCTCGCTATGTAGATTAATGAAGGGATGTTGAGGACTGCTTCTGTTAGATTATATAAGGTGGTAATACTCTGAATTTTCTTGGGAGATGCATTGCGATGTAATCAGCCGTAGGATTGCTTGTATTCCCAGGTCGCTTGGGAAGAGAGGCTTATTATTTAACTATATTATATGATTTCAACTAAACTATCACCGTGCTATTCCTTTGAACGCTGTGGTCTTGTTTGTTTCAAACTGGAAATAAGAACGCAAGCGTGCGCTGAACCGCGGCTATATATGTACATGTACAAACATGCATGTAAGAACCCGCGGAATTACATCGGAAATATACCTGATACATGTCGTTACGTCAGTTTCTGACCAGCCCCATAGTGGCTTACGGGCGCCTGCCTCCTTCACGACCCCTCGGTTCCTATATGTAGGTACCTATGTATAAGCATTTTCTATCCTTATAATTGTTATAAATGCGGATATAGGAGGAGCATATGTCTTCTGTGGACGTTTCTTCGTTCATAACTCCTAACAATCTTCCCCAGATGTGATGGGAGTGGATAGGGTACTTAACGAGTAGTTTAGATCCATCTTCCAAGTTCCAGGTGCGAATGCGAGCGCGCATTTCACGATGCTGTTGCGTCGACTTCCACGACCTCTATGGCTCTCCTTAACAATCCGAACATCTTCGTCGCCGACCTCGGCCTCCCCTATCCTCCGACTCACTCAACGAAGCCGACCGTTCTCGCAAACGCACATCCGAAGAAATAACTGGCCACGCCCCCCTCACGAGACACGCAATTACAACCATGGCCCGCACTACCGACTCTCCCAGGCTAGGCCTCTCATAACCTCGGAACGTCTGAGACGGGTCGCCCGCTCGCCGAGCACACATACAATAATCGTTCTCTCCGTGCTCGGCGCAGTGGTATTCTACTTCAGCAATATCCAGACTGTGCCAGTGTCGGGACGGCGGCGCTTTAACTGCTTCAGCGATGAGACCGTAGAGGCGGCGAGTGAGGCACAAGTCAAGCGATTGATATGGGAGGTGGAACGTTCTGGCGGCCGATTTCTGAGCGACTGGGATCCGCGAGTGGCTATGGTGAAGCGGGTTATGAGGAGGTTGATTCCCGTCTCGGGCATGGAAGATTCGAAATGGGAGATCAGGGTAATTGATGATCCTCGTACGTGAGACCCAGGGGTTCACTTGCGTCATCGAGTGAATAAGATATGGCACTGTAGACTAATGCGTCAATTGGGAACAGGCACTGCGAACGCCTTCGTACTGCCTGGTGGAAAGGTTTTTGTCTTCAGCGGCTTGCTACCCATTGCGAGGAATGAAGACGGCCTTGCGACGGTGTTAGGCCATGAAATTGCCCACAACCTCGCTGGGCACGTGGCTGAACGCATGTCTGGACAGATTGGGATGAACATCTTCCTCTACTCTCTTATACTGCTTACAGGCGGAATAGCCATATTAGGCACACATTTCATCGGGGGCGCGATTCTAGATCTTCTATTTTCGCGGCCAATGGGTCGCATGCAAGAAAGCGAGGCGGATTACATCGGCCTAATGATGATGGCGGAGGCCTGCTACGATCCGCGCGAGGCACTTGGGTTCTGGAAGCGCATGGAGAGAGCACAGCAGGGAGAGCCACCTGAATGGATGAGTACTCATCCCTCTGTATGTGCATTACCAATCCACAGCCGACCTGGGCTTGGTAGTTATTGACTGAACAGCTAACAGTATACAGAATTTTAACCGACTACAGAAAATAGGGGAATGGATGCCCAAGGCTTTAGAGAAGATGCGCGAGAGTGACTGTCGGGGAACCGCCGCGTTTGCTGACTTGTTTAGAAGGGCTATGGCGAGCGGTGTACTCATAGAATAGAGCGGAAATACCATCATCGCATAGGGACAGAGATAGAGAGGTAGAGAGTTGGATTGAGGCAGGTGATAAGGCCTTACGATCCTAAAGTAACGGTGAGTTACCTCATGTATTTGCGCCGCCTTAGTATAATATCATCACCTGGCGTTTTCGAACGGCGTAAGTAGATCGCTACATGTAGGTTGCTACAGGTTTAATATACAGATCCCATTGGCGAACTCTTACCATGAACGAATGAGGTACATCTCTTACATATATGTATGCGTATGTACCTAAGGTACCTTTCTACTTAAGGCGACACCATTCCAGAAGTATCCTAGCGCCTCGCCTAGTCCAATTGCGGCGCACCAATGACGTTGAGGGTAATTAAATCATTGGTCACTTGCTTGTTCTTGTGTCCTTGTGCCGAGGTTCGTTTGAATTGAATCGCGGCTTACCTTGCGACAAGCCGGTTTCTGCCTTCTCGACAACCACAAAGCCCCAACTTTGTCGCGACGTGGATTTCCTAACTTGATAGCCTTGTGTCGACCTTCTTATTAACAACGCGCTTTGTACATTGCAATATAACCTTCATACGAAGAAACCGCCCTGCCCCGGATTAGCCGAATCCTTCTAGTCGAGCTCCGAATCCCGAATATTCTATTCACCATGTCCAAAAGATTCACCGCTAAAGATGTTGCCGAACACAAGGATGAGCAAAACGGCATGTATATAATTGTTGATAATGGCGTATATGATATAACGAGTAAGCTCACCGCCTATAATATGTCCATGTTATTGCTACTTAGGGCTAATGGTGACTCCTTTAGATTTCCTCGACGAGCATCCGGGCGGGGCAAAGATTCTGAAGCGAATGGCCGGCAAGAACGCGACGAAACAATTCTGGAAGTACCATGGCAAGAATGTCCTCGACAAATATGGCGGCAAGCTGAAGGTTGGAGAGTTGCAAGAGACCGCGAAATTATGAGAGCCCCGTGGCGTCAGGACGGGATTCCGACGATGGTTCAACCGCAGTATACAGATCGGTGGACGAGATAATCATATCATATAAGCGAAAGGATATTGCACGCATATACAGAGCGATCGAAGTACTTACTTACTACCGGGTTGGATCTATAATGGCCATTCTTAGTAAAGCCTGCTAGAGCTTCGCGATAACCCGAGACAGACATATATATAGATCACAAGACTTCCAATCTTAATACATAGAAATATTTGAGGACTAAGCAACCCCCACGTCCTATGGTCGTTTTCTTGGTTGAAAACATCATTGACCTACCAAGTTACCTACTGCCCATATATGCTACCAACTTATGAGAGCCGTGACCCAGTATGACTTGGAATACCTTACCTGACAATAATTTCACCTGTTCAATTTCGAATGAGGACTCTAAGGCCTAAGCTCCCTTGATACGGCGCCGTCGTAATAAAATCCGAATATGTTGCCACGTCATCCCTTTTAGTCCGGTATAGCTCTAGCGTCGGACCACTCTGAGCCTTCTTGGTTGGGTCGTAAAGGTCGTACCGACGGATGATACCAGCGGTGAAAGTTTGAAGCTCCCAGTAAGCAAGGTTTATTCCTATACATTGCCTGGTCCCTTTAGAGAATGCTATTTGGTATTTCAAAAGCTTAGGGTTCTCCATATAACGTTCAGGCCGAAATTCGCCGGGCTGGTCATAATAGTCTGGATTACGGTTCAGAATCAGGGCTGCCATGCCTATAGCTGAGCCCGCCGGAATAACAAATGTCTGCCCGTTCGGAGCTTCGTAAACGAGATCTTCGTCCGGGTATGTGCGGTCCTGCCGATGAGAAGCACCAGGGTAAAGCCGGATTGCTTCTTGAATAATAGCGTTCAGAAGGCTGAGCCCATCCAATTTCGACGCTACTGGAAGCTCATAACGATCGTGCATGACAGTTTCCAGCTCAGTTCTCAATCTGGCAAATAGCTGTCTATCACTAAGCATGCGATACATGATCGCTGCCAATGTTGAAGCTGTAGTCTCGCTACCCGCAATGACAAGTACCATGGCTTCATCGGTCAGTCGCCTGGTTTGCTTCTCAGCATCTGGTATGTCACTACGGATGATCTCGTGGAAGATAGTCTTTCCCTCTGGAAGAACCTTAGCTCTTCGAACCCCCTCAATCTGGACAGCTAGCCCCTGTTATATATCGTCAGTAACATTTGGAATTCTATATATGTAGGCCGTTGATGCCCACCTCTACGAAGCTCGAAAATACGCCGATTTTGGGCACCAGGGCAGTCATTATTTTAGGAGGCACATTGCTTAAGAAGGTAGCCAACCAGCAAAAATGAGTTCCTAAATGAGCAAGCGGACTTGGTGCAACTGCAGCATCTAGAGTCAGTAGTCGTTATTTGGTCACGAATAATGGAGGAATATCTATAAGCTCCCAATATCGGTACTTACTAATATCGAAGAACGCTGTATTGCAATCTTCCTTATCGAGACATTTATCTCCTTCGCCAAACGCGTAGGCCTGGATTATGTCCTTTGTTGCAGCTCTAAACGCGACATTCATGCGCACAGGCGCTCCGGTGCTAGCCCATCCGTCCATTCTATAGAATAAATTCGCGAGAGTATCATTGATGACGTGTTCCAGCCGTCGCACGTTCTGTTGGGAAAAGAATGGATTGAGCACTGCTCGACGTTTACGATGGAGGTCATGGTCTTGGGTTGCAAGGATTGAACCCGGGGCCTGAAACGTCTGCAAGACGGTCCAGTATCTCTCGCGTCTCTGTTTGGGAGACTGTGAATATAATTTTTCGATGAAGGCAGGGTCGTTGATATGCACGACATCTGGCCGTATCCGAACGATCGGGTCATATTCGCGGTGCATTTGCTCCACGACCCAGATGTACTGGCCCCTCTGCCATAAATCGTAATATGCATTATACCAAGACGTGAGAGGTGAGTGACTATCGTTAGTAAATGTTCAACAGCCTCAGGTAACACAAATGTCCCTCACCAGCGAGTTTTGGACCAGGAATTTTGGCCAATGGACTCAGGTAGAGGCGATAGAATCCGAGACAAAAGATATAACAAACTACGAAACAAAAGACTAATAGAGGTTGAAAGCTAGTTACCCACTTCATGTCGCAATTCAGGGCCATTTCAGCGTTTTCGACAAATTAACCGCTGAATCGGTGCTGAATTTATAATAAGATCAAAGTTAGAGCTGCAATAGAAGAGAAATAATCGGCCATGAAGGTAGAACACTAAGATTATAGGTAATCTAGGGATGGAAAAAGCATCGTACTCGTAGGCACCAACGTGAGTTTTCGAAGGATTCTATTGGTCCACATTGTGCTATATGTCGTCTTTGAAGTATTCCCTCCCTTGAAGCATTGCGCATTGAGAGCAGAAATTCAAGATACCCATGTAGCAGATTGCCGACGTCGAGATACGTATGTACCCAATGTAGCATAATGTTTATTTATATGTAGTATTCATTAAAATCCAATGTCTCCCGGCTGCCCTACGTATTCATGTCTATCCGTATCTGACTTGAATAAACGAATCAGACAAGAGCAATTAGAGGACATTAGTAATGGCTGCAGACGTCTAGAAAGGTAAGCAGAGCCTCAGAAGGAATTGGGTGCAGCTCGCTATTACTGCGTGCCTTAGGTACTTTTTAATATCCCTAGAAGGAAAGCCGAGCTATTCCCAAGATCAGAATTCCCCACAACGGCGTCGGGCTGACGATGCGCGACTGAAGCGATTGAAATTTCTCAAGAGCTAATTCTTAGCGTAGTACAGTAAATTACACTTATGCTGGACTAATAAATCGCCTGCGAGCACTCAGCTTCGATGCGTCGTTCATATGTTGCCCTGTCACCGAGTCGTCAGTCGTGCACATCCACTTCGTAAACATTCAGCTCCATCGACGATTTGCGCCTTGGCTTTGCCGGGATCTAGGAAAATCTTGATAGGCATCGTACCTGGGTATTGTACGCATTGTTATCATTCTACGTACATGTATGTACATAACCTACATATGTATGTTAGGTACATGTATTCTCTAATCTTGAGTGGTTGAAAATTCACTCACTGCTGCTACCTTGCTCTATTACTGTAGAGCAAATTGGAAGTCTCGGATTGTCGAAGGCGAATGACCCTTTCCATAAAAGAGGCTTTTTTTTGTCTTCTGTTTTCACGCAGCTCGCTGTAGATCCCAAGTAAACAGTACTTGTTTTCGGGCTAGATGGCAGCGGTAAAGAAGAGGTACCTTGCACTATCGCATGACCGTCACGAAAAAGGTTTAGCTCGCCGTAGACCGAGGGCGGGCTAGTATCGTAGCGGGCAACGCCCGGACCGTCTGCAAGCCTGACATCACTCAATTACTCCCACTTGCACGAAAACGAATCCTAGCGACTCCACATCTCTTGTTCGAGTTCTCCATCTGCAATTCCAAGTTCTAAAATCCTACGATACCGACTTATCCAGAACCCCAGCTAACGAGCGCATTGCGCGACGCCAGAACTTCTGAAGCACTTCGGCATAGGGCCATTTAAATACGGATACTCAAGTGTAAGAGTAGGTGAGGATACCTCTTTCCAATTGACATGTATGTTCCCGTTACAATCGCGTGCCCAACTCGCGCTGCTCGCGAACTCGACCCTCGTCGCATTCCCCGTTACCCATTTGTGCAGATCAGATGTTCCTCTGCCATACCCAATTTGCGGCATTACAATAATACAGCTACCCACTTGTGGATCCGGTGACCCCGGTACCTGTATACCTCCACCTACAAAATCGCGCAGAATTCAAACCGCCCTGGCCTGCAGCTCACTTACCGAGCTCTTCCGCCCCGGAACAAGCTTTTTTGTTTCCCTCGTCTCCAGGTCTAACGCCGAACGTCCATCTTATTATTTCCTTTTTGACCCGAACCTTTCCCACCTTTTCTAACTTCTGTTTGTTCTTCTCTCCTCAACTCACTCGTCCTTGCGAAGAACTTTCCCATCTCGATCCTATCCAAGGGCTTGTGTTGTTCGCAGATTAAAGCTTCTCTGACCGTCAAACAACAGTTAAGCTCCACCAAATCGACCAGTCAACCATCTGCACTCCACATAGCAACCGTTATACCGCCCGAAAGGTAAGCCGCATTTTTGTCAATTGGAAATCCAGAGAGCTTGCCCAGACCTTCGACGACTTCAAATATGTTACTATCCTGTCAACGTCGCCAATTGTCCCCCAAGATGAGCTTTGGAGAATCACGACCAGGGCGAATTCGATCCCGATGGACTACCGGATGCGCCTTTTTCTACAGTCGATATCCTTGCTGCGACACGGCTAGCTCGGAGACAGGACGAGCGTCTTTTTATCAATTGGCTCTGTTCAATTGGCCTCGCTGCAGCTCCTCTTGATGATTTTCATATTCTTACTGGCACGGATGCTGATTATCTCCACAGAACAGTCAATATGCCTGCAATCAACAACGCCATTGTCGCTCGCGACAGCTTCAGCCACATCGTCCGCCGTGAGAACTGGGCTGTACGTAAAGACCCGTCACCCCTTGATTCGTTATCATTCGCCTCCGCTCGAGGGAACGATTAAGGAGGACAATACCCCCATCTTGATGAGAGTGCTAACAAACAGCAGCAACAAGAAGCTGGTGTCGTCGTCGTGTTCTGCATTGTATTCGTTGTGGGTGTTGGTCTGATCGGTTTATGGATATCCAAGGCCCTCGCCAAGCGAAGAGCCCAGAAGGCTACCGTACACGCATAAACGATCTAAATGAGGACATGCGGGAGTTCTGGGGGGAAGAGATTGCCACGAATTACAACGAGACATCAGTAATGTGTTACCTATTTCGGCTCGGCAATACATCCGTCCTTCACGGATACGTTGGTCAATGATGTTCGTATGCGAAAGGACTTATGACCTGGGAGGCCAGCGATGGCCCAAGGATGTTAGCCATGTTTCGCCTTACAAGCTTAACATATCACTTATCAACAATCTCTAATTAAGGAGATGTTAGTCTCGATAGAGCCCGAAATATTCTAATTTTCTCTAATACCAATTAGTTTAAACAAGCTCCGCCTGGCTGTGAATATGTCTGAAGGCACGTGTCGCATCTCTTCGTGCTCTACCCTGGCTACAATTCTTCTCTGGACGGGCATGGAGGCACCTATTATCCTCTACAGCATCCCAACCCCTAATAAAGCTCCATCTTCTCTAGATGAACCAGTCCGTTGGCCGGCTGCACACATATTAGCACCATTTCTCCCATCGGGCCAAAGTAAAACATTACTCACCGGAGAGAACTGTCTCAGTTTTATCCCAGCATTCTTAAAGACTTGGGCTGTCTCCGTATCCATGCTATAGCCTTGGCTATAGACTACCTCGCAGATGCCTACTTGCACGATCTTGATGCTACATGTCAAACAAGGGCACGTATTGCAGTACAAGATGCTTCCGTCGCGGATTCTCTCGCGACCAGCTTCCAGCAAGGCATTCTCTTCTGCGTGGAGGCAAAGGCAGGTCGAAAGGGAAACCCCACTGCTCTCCCCGGCATTGCACCGCGGACATCCACCCTCTCCACAGTTCAATAGATGTCTCGGCGTTCCATTGTAGCCAGTGCTGATGACGTGGTGCTTGGAGTCCACCAATACGCAACCCACGGCCCGTTTCATACAATTGCATCTATGTGCCGCGAGCGATGCCAAAGACATAAAATAGCTATCCCAGCTAGGACGTAGGCGGTCGGGGTTTGTCAGGTCTAGCTTTCCCAAGGTAGCATATAGGTGTGCTAGATCAGAAGAGGTGTTCAGCAGCCGGATTGCAGCCCGAGACATGAGCGGGAGGACGCCCAACGAGACATCGTAGAGATGTTGATCGGATTCTGCTACAAAGTCTTCAAACTCGAGGGGCTCTTGACTGTCCGTATCCTGTCGGTCGCTACACCGCCGTTGGTAGCGCCGCCAGCGCACGGTCAGCGGGGCGTCGACACTGATCAAGATGAAGAATGGTCGTCTGCTGAGAGTCTCTAGAACGGCCTCGTTGTGGATGTCTGTCGTGACCCACCGCGAGCGCCAGTGCTTGGTCACGAAGTCTAAAAGTTCCGTAGTTGTCGAAAAGGTATGTGAAGAAGATGTCTGCTTCAGACGTAGTGGAAGGCGGGTTTCGGTAGTACCAGGAAGAGCCAAATCTGTATCTGACGCGGAAGCACCTGAAGAAGTGCCATTTTGCGATGCTGGTACCGCCAAGTGTAACTTTTTAAAACCGTGATGGTCTATCAGGTATTGAGCTACGGTGCTCTTACCGGCGCATTTTGCTGGGATGTGGTGTAAGCAAGAACCTAGCAGTGAAGGACGGGTAGGGGCATAACTGGGAACCTTACCGCCACAGATTCCGATCAGCATCTTTCCTTAAAAGCACACTATGCTTTATAAGCTCCAGGTTACAAGAAGTGGTACGAAATTCCGCATCACAGGCTGGAGATTCTGTACCACTGTACCTAGCTCTATTCGGTCTTAGTAGATCGTGAGATGGGTCTCTCAAATAATCAAACGCGTCGCGTGCAGACTACCCCCTATGTGCTGTAAAAGAAAAGCACTACCGGCATTTAGCCGATGAATTCGGTGAAGGGGCTTTTGGGTCGAATTGCAATACCCACATGTACCTAGCAGATGTATTGCGACCTCTGGCGGTCCATACTTGCATCCAATAATTTGTCCAGCTTCGTCGCAACTCCAAAACCTACATGTTAGGTACCTACCTCCTCAGCAACGTACATCATGTAGGTCCTGTGCCAAGGAATGCCTAGGAGGGGCTACTAGCTTCTGCAGTTATCCGTCTCTCAGGTGCCCCTGGCAGGCTGGAAGGTCACGTCAGCGGAGACCTCGGTGTTGCAGCCCTACCTTAGGTACATAACGAATCCGCCCGCGTGGGATGATGCCAGTTTCCTCTTTTACATCAGTAACATCTCACTGCCTGTGGTCACGTCGTGACTCTTGGAATATGGACATGTGACCCTAAATAATTAATAAGGCGTAGTGCATACATAAGAGCAAGGCCGCGCGCTTCTTGAAATAATCCAATATCTATGATCCGGCGATGTTGAAAGTCTACATGTGCAGAGTGAGCTTGTAAATCCAGCTTCGTCATATGTCATCCCCATCCCTTGGAACCTGGAAGCTCCAGCCCACCTCGCAATTCAAAAACGCCGCCCCGCTCTCACGAACGTCAAGCCCGATTGATCAACTTGACCTGCCCCTCCTCCTCTGTTATATGCATGTCCACAACGCCGCATGAGAGAAGTCTTGTATTCTGAATTTTGACGGTGTGATATCTGATAGATCATTCGTTTGCCACGACCGATTGCTTGAGGATAATTCTCATTGCGTACCTCTTACCCGGTAGCTTAAGCACAACATCGGGACTCCGTTTACAGGTACTACCCCATCGTCGACCACTACCCCGGCGGTATGGCAGCACTCAAGTTTGCGCCATTCTCGTCCGAGATCGAACTTCCTTTCTACACGGCCTTTTTCGCTTCCAAACTGGACCATGACAAGCTCAGCGACTCGGCCCGCCCAGTCTTGGGGATTTATGAGCCTCGCCCGGGCACAGCTCCGGACGACAGCGTGCGAATGCAGGTGTTGGCCAGCGCGCTTACTAGCAATAAGTACGTTTGTATTTGTGTTATATCACTTTGTCCGTGGCTACAAGTTACATACCTATCTAACCGCGCCGTTCGCAGCGTGCCGTTGAATGCTGTTAGGGCCGAAGGTATCATCAGAAACACAAACACTCTGGAAGCCTTTAAGCAAGTAGATAAATCTGAGATGATCCATAACGCCGCGCGCCAGGTTTGTCCTCTCTAAACTAACCAACCCACTCACCCTCAACAGACGAGGGCTAATTTGTAATGCTTAGATATGGGATGCCATCAAAGATGGCACCATATACTCCGTTCCTTCACTCCTCTCCCATTACATCATCCTCTCCTATGCAGACCTTAAGAAATACCGAATGACGTACTGGTTCGGGTTCCCAACTCTACATTCCGACCCGCAGTGGAAACGTACAGGAGACATCCTTCATTTTACTCCAGATGAGGCTACAGCCTTGGTCGACCGCGTAGGAACTTGGCGATACACGGTTGACGCCAGGGAGCATGGTTTCTTCCTTGCAAAAAAGATTCGGGGCAAAAGAGCAGCGAATGTCACATCTTCACTCGATACTCCAACGGAGGACATTGGATACAGATGGGAGGTCGGTTCGCTCCGCGAATTCGAGACCGGATTCTTCCGTGGTGTACCCGAAGCAGACCAATACATATCGTTCGTTGACCCATCAACTTACGAGGAGCATCCAGCATGGCCCCTAAGGAATCTGCTGGTGCTCGTGAGACAGCGATTCCACCTTACAAAAGTTCAGATTCTCTGTTACCGAGATATACAATCGCGCAGACACGAAGCTCGGAGTATAGTCCTGCCCCTTGCTATGGATCCCGTAGAAAATATTGAAACAAATGAAATGCCGAAAGCTACCGGTTGGGAGCGGAATCCCGCTGGGAAACTGATGGCAAGGTCTGTAAGCTTGGCTGAATCCATGGACCCTACTCGATTGGCAGACCAATCAGTCGACCTCAATCTCAAACTAATGAAGTGGCGGATTTCACCAAATCTCAACCTTGACATTATCAAGAATACCAAATGCCTTCTCCTCGGCGCGGGTACACTCGGCAGCTATATATCGAGGAACTTGATGGGATGGGGTGTGCGCAAGATCACATTCGTCGATTACGGTGCGGTATCCTTCTCTAATCCTGTGAGACAACCATTGTTCACCTACAACGACTGCCTGAAGGGAGGAGCCCCAAAGGCGACCCGAGCGGCAGAAGTGCTCAAAGAGATTTATCCAGGAGTTGACAGTGAGGGCCATGTCCTTTCGGTCCCCATGCTAGGCCATCCCATAGTAGAGAAGACTCAAGGCGATTTCGAGAAATTGAAATCCCTTATCGACGAACATGACGCGATCTTTCTTCTGATGGATAGTAGAGAGTCGAGGTGGCTGCCTACCGTGATGGGAAAAGCGGCAGGGAAGATCGTCATGAACGCGGCTCTCGGCTTCGATACCTACGTAGTCATGAGACACGGTGCAGAGCCTACAGATGGAAGTGAAGAGACACTGGGCTGCTACTTCTGCAATGATGTGGTGGCCCCTGGAGACGTAAGTAATAGTTTCGAAATTCTGTTACCCAGCTAACCTCAGATTAGTCACAGAAGGACTTGACTCTCGATCAGCAGTGCACAGTCACGCGACCGGGGATTGCTGCTATTGCGTCAGCTCTTCTCGTCGAACTCCTAACGAGTCTCCTACAGCACCCCCTAGGTCAACATGCCCCGGCCCCCGCAACCGGTACCTCGTCAGGGACCTTCGAAACCGATCCAAATGACGAGCATGCTCTTGGCATAGTGCCACATCAGATTCGTGGATTTCTGAACAAGTTCCAGAATCTGGTTATTAAGGGCCATTCATACCCATGCTGTAGTGCGTGTAGCAAGCCAATCATCTCAGCCTATAGAACTCAAGGGKGGGATTTTGTAAAGCGTGCTCTTGAAGATAAAGAGTATGTGGCCGAGCTCAGTGGTTTGGCTGAAGTGCAGAGGAAGGCGGAGGCCATGGCTAACGAGGTTGACTGGGAGGAAGAGGAAGACGCCGAGAAAGAGGGCGATGACGAAGGAGTTCTCGTATAGAACCTTCTCCTTCGCATTCACCACGACCGTCGTAGTCGCCTGAGGAAGACGAGGTCCTATCGTTTCAAATTCTGGAAGTGGCCCCGGTGGTCTAAAATAAACTGGAGCGATAAGCCAACAATGAGCGACTCGCAGGATTCATCGATCCGTGTGGCACCCCACATGACGCCACCTGAGATGTACACGTCTTCTTCCGAAGAGGACGAAATATTCGGTCCAAGGCAGATGCGATGGCATACTAGCTCGGATGGTACGGTCGACACCATCATATCCATTGGGGAGATTCTAAAGGAAGGTCCACCGTTGGCGTTATAAACGGCGATACTGCATTAGGTACATTTGTATCCAAGGAAATCCACATGTATCACTTATAGTTCTGCTTAGCCTTAGAGGGCATCTGTGGAGTAAGTATGGCTCGAAAGGCTGGAGTTAGGGGTAGGAAAGCATTGAAGCAATTCCAATGGGATAGGGAATGTTACAGAGCTGGCCACATCTTGTCTACAGGTCACGAAAGTATACGGAGTGMCCCCGAAAGGTTTTGGTGAGTGATATGGCACTAGGCTCATAAACAGGTCCTGTTCGAATTCAAAGAATATTCCCGGTCAACGGAAATCGAACTTCGATAATGAGTGCTTGGCCCGGATGTAGGAAACCTGTATCTGATTGTCTTGGCCATATTATCGTTAACAGCTCGGCTGTATTCCAGTAGAGATTTGCAATATCCAACAAGGGTGGGAGGAACTAACTTCATTATTAGATGACTCGGTCAACGAATAAATTAAACTTGCTCTATGTGAATGTCGGCAAGGGTTTCCTTGAATCGCGTGAGGTATCCTTGACTCCTTGGAAAATAGAGTTTGGTCCGCTCGGCAAAGCTCCAGTCATTTAGGGATCCTCGTACTCCCTCCTCCTTTACATCCATATCGAAAAGCCCAAAAGATACAGGTTGTGTTATCGGGACAATTACTACCTAGTACGTGATCGAGCCCCTTGACGGGAGGTATCCCCTGATCGCCAAACTAGAAGACGTGGTGTATGTGCTTTGTTAAGCTCAAAACGCCCCCCGGATTCGAGTACCATCTCCAAATATTCATTCTTCTCAAGTTCAGTTGGGACTCTCCCTGAATAATCCTATGAAAGATGTGACTTGCCAATCTACCTCCTAGGTGGTTACCCCACAACCCCAGATTAAGACGGCCCTTTGTTATCTGTCATTGAAAGGGGCGTTAGCCCGTCTAGATCCATTTCGATCTCTCAGAGTGCTTCTTCTCGTGCAGTCATCTCGAGTCATTAGAGGTCCACAAGGATGAGAAAAGGGGTCCTGATCGAGGGCAGCCAATTTAGATTGGAAACATTAGACGATGTGGCGGAAGATCATATACGTTAGCGTCAACAACTGCCGGCGTTCGATCCACAACGTATAGTCACCATCGCCCATCGCCACGTTTTCGTAGGGAGCTCTAGCGTTTCATGTCTTGGTGTGGTTTCGATCTCTTGCCTTTGTCTTGATCTAGGAGTTTTAGCTCCTCAATTTCAAACCATCTAGCCATGATATAGTGGGGTTTTCATATAAGTCGCGAGTCGTAAGGCTTCCGTGCTGCTCACTTGAAGAGTGTATATGGGTTTAAAATGAGGATCACTGAAAATTTCTTTTCTGCCCTTTATATTACAAGATAGTCTCCGTTATAACTAGAACTGTATAAAGTTCGATGTGTCGCCTCTATGAGATCTAAGGGACATCATCTACAAATCACCGGTGCCAACTCTATTCTCTCTCTTGTCTACTATACACAACCTTGACGCTCCTTAGACCTGTCATTCATTAACGGCGTACTGGTTATCGTCGTGAACTTCCAACCAAAGCCTTCGCTTCTTACATTCTTCTACCAAGGTTTTACTAGTCAATTCGCGGAGAATATGGCTCAATTTCAAGAACTTGAGCGAGCTGCCTGTGACGTGATCCACAACGTGAAGCAAATCCAGGATCTCAGGCATGCAAGACTCTCGGTCATCGGAGGTTTGGCATTATGGCATTATCTCCCTGAATATCGCTCGACAGACGTAAGATGGTCCAGCATCATACAATCAACGGACAGGAGCTAACAGTACCTTGGAAGAACGTCAACTTCATAACGAACATCTCGACATCGCCGAGTTCGTTAAAGAAGCGTCTTCTGGAACGACCGAATTCTCCCTTCTTCCAACGTTCACAAGCGCTATTTTATAAAAGCCAAAGCGGTCAGGAAATTCGAATTGATATCAGTCCCGAATGGCTTGTGAGTTTCGCATAGGCACACTAGAAACCAGATTCCACAATTAACTGACCATGGTAGGCTCCTTACCTCCCAAAGTCTGCCGTGAGGGCCCAAGATATACCACGGGACGAGATCCCGTATATCTCCCTCACAGATCTCATCGTATTTAAGCTTGACTCAAGCGGGCTTCGATCCAATCCCGCCAAAAAAGAACGCGACGCAAGGGACGCCGCGGCGCTGGTCGACCTTGCGGCAAACAAGGCACCTATACGGCTTTCCGCAAAGCAGGAGCAGGTTGTTGAAGAGGCGCTCTGTGACGTTGCGACATGCGGGACCAAGGAAAAGGGTTGGTGGGAGAAGCAGATGAATTTAGAAAAGAGGCCTACGCGCAAAGAAGCTGCCGGCAGCCAGCGAAGGCAGAACCGCCCTCATTCCAAATCAGATCCTGCACCGTCCCGGTCTCCCATAACCAACGATCCTAATGCGGCCTGGCACTACGAGCGACTAGACCGAGCGCACATCAGGCGCTTCAACTCGCTGCACAGCAGCCGCAATACGCCAGGGAATAGACCCGGGGTCACCCGTTCGTCGTCGCACCGCATGATCAGAGACACGGGTTGCACCATGACGCAGCCGAAGACCACGCATGCGAGTTTTCAAAACGGCGCTAAGCAGTCCGGATGGGGCAGGGAGATTAGCCCTGAGTCGCCTTACGAAGAGCACGACGGCCAGTACTACACGATAGAGCCCCCGGGCAGCCCGTTTGACTGCGGCGCGAAAGGAGAAGAGTACTTCGACCGCCCATTTACGCCGCCCGGCGGGCTAGGAACAGTGACGGAACATACGATTGGAGTGCGGAGAAGTTCCAAGTCCGGATACTTCGACCTTACGCCCGGAGAAACGCCCAGTACCGTGACAGAACCCAGAAGGGGCCCTGGAATGGAGAAAAGGAGTGTGACATTCCTCCTGTGAAGTTGATAAGCTATGGATGTAAGCTGGGTGGGAAATTTCCTATTATGTTTGTATGAGTACACGATTAATACCCTAGATTGGATGGCGGTTTCTTTGTATCCTCCACAGTATTCTTTTCTTCTTACTAGATGAGCGGTGGCGGGATCCAGCTCTTATATGCTTCTGTACACTAGGTGTCGATATTTCATGGCCTTCGTCTCTTTTTCAATACACAGGTATCTTATAGATTTGACATTGAAAATAAAAAAAGAGAAAAAAAAATTAATCGAGAACAAGTTTCTTATAGCCATGCGTCCTACGGATGCGACCGGCTTCATATAAACTTCAAGTCTTGGTCGTGGTTGCGTAAAGTTACGTGAAGATGCTGCGCTGATGCATGGGCGTGTAGGTGCCCCAGGAAGTATCGACAGTTGGGCGGGGAAATAGGGGTTTAGCGCTTGGCAAATGACCTGTAATAATGGGCCTCGGGGCGCTTGTGGCTAGTGGCACAGGGGAATCAACATCCTCTTTTGGTGAACCCCGTGACTCTTTGAATTCGGCACGAGTACTTCACCATTTCCGTTTCTTCGAACGGTTTCTTCGAGCACCTATATTATCGAGTATAATATTCAACGAAAACGAACGAAGGGGTGGGAATAAAGCGTTCTGAGACGAAGAGAGTCAGCAGGGATTCATTCCCTATTGCCAATTGGAGAAGCCGGCGTCCCGTCTTGTGTCATCTCAGCCATCACGTGGCTTTGTAAGACATAATTCTGGACCGTTTTCGGGTCCTTTCGAAACTTATTTGGAGAAAAACATCAAACTTGCTAACTGTAGTCTTAACGGGGTCCCGTTGGCCTTGCGAGCTGAGTGAATGGGGTTGTAGTGATCTGTACCTTCGTTTCTCTCCTTTCACTATGAGACTTCCGTTCCGAGTCTTCAGACGCCAGGAGTCTGTCCACGACTATGTCGGCGTCTTGATCCCGCTCGAAGAGGCCCACCTGCATAGTCATTCCGCTAGGTCTGGCAGAAGCGAGTTCGAAGAGGCGAGGACCAGTTCCGATGACCCCGTAAGCGACGATCCCGAATCGGGTCCGCCTAAAGATGGCGACAACGAGAATACCGGCATGCTGCAGATGAGTGCTGCTGAGTATACCATAGAGGGTCTGAGGAGGGAAGTCCGCAGGGGCGAAAGACGGCGCCAGTGGTCTGAGTATGAATGTAAGCTTTTGTGAAATCTCTCCACAGATCCGAAAAAGGCTTCGCGGGCGGGGAACAGGTACTAAGCTCCTACAGTGAAGTCCAAGCTCATCAATAAAGCTATCCAAGACATAGGTATGGGCCGGTATAACTGGCAGCTGTTCGTTTTGTGCGGGTTTGGGTGGTTCGCGGATAAGTAAGTGTGTCCTGATGCCTTCTAATGTCTGGCACCTTTGCTGATTTCTTCTCATAGTCTATGGATGCAGGTAAGTAGTAGCTTTACATGGCCACTCCACATACATTATCTCGGTACAAATACTCACATATCTAAAGGGCGTCTCATTGACACTTCCGTCCCTTTCTGAGGAGTTTGGTGTCTCGGAAAAGCAGGTTAGGTACACGACATCGTCTCTATTCGTAGGACTTTGTGTAGGGAGCTTTTGCTGGGGACTCGGGTCCGATATCATAGGCAGGCGTATCGCCTTTAATGTCACCTTGTTGATCACGAGCATATTTGGTATTTGGGCCTCGTACGCGTCAAGCTGGGTATCTCTTTGCATTCTGTTCGCTTGTTTGGGGACCGGAGTCGGGGGAAACTTGCCTGTCGATGGAGCCTTGTTTCTGGAGATTTTACCCGACTCGTCGAGTGCCTTATTGACACTACTGTCTGTGTGGTGGCCGATAGGGCAACTCGTTTCATCCATCTTCGCTTGGTACTTCATCACAAAGTGGCCGGCTGATCAGGGATGGCGTTACTTTGTCTTCACGATTGGTGTAATCACATTTATCATGTTCCTCATCCGGTTCGGCATCTTCCATCTATTCGAATCGCCCAAATACCTCCTCTCTCAGGGCCGGCAACCTGAGGCAGTTGCAGTTGTGCATGGCATTGCCCATCGGAACGGGAAGAAGACCTGGCTCAGCGAGGAGATTATGGACGCTGTTGCAGATATGGAGGGCACACAAAGAATATCGCCTAGGGTTTCCGCCGCGAATATCATCAAGCAGAACCTCATGTCTTTTTCGGTTGGCCACATACGCCCACTCTTCCAAAATCGCAAGCTCGGCACGGCGACTCTGCTCATTTGGTTCTGTTGGAGTACCATAGGTCTTGGGTATCCGCTCTTCAACGCGTTTCTCCCTCAATACCTCTCACATGGTGGTTCGGGCGGGCCGGCAAGCGATGAGGGTGTGGCGACGTATAACTATGCTCCATCCGAAACATACCGTAACTACGCCATAATCTCCGTGGTTGGTGTACCGGGAAGCCTGCTCGCTGCATATACTGTCGATCACAAGTCACCGTTCCTCGGGCGGAAAGGGACTCTGGCCATCTCCACACTAGTGTCGGCCATATTCCTATTCTTCTTCGTCACGTTCGGCACGACACCTAACACGCAGCTCTTCTTTACCTGTGTCGAAGCCTTCTGCCAGAACATCATGTATGGTGTTCTATACGCCTTTACTCCTGAAATATTCCCTGCACCCGTTCGAGGAGCCGGAACCGGCGTGGCCAGCTTTTTGAACCGCGTCTTCGGGCTCGTCGCCCCAATTCTTGCAGCCAACGTACCTGGAGATGGTACCACGACTCCTATATACATGTCAGCAGTTCTAATCCTAGCTGCTTTCGTGGGTATGGTGTTGATTCCTATCGAGACTAGAGGCCGGCAACGACTCTAATACACAATGTGTCGTGTCTTGGGCATACTTCTCAGCAGCAATAGTATTGTATAGAAGTAATATTCGAACAAAGATAATCTAACACTGTGTTGCTGAGAACTGTACCATAACTTAGATCAATAGTTCCTCTATGGTTAAACAAGAGTAACGAAATATTGCAAACCAATCACAGTATATTCATGAATGAATTGTCGCTACTCGAAGAAATGCACTATTAGCGGTTCATCATCTATTTCCCCTAGCCCCGGCTGGCGCGTCTACTCTTCGCTTCTGGAACGACCGCCCTAAAGCGTCCTTTACCATGGGATCTGCTCGGATCGTGTTCTGAACAAGCCATTCCTTGAGCTTTGATCGCATGCTGTTAATCACTTCGGGGTCGCCAGCAAAAGGTGACATCTCCAGCTCCATGAGTCGCGTCGCGTCAGCATCCATGCTACGAGCCGTCTGTTCGAGCCTATCTAGGTTCTGCGACAGTTGCTTCTCTGACGCCTCGCCGGGCTTCACTCCCCGCTGTTCCGGTGGCTGTAATAGCGGTCCGATCTGCGAGAATGCGATGTAAAGCGTGATACTCAACTTGCGCGCAAGGGTGATAGCCTGGAAAGGGAGGTAAGGGGGGTGCGAGGTGAAGTGCGTCAGGGCCGGGTTAACGAAATGCTCCAGGAAGCGCGGAAACGAGGGGCGCGTCACGGTGTACAGCTCGAAAACACACAGCACGACTAAAGTCAGCCATCGCCAGTACCTTCCCCAATCCAGGTACCCTAGCAGACCTAGCAAGTACATAGCGACGGCAGCAAAGCCGTAATACGGTATTAGGACCTGGACGCCGCGGACGACGTAGTCGCGTATGGTAACGCAGTGCTTCCAGTTCGCAATATCGGGGCCAAAGCGCTCGTAAGCGAAGCGGCGGGCGGGGTCGACAAGGGCGTCGGATGCAGTCTTAAGGTGCATAAAGTAGTCGGCATCAGTGTTATCAACACCTCCTCCAGAGCTCATTAGCTTGTCCGGGTGGTGGAGTGCGGCGAGACGGCGGAAGCGGCTTTTAATATCGCGCTCGGTGGCGGAGAAAGGCACGCCGAGGTCGGCATAGTAAGTGGATGCGCGACGCAGCTCATAGTCGGCCTCGTAGATGGTATAGAGTAGGTAGAGCGACACAACGAGGATATGGATGCGCCGGCGGTGCTCGGCGTGGCGGGGTGTGCCCGGGGCGGGTTTGCGGTCGCCGGCGCGGATGGTGAGGCTATAGTAGATGGATTGGACAAAGCCGGTCACGAGCTGTGTCGTGTTAGTCTTGAGGTCTGAAGATTTCTTTGGGGAAGGGAAGAGGGAGAGAAGGAATCGCGGGACGTACGTTGGGGAGGAATGTCCACCCCAACAGAGAGAGGACATTATTGCCAGCCATGCTGGTGGTCGCGTAAGTTATGATTGACCAGTAATGTAGATTATATCATGGCTGAAGAACTGCGGAAATATCTGAATGGTAATCTACAAGAATCTACAAGAAAGAAGGAGGTAGTGTAGTAGCGAATACCGTGTAAAGATTAATCTAAAAGTGTTCAGTGTTCAGTGTTCCAGAAGCCAAGTTGCCAGAATTACGTCGAGGTAGTGGACATTCCACACGCCAGCCCGCTGTATTTTTAGGTACTGCCAAGTGGGTCTTACAGGGGGTCAATCACCGCTATACAGTCAGGTCTCGTACAAAAATAGGCACTAGCGTTGCTCTTACAAAACATCTATGAATGTGTATTGGGATCAATAACGAAATAGTTCCAACACACAGAATGAGGTGCCTATATGACCTAGTGATATTGTACACCCTCATTGGTCATTTGAATTTAAACTTGAATTTGAATTCGAATTATATATAGCTCATAGTCCGAGGCTGTGGGGGTTACTGCTGTTGGTGAGATTCAAATGAGATATTTTATCTACGCCACTCCCTAACAACGGCTACGCCGCCTATAATTGCGTCGACAGTAGATGTTCTGTAGAATCTCACACCAACAATATCGGTCTGTAACCTTATCCCTTAGGTCCCAACGCCCTACAAGGCTCGCAATGACATCACTGTCGCTATACTCCGATTATTGACAGATTGGGCCGCGAGAGGATTCACTCCGTGAGATTGTTGCTTCAGAAGCCTGGTCCAATCTCGACGATATGTCGCACCAATGGATTCTGCATGCTGAAATCTCCTCAACGCTCGTGACTCGTGCAGCGGCAAAGTAATATATGAAGTGGCGCAAGAGGAGCGGTGAGCCCTAAGCAAGCAGCGAACTGCTACTCTCCCTCGGCGTCGCCGCGTTTCCCATGTGAATGGTTTCTCTTCTGCTCTCGTTCATAATGCTATGATGAATGAGTTAGATACCCGACGAATACGGCAGAAGAGGGCTTGAAGAGCGTACAGCATTACGCTTAGCTTCTTTCATAGAAGAGCGCGTATAACTAGCAACCATTCAGTCAGTACGTTTCGCACTGGAATAATATCGCGTAACTCATTTCTGTTCATCCCATATTTCTAGATGTGTGAGAGGATTTGCGATGCTACACTTACGCGAACAGGACACAAGCCATTGTGAATGCTGCCGCCGGAGCCATGATAGTCTTGATGCACCGGATTCAAGTTAGCACATTGTCATGTTAACCATTGGTACAGACGGAATGATAGGAATGATATAAATCATACCCGAGGCGTAATATTTCCCCTAGGCGCCATGCCTTTTTCTTGCTGGGACTAGCTCAATATCATCAGTAAACGGAGAGCTTGAGAATAGTCGCATATGTGCCGCGTTGTTGCTATCTTTGTGTCTTGGACCCAGCTGAGAATAAAATGTGGCCGAGGTTCGCTTGCCAGTTGTCAGCCAGTGCGAACGATTGATCGAGATCATACGATAATTGACGGGTCCTGGTCGCGCCATTCGGATCCGTGCAAATCAGTCCGCGAAAGTCTAAATCATCCATGCCATGAAGGTAGGTAGCCAAAGTTACCCCCTTAATCCCCTAAGATGGTTCCATTTCGCTATAAGTTTTAGGTAAACACGGTTTTCCCATATCAATCATCTCGCACTACGAGCCTCTGGGTTAATAGCTATCAATGGTACGTAAAATCAAGGGGGCCAGCAACTTGAGCAAATGAAGTAATTCTCGCTTTAATGCTTGTACCAATGCCTTGAGTTTCATTGACAGCGAAGATACTAAGAGTGAGGGATGAGCTAGCGTCCAGGAGCTTGGAATAGCACTAGGTACCTACTTACCATCAAGGAAAACAAGGTAGGAGGGGAATGAAAACCTCAAGATACGTCGAAGAATTGTCCCCCTTGAGATCAAGATAACCATCCATTCACATTTGATTTTGCCACCCTCATACTGTCTTCTTCGAGACTTAGTATTGCACAGGAACCACTCATTCGTATACGGTTCAAAAAACGTACAGAAGCGGCCCAAAGACGAAATAGATAAGCTGAGTATCAGGCCAAGGCCAACCTAGAAAGCGTGTAGGTATTCTGTCTGTCCTCCTACAGATGTTGTATATCATAAGTCAGCCCACTTGCGGAATTCTCAGGGGGGCCTGGGCTTCGTTATCCCATAAGCCACTTTAGCAGAAGCGAATGTTCTAGTCCGAAGACGACGATAGCAGTTAGACTTGCAACCCCCGAGAGCCTTGCCAAGTGGCTTGATGGGGGCTATCTTAATATGCTAACGTTGGTTGGACAAGCCACAAGGGAAGCCAAAACGTAATAGCCAATATAAGAACCGCCACTACATTGCGTAATTTATGAATCTCTCCGGTTTCTCGCCATCTTTGGTGTCAGCCTCATGCAAGCATGCCCGATCCATGTCGTGTATATGGTCTAATCCCCTCAAGTGACTACTGATACGACGCCTCAAATGCAGGAGAAACTATTGTCGGTGTCCCTTTAAGCGGCATGCATCCTTAGCTCCAGAGATCAGAGCCTCGTCACTCCGACATCGCCTACTTCGACAGCTCATTGAATAGACGACCAATCTATGGTCTGTTGATGATATTTTGGCAGCGATTATATCCCCTTGGCTGCTGACTCATATTGGCTTCAGGGAGGTCTCGTGGCGAAGAGCACGTTGCTGACGTGTCGCGACTAGACAGCAAGAGAAACCTGAATATTGTAAGCACATACCACGCCGGAGTAGCAGAAGCACACACATAGGTAGTTTTCAGGCGGGAAATAGGAAGTGACACAAGAGAGAGGGGGCTAGCGATACTCGGTATGGCTCTACCCACCCAACTTCTAAGAGCAACAAGCAGCTACCGTAGTAATTCGCCCGCCTGTCGTACTTCGAGAGGTATACAAGTCTGTGCTTTGTATGCTTCCGACTACCATATGGAACATGTAGTGCAACGTTCATTCTCCGGTTTGGAATCCATCAGCGACCGGTCAAATAACGTGATCAGACTCTTACCGTCTCAGTGGCAAGGGTCAACGCGATTTCTCAGACAACTTTTGGCTATCGGAGGTCTCCACGTCGTATACGCTGTACCCCTCGTTCCGTGTGAGAAGGCATTTAGCTCGAATGTGCTCCGTTGTTAGGAAACATCTCACGATCAAATGATGGCGTATGCGGTCTTCAGGGGCCGCAGCTCAGGTCCCTCTAGACGCCTCGGCTTGCCTTTACGCACGCATATCTCTTTCATTCAGATCATCGGCGGCATATATTGACGGGGGTGGATCCAATCAAATGTATGTTGTGCGGGCATTTGCTGACCGCACCTTATGTCCCTCACATGATCAGCACTGATTGAAGTTGCTTAGATGAGGGTTGGGTCTCATCGACATCCTGCAGCTAGACGCCGATCAAAACTGCCATCGTATGAGAAGGTAAAGCGGAGGGAACGCCGGGAATCGTCTTCCGAGACTAACATGAATACACATTAGATTCATCGATCAGTCTAGAATCATAAAGAGAGGAGAGATAGAGCCCAACATGGGGCTTTGGCTTAACATTGGCAGCACATATCTCGGCATTATAACTATCCGGGTCTTCTAAAACTAGGCCTTCCAGATAGTTACGTGAGATCGTACTTTCATAGGCTCGTTCTTATTGTAGAACCGCCAGCGAGCCGACGTCTCATCGGGTAGATGCCCTATATGTTCGTGTAGGTAGTAGAGCATGTCGGCCCCGCTCAAATCATTCTGATAGAAGCGTCATCCAAAGCGATTCGTCGGGGAGCTTGAGCATAACATAAGAATTATATTCAGCTTCCTGCGAGCGTCCCTTTCCCAGCTAAATGATATCTAGGAAGGCAGAGAAGCGATCCACCCCACCCGGCGGCATCGTACAAAAGGCGGTTTACTCTAAGGAGTAGTCGATACGCTCGAATTGTCCGGAGATGGTAAGGCTCAGCATTGGCGAGGTTTCGTTGAGATATCTCAAAACGGAACACCACGTAAAAGAATCGGCCGGGTGATAAATGAAGGTGACATCTGATGAAGTCCGCTGCCTGAGCAACTATAGTCGGCTACTGTCCCGGCTAGTGAAATGCGAGCCGTTTAAGAAAGTCCGTTAAGCGAGGTGACTTAGGTAGTTGGAGGCCAAATTATCAATCCATACGTAGAGTAGTGCTACTAAATTGTCAGCTGCAACCATCCAGACGTGTCAATTTGACCGACCTATTTGTAAAGTTTGTTGTAACTCCTACCGAATTGGGAATATCAGGATAGCTTTGGAGAGCTGAATCTTCTACTTGAGTTACCTTCGCCTAGCGAGATCGTCCGGGATAAATTTTGGCATCATACAAGATGCCCAAGTATCGACGTGTCTCTGCCGTAGAGTGCCCTTCACTTAGTGGGCGCCTGCTTCCCCTCGACCTAAGACTGTAACGCAGGGACCTTAGATCTCTAACACATCGGGCTGTAAGGGGTCGCCATCAAACTTTTCAGCCGCTGTCTAATCATGCAGTTCTGCCCGAGCCTTCCCCTCTCGGATGGGAGAACGGGTTGCGTTCACCTACATGTATACCTGCGAAGCTTGCAATAGCTCAAAAGTAACCTTGGAAAGCTCTCATTTAGCTTAGTTACCTTCCTTCTGGTTAGTGTCACGGGACCAATACTATTTTCTTACGTGATTGTGATTCGGGAAATTCCTCATATTGTTGCCCAATCTGACCCAATCAGTACAGCCTTTTTCCTCTTTCTTTTTTTCTTCGTATACCATTCGAATTCCCAACTCGAAAGTGAAATGGAAGTGTAAAAGAAGGCTTGGGAGATAATTTGGGGTCCGCAAGCAGGGATAAGTATTCAGTACATTTCCTTCACCCCCTTCGGAAAGGCACCGTTTTCTTCCGCGTCAATAGTGTTCTTTGCAGATCAAATATGCAGGTTGAGCCTATCAATATTATCTTTCATGGACCCAGTGTATTGAGTATAATTTTCGGGTTGGCGGCCGATTTAGGTCCGCGCGTTGCATCGCGGCCAGGTATGCGAAACTAAGAGAAATCAAGGGAAGTCATACATCGACGAGGCTCAAGAAGAGGGGGAAATGGTGCAGGGTTGTGGGTTGGGGGTTAGGAACTGTGTTTGAATTTGAGGCTCAACTGACGTCCTGGGTCCAGCAACCAGCTCGGTCAGGGATAATGGAGGTTGCACCGCAGCTTGTAGTGGGACAGGGCCAGCGGAGGCTTTATGGCTGACGGCCAATCATACAAAAATGGCTCTAGCCGAAATTTAATGTTCCTTACCATGTATACCATCGTAGGGTTTCCCCGAACCTCGTCTCGCAACATTACCTACATACGCTACCTGCTCTAGCACCCTGATATACCTATGTTTGCCAACTGTACCTAGAATAATTTCCCGCGTCCCGGACCCCTCAACGAGTCCCATCCTGGCCTGATACCACGTCCCATCTTTCTCACCATGACCCGAATAACCTGTTGTTCTTCCGTTCTCCCACAAAATGGAATGGGACTTGAACAAGGCTGCATGTGTAGCATCAGATCTGCACTGCCTTGCACCGCGGCGTAACCAGGGGAGAAAGTAGTGCCGTGGCTATATCGAGAGAGAGAGAGAGAGAGAGCCTTCTCGGGCATTACCACCACCCCCTTGTGGAGAACTGATGCGGCTCTGCCAGCGTTGGCGCAATACAAGAATGCAGTCCCCCGGGATACTGGTATTGGGTGCCGCCTCAATGGCCTTGAATTTGCCTCTTAACGTACGCTATGTACAATCAGCGGCCATTAATTCTACCCACGCCCAGCTTAGCTACGCATTGTCCCAATGACTTTGATCCAACATTGGGTCGTTCGAGATCAAGAAGCCAGCTGACGACATCTCGAAAGACATCAGGACTACAGCGGTTACCCTACGAAATAATGGCCTACATTGTGAACTACTTAGACATAGATGAAATTTTTGATCTGTCATTGTGCAGTCGGGACTTCCAGTACTTGGTAAGAGAAGAAAGGTTCTGCAAAGCGTTAATCACAGTGAGTTGTCGCTCTAAAGTCTTACGTAGCGAAACGCTAAGTCACAGAATCGCCCACAACTTGCTGACAAACTCTGCACAGGCCAAAGCTTCTTATACAATTGAGGCACAGGAGGCACAGCAGAGTGGTCACTTCTCACGGGCTTTACGGCGAGTTGCGAAAAGACGTCAGGCACTCTCTCAGGCTTCCCCATACATCATAGGGATCGTCGGCCTTGCCGACTCTTATGAGTACATTCATGGGATTCTCTGTTATATCGTCGAAGCACGACCCAAGCGATGGCTTCGGATTCTTAACCTTCATGCTTCAGCCAGCCATGAAGTTGTCATAGATATTCCAGCCCTGATTCGTGAGGCTGTGCCGCGGTCGGCGAAAAGCCGCAAATACAAGTTCCGAGTCTTATATCACGCAAATGGTATCACGTCGTGCTTGTTTTCATTCGCACTGCCGAATACGGAAAATTGGCTGTTAATATTCAAAGCCGAGGAGCAGGATATTGTGGCCAAGATTCGTTTAGAGTCCACAGCTAAGATATTCGTCCGTAACAATAAAGAGTTTCTATATTTTGGGACACACTCGGAAGAAGGCGCAGATGGCTTTAGGAATTGGGTTCTCACCGGCTTTAGCATCAGCAATCGCTCTTGGTTCCCTCGGAAGATGCACTTAGCCGACGTTGTCGGTTACGACATCGGCTCTACTGTCTGCTTCGAAATTATAGATAACCACTTCTACGGGCTTTCGAATCAGACCGATTTTGAGATCAGGGAGACTGATTGGGTTTCATACTACCACTGTTTTCGCTTCCCTCTCCGAGATCCGAATCCCAAGAACAAACAGATTATGAAAAGGGACGATAGCTGGAGAAGACAGCACGCAGAGGGCCCTATAGACGACAGGTGGGGGTTTCTCAAGTTAGAGAAAGACGAGGCCTCCGGAACAATCAATATAATTGAGTCGCGGAAGGAATGGCTCGCGGGGAAAAGCGGTAGTCGACGAACCTATTACACCACGGAGGKGTTCTTTGACGAAGACCCGGAGGTGGATGGTGACAATGGGCCCCCAACCGCTGACGGTGGATCAATTGATTGGAGATCAAGCAGAGCAATTGCGCATTTGGATAAACCCACTAACAGGCTTGAACGGTTCCGGTCCCCAAATAATGTACATCCAGGAGACGACAGCTCTATAACTCCGATGTTCACACGTAGCCAGACTCATCTGCGCTCCTATCAACGGTGTTCTAGAACGTATTTAGATTTGGTTGACGATTCCTCTGGTGGAACAACGGGTCCCCGACGTTTACGCCTAAGGACCGGGCATAGGAAGTCGAAGGCTGTTCTATTCCCAGGAGGCGTCCCGCCAGGGCTGGAGCCCGACGAGGCAATTGAACAGCTTTATCAACCTAATGAAATCTATTTCTGGCCGCCAGAACAGGATCCATTAAACCCGAGTCCGTTCTTAAACAAGATATATGAGATATTGAACCCACCCAGCTATTTAGGCAGTGTTACTGCCTCTAGCGACGAACGCTCGCTAGTCTACGCCACTGGGGAAGATACAAACGGGCTTAAGGTCTTGGTCTACGCCAGTTTCGACCCAGCGGCAAGGCTAGCTGGAATGTTACGCGAGGAGTACATATTGGGGGAACAAACCACATCGAGCACACGTGATGAAACCATCGGTATTGGGGGTTACAATTCGAAGGTGGACACGACTAGGACTTCATTACGCTCTGAGGATGTCACATCCGAAGCTAAGGGTAAGGGCAAGGCCATTGGTGAACCGTCTCGCCATACTCTGCCCTCCTACATTTCTGATTCTCCGCCCATGCATACAGCAATACTGCCACCTCCCGAGGGCTGTGACCCCTGGGCTTGGGTTGAAAAGGCCATGCATCGAGACCTCGTGGGGAAAAACTTCACTTTTGCCCACTGAAGCAACAGACCAACAGAAAACAATGCAAGTGAGACGCATCTCTTCCCCATCACATTATCGTCTCCATGGGTTGCATTCATGCAGCCAGGTTATGCAGAACGAAAGCAGTTAACAGTTGGTGAAAGGAAGGTTTAGTCGGGATTATTTGGCCCGCCCAACCCCCTCAGATATCGTCAAGGTTTTGAGACGAGCAAGAGCTCTTTTACATGTTAGCAATGCTTCGAGAGAAATTTTGTGTTGGTGAAGCTGGCATTATCAGGAGCATCCTAATATATGTTGCCTCCTATTATGCCACTTAGAGGTAGGTAACTAATAATTTACATATTATTTTCCCCATATGCACTATTACACGAAGAGGTTACCTCGGGCTTTGTGTCAAGCCTATATTGGCATAGGGCACTGCACGTAGTACGCCCTGCTAGTGAGAATACTAAGCTAACAAATGCTACCGTCATCTTCTTGAAGCTTCTGATAGGGCCATAAGTCGGTTAATCTACTGAACCTGGCATCTGCGCCTACCACATATCTCCATAGCCACCTGGCATATATGCGCGAATCAATATGACTAGTCGTTTATGGTCTCTTCCGGAATGTATTACGGAACACTTCATTTGGTTATAAAACGGCCTCACGGGAACCTTGGACCATGTTCAAGAGTCCTACATGTAAGCTGCTGTGAACGGTCAAAGAGGGCGGCTATGCTCTCCCCCGTCTAGATCCGGTATGCACCCAGAATGATAATGCGGCAGATCGCCTCTAGACCTTGAATCCTTCCAGGGTGGAGTCGGGTACTTCCGAGAAAGGGKGTGTTGGATGGCATAGGGGGAGGTTGGTCAATGCCAATGATAACGGCGTAAGCAGGCTTGCTTGTTACGAAGCCCCAACAAAATGCACCAACCTCCATAGGTTTGATTATCCTGCCGGTCATACGACTAGCTCGTTATACCTCACAGAACGAGAATTCGACACAGAAGT
Organism: Hypoxylon sp. E7406B; assembly: GCA_000931505.1. Classification (NCBI taxonomy): domain Eukaryota; kingdom Fungi; phylum Ascomycota; class Sordariomycetes; order Xylariales; family Hypoxylaceae; genus Hypoxylon; species Hypoxylon sp. E7406B. Next base: position 836,468 of record JYCQ01000034.1, on the reverse strand, counting down.
TAAATAAAAATATCATTTTGACTTGCCAGATTCTGTCCATAAGATAATGCAACGAGGAAGAAGCCAGTCTGCTCCTTTCTTCTTGCGGCTATTGGTAGCATCACGAAAAGGGGGCCGCAGGAGTTATCGTATGGAATCTGCTTTAAAATCCCTTGGACGTGACAGAGCTGGTAGATGTCGAGCAATGGCCTTAAGTAGTAGTGAAATGAAAACCTCTTAGGTACCATTACGCTTAGGAACCCTTGCCCGAAGAAATCGTATCGGGCACTTGTCACTGATGGACAAATGTATCCTCCGAAGTAGACCTGACTAACTAATTGACAACGCTCGTCGCATAGATCTTAAGTTATGATTCCCATCTAGCTTCTAAGTTACTCCAGCTATCATAGAGCCTTGTGATGGTCCCCATCATTAGCCCAAAGCCCCGACTTTACTTTACATTGCATGGCAGACATGTCGGCTTCGTTGAGAGGAGAAATGATCGGCTTCGGCTATCGTGGCTCGTACTGCAATGTCTGCCTCTCAATGCAGCAAATGGCGGTAGATATCAAGTCGCCAGGTAAGCGGTTCGCCTATCATTCCCGGACGTAATATATTTATCTACCTCCACACCCAACTCATATCAACTCAATATAATGATTCCGACTGTAGGAACTAAAATAGCTTCCTATCGTATTTAGACCACTACCCTTCAGGCGCCCCCATCACACTCCCAATGATGATGCTCCGTTATGACAATTCACCCAGCCAGCGTACGTCATAAAAGAGCCTCGTGGGGGCCAGGCTAGCAGACCAATCTATTGGTACGTCGCTTGGGGAAATCACACAGATCTGCCGTTCTACGATCGTCATCGGTGAAACTCGATTCGCTCGTGAGCAGTGGCAAATAGGAAAGGCAGCCATGGTTTCGGCACGTTTCGGTGTGCTCTGCCTCGCCCACCCTACACGTGCGACCCCTGAAGGCATATGCAAGGAATGTCCCCCATGGACAATTATCACTAATCAACCGAACAAGGGCTATCTCCTACCATCTCAGACCAGTTAAGCCTCCCAAGCCCTAGCCAAGTATTCCAATTGGCGTATTCGGACCCGAGTATTTGAGATGTTTCCCTTGCATATGCGGTGAGAGTAAGCTCCAGATCTGAGTCCTAGACACGGCCGAGACGCTTTCGATCCTAGATAATTACATGCACCTAGCAGTTCTCATCGGCCGAGGTATCGTAGCCGGGTGGATATATTTGTGTCTCGAGCTTCTGATGCTATGCAGCAAGTATTGCTTTTGACTCAGATAGCCTACCTCTTGCGCCCAAAAACTGCCTACTCCATTGCTTAGTTGGTATGCTTTGTCCGCGTACTAATCAAATGTAGGATCCTGTCCGGGAATACTCACTGGCGCTTGCTTCAAATCTAGTTCATGTTATTACAAGACCAAATACTCAGTTCGCTATAGCTGTTCGTAATCAGGCACCTACCTTAGCAAACCTAGGCAGTAAAGGGGGGAACAGGGTTTAAACTCGTCATCGAGGGTGTTGTCGGTGTTTGGTGAGAGATGATAGTTTGACTCTGGCTATAGACGAACCATAATCAGCTTTCAATAGAATTGCCACGGCATACGATAGCACACATATTGACATCCACTACCTGGGATTTATTGATACGACATCGTTTTCGATATATTTTACTCGCAGCCTTATTGACGACGGGTTCCTTGGCAAAGGGGGCGGACACATATGCTATCACGTGAGTAGATATACATGCATAACATGTATTAGGTAACATTATCCAACTGACACAACTTCCTGCAGCAGTAGAATTCTGATTGCTCGAGTGCGTTCCAAAMCCCTGGAAGCTACCTGTMCCCGACATTAGGCCGCTGCTGCCAATTTTGGAAGTCACCTAAGGCCTAAGGTAACGCAGTAACAAAGTTTAGGGGACTACTTTGTATCAGGCGAAGTGGGGTGACGACATTCGATCTTCAGCCGGTAGCTTAAGCCCCTGTGGGTCCAGCGGCGAGAATGATTGGACGACGATCGTCAATTGAAGACCCTTGGAAACAGCCCATTAGTCTGCGTTAGGTTTAGGCCTTTGGAGTAACGCGTACCGCACCCAAACTACTGCAGCAGGAGACACCCAGACAGGGGAAACATCTTCACCGCAAATATGGAGAATCCCACTTCTATCTCCTTTCAAATTTCTATTCTTGCATCGCCTTGAAGAGGCTTGATCATAGCTTCTTCCCTTCTCTCTTTTAATGTTGAAGGAGAGGATAAGAAACTAAAGAGATAGAAGAAATGGCGCCCTCATCAGCTTCAACCACTACCAGCAAAGCATCCAAGCTACAGACGACGATCCGTCTCAACGGCAAAGGCGGGGAGCATGTCCCAGATGGATTATCGGACCCTCAACGAGACCCGATCGAGGTCAAATATCGTGACTTCTTCTGGACCTATACCGAAGAGCCGCATCGAACGCGACGGTTAGCAATTATTAAGGCGCMCCCCGAGGTAACCAAGCTCTGCGGCCCCGAGCCCCTCACCAAGTATGTCGTACTTGGCGTCGTCGCCGTACAGATCCTGTGCGCCTACATCCTCCGAAATACGCCTTTCTTCTCCGCCCCTTTCTGGCTCCTCGCCTACGCCGTCGGCGCCACTGCCAATCAGAACTTGTTTCTGGCTATTCACGAGATCAGCCACAATCTGGCCTTCCGCTCCCCTACTGCAAACCGCCTCTTTGCCATTGTCGCAAACCTACCTATCGGCATCCCCTATAGCGCCTCTTTCCGCCCCTACCACCTGACGCATCATAAGTCGCTCGGTGTCGATGGCCTCGATACTGACCTCCCCACTGCCCTCGAGGCCGTCTTCCTCGACTCTATACTTGGCAAGGCTTTCTTCTGCACCTTCCAGATCTTCTTCTACGCCGTCCGCCCTATGTGCGTCTATCGCGTGCCATTCACCTGGGTCTCCGCCGTCAACGTGGCCGTGCAGCTAGCTTTCGACGTGGTGATCCTCAAGACACTAGGCAAGCAGGCCATGCTATACTTCTTGCTATCCTCCTTCCTGGCCGGCAGCCTACACCCACTTGCCGGCCACTTCATCGCCGAGCACTACGTCTACGAGACTGTAACACCCACCCAGGCGAACCCGGACAACCGGGTACCCGTCCCAGAGACGTACTCGTACTACGGCCCGCTCAACTTCCTGACGTACAACGTTGGCCTCCATAATGAGCATCATGACTTCCCCGCCGTCCCCTGGACACGGTTACCCAAGCTAAACCAGATAGCCCACGAGTTCTACGACGACCTCCCCCACCACCGCAGCTGGACATATGTCATCTGGCGCTTTATCTTCGATGAGAATGTAGGCATCAGGTGTAGAGTAAAGCGCAAGGAGGGTGGCCGGCTTGTTGGCCAGAAGGCCGCTTGGAAGGAGAACGAGATCGAGGCTTAAGAGGTGGGACGAGTCTCACATGAAACTATACATGAGTTCTGCATATTGTCAGGGGTGCAAGGTGCCTTACCTGACGCCAATACTATATATCTGTTGCTTAAAGCATCGCTTGTCTAGATTTACGAGTTGGCGTTCGGGCGATGTGTTAGAATAGAGCCAACTGGCTAAAATTAGTATTTAATTATCTTGAGATGACCCACCGTTTTCCCGTCACTAAATCTCTCGGATCTGCTCTGCTAGCTTAGGATTGATGGCATTTATCAGCATCTATCGGGCTAGCATGTGAATAAGGTAGCATTCGACATATGTAACGAGTTAGCTATGGATGGGTTATCGTCACGGCATCACCAATGCGTCCAAAACGATCGTATGCACACAGGCTCTTTGCTATGCTCTGGGAACGAGATGAACTATGATTATGCCGGGTCTTATATCTCATGGCGATCATACGGGGGCTGCGATCAATGTCATGCGAAAATAAAGTATATATCAGAATGCTCGCAACTCAGCGGGTGTCAACAGAAAACAAAGGGGAATACATGCTAAAGTACAAATGTGCTTGCCACAACGAAGACTAGAGTCTAGATACTTCGTTTCACTTCCTGCCAAACTCAACAGGGGGGAAGTCATACTTCTCATCAACCTCCTATTACCTCTCTTCGTCTCGGTATAGCCCTTCTCCTCACCTAGGGCTGCCGTCCTCTAGGTGGTCCTTGCCTATCACCCTCGCAGCTGTAACAAGTATTCCTCAACATTTGCAATACGGAAACCTCCAAGATTCCTATTGCCGACTAAAAGAAAAGATAAGCGAGCATGAAGCTCAAGAAACACAGAATCGCCACAAGCTTGACCGGAACACCCTCAGTGCCAGATCGTACCGTCTGGGCCACTTCTCCGGCCTTGGAGCCCGACTTGTTATCTGTACTCGTATTCTTTCGTTGCCGTAAGCCCTCTTGGTCTTGCTTGAATTGCGCGATTTTCTTTTCGGCTTGGGCGAGTTGTTGTTTCAGTTCGGCAAAGGTCGGGTCGCTGGCCTCGCCGGTAGAAGCTGCTGCTGCACCTGCGAATGACGGAACTTCCTCACGCTTAATCTCTTTCTCCGGCGACGACTTGGATTCTGCTTGGCTACCTGTGTATTCACCAGGCGACGAGTAGGCGGGTGGGGCTACATCCGGGGTTGCTTGGGCCTGTTGGCCACGTCAATAAAAGAAGATACATATACGCAATGGGGAAACCTACGCCATTGGTTGTTGTAGGCTTGATCGGTGTTTCGAGATGAGCAGTTCCCGAGGCACCAGAAGGGGGCAAGAAAACAACCCGAATCTTCTTCTCCTGTATCGACGACTTGTCAATGGCATCCCACTTTTATCGGTTAGCTACGTGTTCGATGTAAGGGGGTACCGTAAGGGGTATGTTGCTCACAATAGATGCGAGGTTCGCGAATTCCTTATCGCCCGTAATTGCGACGGACTGGACCAAAAACTTGTCTCGACATTTCGTGTCCGGCGGAGGCTCTTGCTTCATAGCTTGGAGGATGACTGCAGATTATTAGCAGAGGAAACATAAGATCTAAAGAGTAATGCGCACCAGCAACTTCGACCTCCTTGCCAGGCTCAACTCGACCTGAGTTCGGCCTGACACAGTACCTTAAGTGGAAACCATCATCAGTATATTGTACTATAGCTTATCGGATTGGAAATAGTCGGAGGGAGGCATACTGCTTAGGTGCTGTGGTTTTCACCTACAATTTGTTAGTCAGGGCCATAACGGCGTACGCGGAGAATTGGAAACTATATGCCATACCTTGAAAGCTACTGGATGGGTATTCGGGTTTCTAATCCGCAGCACTTCCGAGACTTCGGCCGTGAAAGGCCCTATGATCACCCGTAAGCAACTGTGATATTAATAGCAGCAGAGTATTCATGACGTACGGTGGAAGCCAAGCTCCTGGGGATCGATCTCGACGGACATGTCGGCGGTATGTATACGGTGTATGTACACCTAGAAAGGGATCAGGGATCAGGTCCGCGTTGTGTTCTGAAGAGCAGCTGCTAGAACAGTTGCAAAGGCGCCGAGGTATGTCGGGGGTGCGGTCGCAAGCTTAACTGGCCGATACGAAGAGGTCTAACGTGAAAATAAAATTATCAAAAGAAAGGATCAGCGGCGGCTTCAATAGCTAATCGAAAAGAACTTGTAGCCTGGGCTATAGTACGAAGGGAAAAGGTGGCTGTTGGACCTCAGCGATCAGGAAATGCGAAGATGGCAATCTGGCTGAGATGAGGATAAAAAGCACGGGCAGTAGTGGTGTTGTCGTCGTGTTACGACATCGGGTTCACCTGCAATGGACCCGTCCAGTGCTCTGGGAGCCCTGGCAACTCAGCGATACTTAGCTACCTTAGGTACCTATTCGTTCATAGGGGTAGTGGGATTGGGTGAATGTGGCATAGCGCCGCATTATGTAGTAATTACAGTTTAGGTAATGCACGCGCCAACGGGTATTCACCTATCAAAGGCTACGGGAAGCACGAGCCACTTCGTCACAGCTCTAGAACATACCTGTACATGTAATGAGGTACACATCCATTGTAATCATGTACCGTAATCACATAGGTACCTCCTATGATGTATGTGTGCCAGGCCACAACCGGGTACATGCACCTACATGTATGAAGGAAAGGGCGGGTCTCTAGGTACATTCGTATGTACCTCTCGACACCTGCCCGGCGTTTGAGGCAGCATCTAGAATGACGTGCCACTTAAAAGTAGCAAGCACTCACACAGGCTCATCGTATCTGCAGCTTTTGTGAGCTTTTTCACCTTTCAGCTGCCGTCTTCCGCAGATACCAAATATAAAGTAAAATCAAGCCAGGTCGACCAACTATCCCTACCCCATTCTTTTCGACGAAGCAACTCTCAACACATCCTCACTTAAGCCCAATCTAAAGGTGACTTACGACTACACACATCGCCCAAAATGTCACAGTCGGTGCTTGACCAACTCCTAGAGATGGGGTTTGACAAATCACGTGCCGAGCTGGCCGTGAAGAGATCCGACGGATGTAAGTATCTTCGTTTGACGAAGCGCTACTGGTCATGATTAATTATTGATGATGTGTCCCAGTACCGGATGCCATGGACTGGCTGGAGAAGACTCAGGACACGCCCCTGGAGGAGCTACTTGAGGAGGAAGAGTCTGGTACCAACATTGCCAAGGTCGGAGACGGTACTGTCGCAATGTCACTCGTTTGCAATGAGTGTAACAAGAAGTTCCGCACGCAAGGCGAAGCCGAGTTTCATGCCAACAAATCGTGCGTAACATGACGCACACTGGTTCTCGATGTTACTGTCGAACTAACCATTACACAGGGGCCACACCGACTTCGCTGAGTCTACCGAGGAGATTGCCCCTCTCTCCGAGGAGGAGAAGAAAAAGAGACTCGAGGAGCTCCGGGAACGTGTCAAGGCAAAGAGAGCCGACCAAGCTACAGTAGACAAGGAGGAGCAGAAGCGCAATGAGGTAGGCATAAGTCAAATTAACCACTTCGACGGTGACATGGTCGTTAACATTTATCTAGCAAATCCGCCAGAAGGCAACCAGAGAATCTCATGAGCTGAAGGAAGAGCTCCAACGTAAGGAGCAGATCAAGGAGGCAGCTAAGAAGCGTCAGGAGAAACTTGACGACATAGAGGCTAAGAAGCGCATCAAGGCCAAGATCGAGGCCGATAAGGAGGAGCGCCGTCGCAAGGCGGAGGAGGCAAAGGCTGCTAGAGAAGGCAGATCTATCCCTACTCCCGCTGCTCCGGCMCCCGCCCCGGCCCCTTCTCGTCCCGCTGCTACTCACAACGAAGCCCGCCTGAGACTACAAACCTCTAACGGTAACGTTATGAAGACGTTCCCGGCGGATACTACCCTTTTCGAGGTCGCGCAGTTACTAGAAACTGAGAATGGGGTCACTGTCACAAAGTTTGTCCAAAACTTCCCCAGAAAGGTCTTTGAGGGCAACCTGGATCTTGGGAAGACCTTGAAGGAGGCTGGATTGGTTCCCAGTGCCGCTCTAATCGTGCAGTAAGCTACTCGGGGATAAGCTGTGCGATCTCATAAATGCATGATATGGCGTTTGGCTTGTTTTACGAGGGCGAGAAAATGGGGATTTCACGGAACGAATGATTGAGGTAGATACTCTGGGAAAGCATGTATGCCGCTCTACCCTAGTCTAGACTTGGCCATGATAACGTCTCGGGCTCTGTTGCTTAAAAACCACTTTGCAGCATAATGGACTCTTGATTTTGTTCTTAAAATCACTTCATCTGTAAAGCGCATCGTCATATTAATCTATGACTGAGTGAACTTTGCCCATGGCATCCTAATGTTGCCTCCTTCACGCCACACCAAAGGTGTATGGAACCCCAGAACCATGCAGTGAGAGTACAAAGGGAAGGTGAGTATTCGTGATCGCGGAACTTGTTGTTTAGTCGAATAGACCGAAGCCCATGTCCTCGTCTGACTCTTCCTTCTCTAAGCCGGAAGTTAGTATAATTCTGTCGCGGACGAGCTTGGGCGCATAGGCAGCAGGTATGGAACGTACCCTCTTCCTTCTCTTCTTCCTTGGCCTCCTCAGCAGCACCTCCAGCGCCACCGGCGGCGGCAGCGGGGCCAGCAGCGGCAGCACCACCGCCGGATCCGACGTTTGATAGAAGGTCCTTCACATCCTTGCCCTCGAGAGCCTAGATATGCGCATCAGCAAATGAGATCCTTGCCCCCGGTGTTCAGTTATTCGTTATACCTTGGCAAAGAGTTGCGTCCAGATGGGTTCGACGTCAACGACCTTGGCGGCCTTGAGAAGGGTCTGGAGCTTGTCGGCCTGTGAATCGGTATCGTATTAGTATTTGTATGATTTTTGGAGGGGTAAGGCGCGGGCTCACGGTGATCTCAACACCATCATCGGCAAGGATGAGCGCCGCGTACGACGAGGCAAGTTCGGCAGTCGACATTTTCGTAGAATTGTCTGGGTGCAGGTGTGGTTTAGAATTGTTGAGTTGATCGGAAGGACACCTCGAAAATGAAGGTTGATGTTGGAGTTGCGCTCGTGAAATTAATTACCAAAGCCACTTTCAATTGGCAATGCGAAATTTTTGGTGGGAAAAAGGTAGGGCTAGCACGGGAGGAAAATAAAGCTTCCGCTTTCCGGACTGAGCGGACCGTGCTTTGATTGGCTGGGTATCAGAGCCAATCAAATTTCCAGCATCCTGCCCCGCACGATCACCCGAAAGCACTTGCTCTATGTACATATGTAAGCTTGTGACGAGCGCAATGCCCCACCTATCCACGTCCATGTCATTCAGCCCACCTTCCGTCTCTTGCCAACCCCGCCGAACGAATGCTGTGGCAGTCGAGCTCTTGCTTGTGTAGGACATACCAATCAGAGCTGCTATTTAAGGCCGTGGCTTTGGGCATGTGCCTTCCATGACAGTCTCGAAATTTTGCTGACAACTCCCCTGCGTCTGGTAGATCTTTTTTTTGGGCAGTAGCGAAACGTCATTGGCCCTCGGGTGCCGCATGCATATCATCCAGGATTAGATGCGCATGTCCGGCTAGTTATACACTTTACCATTATACTAAACTTTCAATTTTGATGAACATCATCTATAAGTGCTCAGGGGACTACCGGCTAGATACCAGTGGACAAAGAAGGGGATAAGAGAAGAGGGGTATCCTCCATTTCACTTTTTATCCTTTCTTCCCTCACAAGGAAATTATCTAGGTATTCACAGCCTGCGCGAAGTAATCTTGGGCTTACAGCTAGAGAATTTTCTCCAGCTCCATTGACATGGAGACGCCCAAGATACCTGCCCCAAAGGACCAAGGGGAGCGAGAGGTCCTCGAAAAGCTAATTGCTATACGAGACCAATTGCAACTACGTAAACATGATCGGACAACATACGTTCGAACGCAAGATGTCATGGTCCTATACGATCAGACTATTGAGCAAGTCAGAATTCTGAACGAGATCAGAAGTGGGAAGCCAGTTGAGGAGAATCAAGGTACTATGGCGTTAAAGAATTGAATATTTATCAATCATATGTTTCGGGCTATTGTAACTGACACACGCTCTCAGTGGATAGAGTAGTAGACAGCTGCTTCCAGCTACTATCGCTGTTCTTCATGACGATCGGCCGAAACAATGAAGCGCCCGCGGCATATGCGCTGACCTCAACCATCAAACGACTCCTAGACCACTTGACCGAAGCCAACCTATTCTCGGCCCAGGATCTTGAGAGCATGTCCCAAACACTCGAGCATTTGTCAGAAATAGTACATAATTCTGCTAGCACGAAACCAGCCCCGTTTCTCGAAGACTTGATCGCGCAACGAATCGAGCGATGTCGGGCATCGCTCTCGGCCCTGCAGAAGAAAATTGAGGACATTGCCGAGCCGTTGAGACCGACAGCGGACAAGCTCGTCTCTATATTGAGACAGATGGCCGTGATCAACACCAAGTCTAAGGTAGCCGCAGTTCACTCGGCGTTTGCACGCGATCCTCTTCTCGCTAACGATCCCATCTAGTTCACGCCCTCTGAGATACATAAACGCGAGGCCGAACTGAAAGAGATCGGAGAGAAGCGAAAGAACGGACAGTTCGTCGATGCGGACGGAAATGTCTTGAAGGGTAGTGAAGGTGTATCAGAATTGCTAGACAGATGTTTAGAGTACACGAAAATTGTTCTCGAAAGGTAGACTGTATTAAATACTTTGGCTTAAACATACGCACTAACGCTATATTTAGGAACGGTCAATTCCCAGACAAATGGAGGCCAATATATGATGTGCTCGTTAATATTAGGAACGAACTTGACAAGTTATCATTGACCCAAGCATGGTCGCTCCGAGAAACGGACTTGTATGATTATCAACGACAACTTGACAGGATTGACGAAAGCAGAGTAAACGGTAACTGGGTTGATGATCAGGGCCAACCAGCTGAACTTTATGTTCAACGAGTAGGTTCTCGCTGCGCTATAACGACAAATCTAATGGTCTATTGACAATGATCCAGACACTTCTTTATCTTATCCGAAGGAGCTATGGTTACATATACCACCTCATGATATCGTCAGAGCCAGTTTCCGAGGCCCTTCTACCGATTTACAATCAACTACAGACTCTAAAGCGCTGCCTCGTCGAAGTGAAAAATAATGGCGGCGTGACCTCGGCGAGGGAGCTGTATCCCTACAGCATGAAGCTGCACTCGATCGACAACATGAGAGTCGATGGCAAATTCATGGTTGGGGAAGACATCCCTGAAGGCCAGGGAAGTGTGGCTGAATTGCTTGCTGAGTGCTTCGACCTGAATTACGAGCTCCGAGTAGCGGCAGAAGCAGCAGCCGAAACGCCACCGCCAGAGACGGAGTCGTAGGGTTTGTGCAATGTTAGGAGTTAACGAGTACACGGAGGAATTTTGACTTGACTAGTTGATATCTTCGATGGTGTATGGTTTGGTCCTTCTTGGAGTCCAGTTCTTAAAGGGAGCACCAGTGCTAGTGCTGTATCGTTTACTATGGGTAGGATGCATTTAAGCAATACAACAGGGAATCGCCGTCAGTATTTATTGTGTGTAAATTATCGACATGGACTGAATACATCAGGGGMGACCCGTCTTTAGAGGACACCTAGTCTCATACTCGCCAGATCGCGCAATATTTGTTTATCAGGGGAATCTGAAGGCAAATTTGGCCTAAGGAGGTCAGGTGGCTTAGTAGAGCCCTGTGAGAAAATGGTACCATTGGATGACTTACAGCCAATATTAGTGCCTAGCGTTGATTATTAGCGAATACCATCCCTACCATGTTCGTAACTTGCGACTTACATTCTCGGTATCCCACACTCCAGACTTGGTATAAATGTCTTTTTCAAGGATGGCCTTGACTTCTTCCTTGGACTCGGCAACAAGAACTAGCGTGCTGCCGTACCAGTCGAACTTGGAGGGGTCATCGCTCTCGGGCTTGTCTTTAAGGACAGCACCTTCGAGAATAAACAAAACTACTTAGGCATGCCGGACGAATGGAGGATTCGGAGAGCTTGGCATACCTCCTGTCTTAAACTGCTGAGACTCGATGTATGGCTTGAGGCCCTCGAAGTGCTGACTGGCGGTTGGATTTTACATGTAAGCCAACAGGTAAGCTGGGGAGAGACACATTCGCCCGACTCACGCGCGCACTTCAAGCCTCTTCTGCGCGGTGCCGGGCTTATCGGGCACCACAACAAGCCACTCGAACTTGCCGGGAGGCGGAGTTGAGATGGAAGCCATTTGGACCTTAACGGGGTTGCGGGTGAATCTGATGGTGTTGGGTTGAGCTCTGGCTGATACTGGCTGGAAGAGACGTCGTGGTATCCTGAAGCGAAAAGCCATAGGAGCCTAGAATGGTAGTTGAATGCTTAGAAAGCCGGACAGTTAGTTATATGTATGTCTTCGACCAGACCGATGTCGTGCTCTCGATATCTGCCGGCATCTTTCAACCCCGAGGTACGAATCCGTCTGGCAGTTAAAAGGCGTACATGCGGAGCAATAAGGCGTGGGAAGTACCCGCATGTATCCACATACTAGAAAGAGGTGCCGTATCCAGGCTTAGTGTTCGAAGGAGGTACTTAGGTCGTAGTTCCGTGTAGCACGGCGGCTGCATCTCGCTGTGTATCCGTATTTTATGCCCAGCGGAGTATAACTAATGCTGTACTACCCCCCAATTAGCACCCCTCCATCTTGTCTACTTATGCGGGTCTCTCATGTCGGGTTCTGTTGTCCCCGCTGGCCCGCTCTTCTTTGCTACATTCCATTGATGTAGAGACGTCAAATGCAATTGAAAACCGTAAACGCATAACGTACATAAGGTACATTATGCAATTGGATCTATACGACACAATTTATCACAGTGCAGCTTCGTCCCCAATTTCATCATTCATCTTTGCCGGCCAATTGGGAGCTGCAGAAGGAGTCTGGACCTGTTGGCATGAGAGCCTCCCTGCCTCCCTGCATCTCGTGTGTACTTTCCCCATTCTCTCACATGCCCTGGCACGAGATGCGGGATAGGAATCCATGAGTCCTTTTTCCCTTGGCTTTCCGGCCCTCTTCCGCCTCCTCCCATTGCCTCGCTCGTAGCTCGGAGACAATAAACATCGCCCGAGCTCTGACGAAGCCGCCTCATTATTGCTATCTACGAGCTCGGTCGGGCGGCTATGTGCGTTAACTATCAGTATGGGCGTTTGCTTTTTGAAGTTGTTTCGAGGGTAGCCAAGTATGCCAAGGCAATTGAGATCTAGGATCTCGCCTCAGAAAAAGCAATTCCTACGCGCAGGCCGAATGTCATATGTCAGAGGGCGCGGGTCAGGCTGCCAGGGTTATCATCGGCGTTGCACCTCTGTCGTCATCGTTCGACCCCATAGCCACTTTGGACCCTGAAGATTGGCGAGTTGCCGAGCTTCGGCGGTCTGCACTGGGCTGGCTCGTCCAGGTGCACCCCCATATTCTCAAGATATCATGACCGTTCATTAATAAAGCTTGGGAAGCCTCGGCGCGACATTGAGCTATTTTGTCTGTGGCTTTTAAACGTGACCTGTTCCCGTCTTGGAGACATTTTGAGAGTGCCACAATCCTATACAAAGACGAAGAAAAGTCCATGACTCTTAGTCTGCATACGCACTCACCTATCTACTTGGTTTGACAAACACTTCTATCCTTACTGCGTTGAAGCAAATTCGCAGCTTTACGTCACAATTCTGCTTGCTACGGGTTCACCCAACCACAATGCTATCCACCTATCTCCAAAGCGAGCCGCGAAGGTGGGCAGCTCAGCGCCAACAGAGCTACCCCGCTTCCGCTCACCCCTCCCAAACCGACTCTAGCAGTCTTTCCGACTACGAGGACAGCGACTGCGAATCCGTCTTTTCGAGGACCAGCAGCAGGTCCCGGCGTTCCTCCATCTCGAGCGTAGCATCGGAGGACGCGGCACCGCCTGTCGCATTCGACCAACCCCGGGACTTCAACGGGGCACCCATCACCATGTATACGTCCTTGGACCAAGCTGTGACGCAGAGCACACAGAGAGTCGAGGCGGAGGGACCGCGGCGGCTGGTGACGCCGGGAAAGCTATACGAAAACGAGGAGGACGATGACGAGATCATGGAGGAGGAGGGACCTGCGCGAGGGGTCGACGACATGGCGTCTCGGCAACACGGGGACGCCTACACCCTCAGCCGACTCGTGCCTCCCAGCGTCGTCACCACAGGTTGAGAGGGAAAGGGGGAAGGAAACGCCAAGCTCCGAGGGGTTCTGCGAAGTAAATTGGGTTGCGACAACGCATACCTTGGCGCATTCTTGGGATTCTTGGGATTTTGTCTTTTTATGTGTGAGCCAAGAGGAGAATGGCGTTTAGGGAATGTTGCAGCGGGCTTCAGTGGGAAAGAAAAGCACGCAGTGTGGCGTGTATAAGTTCGGAATGGGTCGCTGCTTGTTTTTTTAATTTGAGGGAAAACGAATACCAAGATACCCGGAAATCCGATAACTACGCCATCTCGTCTCTATCATAATGTTTTATTGGCATTGATCTACATTGCGTCTTCATGATACTCAACTCGCTTTTTATGTCTCAAACTATGAAATCTAGCTTATGTCTTTTGTCTTGTCTTCGTCTATTGCTATACATCTACACCGGTCAATCTTTATCTACCCCCATCTACACGTCTAAATAACCATCTTATACTATGCGGCGAGCCCGATAGGTATATGTACTGGGATATATACAATCTAGCAATTATCCCTTTCTCTAGAGCTTCGCTTTGGGCGATTCCTGCTTCTGCATCGTTTCTGCTACAATACGCCTCTGGATCTTGCCTGTCGCGGTCTTGGGCATAACCTCAGTGAAGTAAATCTACCATGATTAGTTTCTTCTATTTGACAAAAATTTGTGAGTCGAACTGTAGTATTGGAACTCACCTTCTTAGGCACCTTGAATTTGGCTAACTTCTCATTAACCCATGCCCTCAACTCATCCTGTTCTAATTTCGCGCCGTTCTTCAGCACAATGGCAACACCGATATCCTGGCCGTACAGTTCATCTGGGATGGCAAAGCTTACGGCCTCCGAGACAGACGGGTGTCTCGTCAGCACATTATCCAGCTCAATTGGGCTGATCTTTTCACCGCCTTTGTTAATGAGCTCCTTGATACGGCCAGTAATGATGATATAGCCATCCTCATCCTTCTTGCCTTGGTCACCAGTGCGGAAGAAGCCGCCCTTGGTGAAGGATGAGGCATTGGCGGCCGGGTTGTTCAGATAACCCTTGGTCACGTTCTCGCCCAGAATGCAGATCTCGCCCTCACTACCTTGGGGCACCTCATCACCAGCATCGTTGAGGATCTTGACTTCTACGCCTTGACCCAGTCCCACTGTCCCGGGCTTTCTCTTTCCCGGTGGCAAGGGGTTCGATGTCATCTGGTGTGCGGCTTCTGTCATAGCATATGCTTCGAGCACAGGCGCTTTGAACTTCTCTTCCAGCTGATGGAATACAGTTGGGGAAAGCGGCGAGGAGCAAGACCGGATGAAGCGAATCTTGGGCAGGGGGCTTGGGGCCGGGTTCTTGAGGAGGATCTGGTGTATGGTTGGTACGGCCGTGTACCAGTTCGCTCCGTGGGTAATGAAGTCATGCCAGAAATCCGAAGCCGAGAACTTGGTTGGAACAACCATGGAGCCACCAGAGTAGAGGGTCGCCAAGAGAGCACAGAGAAGGCCATGGACATGGAAGAGCGGCATAACTAGCATTGTCCGATCTTTTTCGGTAAGTTGATATGTTGCTCGAATATTCTCTACATCAAGGGTCAGTACTGTACTATTTGATACAAAGACACGTAGCCATGGGATAATATTTCTATTCTCAGGCTGTTGACTTACTCATTGTTCGTGTCAAATTACGATGCGTCAGTGGAACCTAATCAACGAGTTAGAAAGTCAGCTATGGATGATGCGCCGGGTTGTTTTCAACGTACAACTTTGGGCCTCGACGTTGTACCACTATGATAAGTTAAGTTAGACCTTACATCTACAAACACACGACCACTTAATAAACGCCTACCTTGTGTGCAAGACCAAGGCGACATCGTCTGGCTGCGGCTCTAGCACGTTCTCCTTTTGGTGACCCTTTAGCTGGCCAAGGTCCTTAACATCCAGAGCCACCTCTTTCTTGACATTGTCCCAGTAGCACTCGGCGATGGCAGCATTGAACTTTCGCGCGGCCTTGACGGACGGCGCATTGGCTTCATACGCTCCTTTCGGTACAAGCACGATGGCGGACTTGATGTCCTCGATGTAAAACTCGAATTCTTCCTGTTTATAGGCTGGGTTCAGGGGCGCCGCAATGCCACGCTGCCACGACGTAGCTAGGAACGAGACAATGAACTCATATGAGTTCACCGTTGCTATCGAGACGGGAGAGCGGTTGGTGATGCCGATAGCGGCGAGCTTGCGCTGGAACGAGGAGCATTCGGCTACGAGGTCCTTGTAGGTAACGGTCAAGGGGTTCGGTTTCGAAGGTATTATAATAGCGATAGACGAATCTACGCCTTTGATGGAGTCCTTGAGGGTGGTCATATTTGAAGCTTCTATGCGACTGATACAGACTAAGATCTTCCGGAGCTTGGAATCTTGTATTCAATTGCTTTTCACAATTCTAGGTCTATGGTACAAAAGAAACCACGTAACGCTAGAGGAAAATGGAATGGATAGAGCAGACACGAGACTTAAAGAAAAACCAACTCGCAATGGCAGAATGGAAAAAAAAAAAATCAAATGTTGTAGGAAACGTATGATGGATAAGATCTGCGACTCCGGCAATGTCAATGCAAGTTTGAGGTTTTTGCCGTTACGTACATAACGGTTGATAGGTACATACACCGGCAAACCGACCAATCCCGGGCATTCCCCACTATCATGGATGTACATATGTAACCTACATGCAATGCATGTGGGTTTATAGAACTGTGGGAAAGTGGTACGTACAATGAATAGCGGATACATGTAGCTCTATAGCTCCCCCAACCAATTGGTGCCAATGGCTTGATAATTAGCGGGTATGGCATTATGGAACCCTTGTAATTCAAGAGCTTCTAGCGTTTGCCTTAACGTAAAACGTAACTATGAAATTCAGCCTTCTGAACAGGCTGAAAAGACATTCAAACAGCCAGCTTATTTGTTGAACGAACCTCATTCATTTTACAAGATCTACTCATACTTTCAGTAACGGACTCTGGAAGTTATTGTATTAAGCATGGCTGCTCAACAGCCACCACGGACAGGCTTGTCACTGTACGCCAACCTTCTCGAACCCGATGGCGATTCAGCGGCCTCGATATCCCGCGCTCCAGTTGTGTCGCAAGAAGCGCTTGAGGCTGTAAAGGAGCAAGAAGCTGGAAAGAAGCCCCTCGATCCTGCTCTGCGCTTCCAACCCCATCCACAGATTCGAAGACCGCAGCCGAAGACCCAGAAACCTAAAGCAAGCTTTCCAAAGGCGCCTCCTGTCCCTTCTACTGCCTCGAATGTCCCCGGTGTCGCAGCAGCCCAAGCTCCAACAAAAAGCAGACTGGCCGACTGGGCGCCTACTGAGGAGGATGAGTACATGTACGGCACTGGCGAAAAGAGGGCGCGTGGCGGGCGAAGGAAGAAAAAGAAGAAGGCCGAAGAGAYCCCCGCCGAGACGGATTGGGACGAGATATACGACCCTTCAAGACCTACTAACGTGGACGAGTACTTACGGAGKGATGAGCGAATACGCGAGGTGCGAGAGTGGAAGGACTTGCTCTATAAACACAGACGGCGCGATGACGAGAGACGTGGAAGCTGGAGCAGCGAAGAGGAAGATTCGCGGCCAGTACAGAGTAAGATGAACAGCATAGGATATCATCTGCGATCGCGACTTGCTAACTTGTACAACTCCCACAGACCAATTTGCACCGCCGGATTCCTACTCCTTTGCGCCCCCGCAGCCGTCACCTCCGCGAGCTTCGTTATCAGATGACAAGACTGGCGATGATGCGTATGCGCGCCGGTTAGCCATGTCTCAAGGAAACGTTTTCCCACCACCTCGCCCCCCAACGCCCCCGCCGCCTCCTCCTCCACCACCAGCTGCTCCCGAACCAGAAGCGACAATATCCCGCGCACCCGTGCGTTACACAATACCAGAGCCTCCATCCGAGCCCCGCGCCCCGCCTGATCCGGATGCCATGGACGAAGATGAAGACGAATACGTCCCCCCTGAACCCAGCACCGAAGATACGCCTGAAGCGCGCAGCAGTCGGCCTGGGCAGAAGGGATTTGCTGCGCGCCTCATGGCGAAGTACGGGTGGTCGAAAGGGCAAGGTCTGGGCGCCGAATCTAGCGGAATCCTGCAGCCGTTGCGGGTACAGGTCGATAAGCGGAAAAAGAAGCCGGACTCAGAAGGCGGTGGGTGGGCCGAACCCGGGGGCCGGGGGCGTATCATCGGCTCCAAGACGGGCACTGGGGTCCAGTCCGAGAGCAGTGGCGGTAAGTTCGGGTCCATGAGTAACGTTGTGGTGCTACGGAACATGCTAGAGGGAATGGAGGACCTCCAGGGCGAGATGGAGTCTGGGTTGGGCCAAGAGATTGGCGAAGAGTGTGGCGACAAGTATGGCCGGGTCGAGAGACTATACATCGATATCGAGGGTCGTCGGGTGTACATCAAGTTCACCGACCAGGTCTCAGCTTTAAGGGTAAGTTCTGTTGTTTTGTACTCATCGACGCTAGGATCGGCTTCTCTGATTCCACGCCGGTGCTGGACTGGCTATTCATTACGGATTGGTTTTGTTGTGCTAACGATCGTAACCGCACTATAGGCTGTAAATGCTCTGGATGGCCGCATATTTGCTGGTAACACTATCCAACCACAGTTCTACGACGTCGACAAGTTCGAGCAGAAAATCTACGAGTAATTTGGATCGGTATTGGAACACCGGCGGGAAACTTATTTCAAGCGAAGCTAAAGAAGGCGAGGGACAGCTCCAAGAGATGTTGTATCCAACTAGCCAATGAGTAGTGACGCCAGCTGGCGACATTTGCTACTAGTTCTGATATGCCTACATCATATGGTAATGGTGGCACAAGTAACTAGAGCATAGCTTGTTTATTGCGCCTATTTAGGGTAGGTATATCAATAAGCAACCAACAATCATAGACATCCCGCAACCACTTACGACGAACGATGACTGCACGCAGCAGCTTGTATCTTCTATGTGCCTAGCTAATGTCGTTCACATGTCATTAGAGCGTGCAACTGACTTCCTATGGATGCTGTGTACAGAACATCGGCAAATATGATGGGCAGGCTTCTTCAAAACAGGGCATTCGAACTAATGAACCTCGTTATGCATAAGGTGTGTAAACATATTTATCGCTGGACTATTTGAGTGAAGGAGTCTAAAACAAACCGAACCGTAGTTCGCATACCAACCAACCTTAGTAGAATATCATCTTGTATTACTCAAGTATTACCTTCACAAAACAGGCTCCATGACAACTCCAAACCATGAGAACACACTCCAACCCATATACTTAGGGCGGCAAGAGGGAAGGCCACATAGCTAATCAGGCCTTATCAACAGTCACAATCTCAAAAGCCCATGGTCCAAGTAGCACATGCATCAGTATTAAGTCTAGCGGTTCCTTATACGTAGCCCTAGTCGCAAGATGCGACACATGAAATGACAACAGGTTTTATGACACTGGAAAAGGGAATGTCGACAACGCCACCATGATCATCCACCGTAATCTTCCACCATGATCCATCCCGAGAGTACACTTATTATAGGAGGGCGGCAACGAAAGAGCCAAGAGCGACCAAAGTGTAGAGGGTAGACATGCTGGTAGCAACAGGAGAGGCTGCGTTCTTCTTGTTGCTGGTACCGTTGCCAGAACCGTCGCTAGAAGCGGAAGATGTGTCGTTGTTGGCACTAGCATCCTCACCATGGCAGTTGAAGTCACCCTGAACAACACCMCCCTTCAAGCCGTTCAATGTGTTGCAAGCGTTAGTGATGTCCTCAGTGCTGACAACCTCGAACGCTCCCTTAACATCCTTCAGAGCAGGGAGTTGGACATCAGTGAAAGAGCCTCGGACCTTGACGGCACCGCCAATTTCGTTAAGGTCACCGAAACCGTTAAGCTTTCCGAGGGCAGTGTTGTTGGCAATGGTGAAACCACCTCCAATGCGTTCCAAGCTAGGGATCGAGATGTTGGTGAGTTGGGGGTTGCTAACGAAGGACAAATCACCGTCCTGAATCTCAGTCAAGTTGGCAGCGATGAAAGTCGTGAAGTAGTTGGAGTCGAAACGCATAGAGCCATTGACAGTGTGTAGAGAAGGAACGGAGAAATCAGTGACGTTAGCGATCGTCATGTTAGCAATCCACTCCAAGTTGGGCATCTCCATAGTAAGGTTGAGACCGTTAGCTTGGATAATCAGAGTGTTGCTCAAGCTCTTGATGCTGGTAGAGAACTTGGTCAATCGTCGGTTGTTGTTGATGTTCATGTCGGTAAGAGATTGCACGTTAATGCCGTCGATGTTCTCGATGAAGGTGTCGGCGATCGTAACGCTCTTCGCCTTCGTGATACCGGGGTTTCCGAAAGTGGGCTCAGGCAGAGCGTTCAAGGTGGCCCAGTCAATGGTACCGACCTCACCGAGGCGCGGGAAGTTGAGGGTAGCGAGCTTGGTGACGTTCTTTAGGGAGAAAGTGCCGCCAATAGTTTGCAGAGAATCACTCCTCAGGGTGATAAGGAAACCGTTGTTCTCGGCCGTTAGATCGCCACCAATCTCCTGGAGTCTTCCACCAATGTCGATATCCGTACCCGCGTTCCTGTCGATTAATACGCTACCCTGAATCGAGTCACAGTTGGCGACTTGAGTGGCATCGGCCGCGGATTTAATAGTGGCAGTGGGGTCATCACAGCCTACACCAAAAACGCCTGATGATTTAGGTTAGAAAAGGAAAGCCTCTGAGTGCCGGCGTATCACTTACCAGATGCCAGGCTGAGCGCCGCGGCGGCAGAGAGGAGCTGCTTGTTGAACATCTTGCTGAACTGTTGAGAGTAATGGTCAGTTGTGTCTAGACTTGTACGCAAATGTTGCAGAATGAGCATAAATAGAAGATGATTCGATTCGCGTAGACCCAAGTCTGGCTAGATTAGGCACGCGATGGATTGGAAACCAACGGCCAGAAAATCTCCGCAGTCAAAACCAAAGGTCGAGTCGATCCATTGTATGCCATTGCCAATTGATCAACTTCGGTGAACAATGAGTTGGCGGAAACCACGAGGCCCTTTGACCAGGAAGGTGGTAGTTTGTTTATCTTCTTCTGGGACTATCGACGATTGACCTGACGTGGATCCAGGATGCACTTGGCTGTGGCAGTTGCTCTCGTTGCTGATGCCGGTGCTCCGTCATCCGCGTCTACTTCGCTTGGATTCCCGTTCTGTGCTTCCATGCAGCCATAAACGATGAGTCGACGTGACGCTCCATCGACACATTCCAGCCCATCCACAGCAGTGACGCCAATGCATCTCAGCCGACCAACCGGCATCCGACTTGGCAACCTCATTGGCCGTCCCTATCAAATCATGTTGTGTCCAGTTATACGCGCGTCACGTCAACTAGAGCCCGATTGGAGGGAACCGTACTAGCATTGTGTCGAGAAAGAGTCCAGGTCGTCCGTAATATGGGATGAAAATCGCGGATTCCTGGTTGAATGTTTGACTGCCAAGCAAAAATAGATGACTAACCTGTTAATACTCAAGATTTGATTTTCAGAAATCCCAAGACTTTTTTTTTAATCAATTGCCTCCCAAGCACCCTTCGACGTGTACGATACGTGTATTGGATGCTGCCTGTTTCTTTGTCGGTGGTGCTGGAAGTTATGAGAAGAAAGTGTGGTGCGAGGGAAACTCGAGATGGACTCTGGCGCGGTATGTATGTATTAAAGGGAGGAGGAAGCTATTGAGCGAGTGGCTCTTCCTCTTCTACGGGGGAATATGGACAAACGAATGAATCCGAAGAACAAGAAGGAGGAAGATGGAGGAAAAGGGAATTGGGAGGGAAAGTCAGGGCAAGAAAAGGCCGAAACGTTTTGGAATTCGACTTTTGATGGATGGCGTGGCTTCCGGGGGKAGGGGGGTGCGAGCAGAGAGGGAAGGGGGATTGGGTGGGCTCTTTAAGGGGTAACTGCACAGTGCGCATGTCCTGCCCAGGCATTCTCAAGTAACTGGACCCATTTATGACTGGTAGAGCCGGCGACACAGACCTAGGGATCTTCAATCAATTTCAAGCAAGCAAGCAAACTTGGCAAGTCTGTTGCTGGGAGGCCTGGTATGAAAGGGCCATCGTGCCGGAGCTAAAGCGCCTTCCTTTCATATCTCTTTGGCTGGCACATCATGTAGCTTTTCTTCACACAAAAAACAAGACAAGCTACCCTAGGTACCTACTTCAGCCATCTTTGTTTTAGTCTATGCACCTCGGCAAGCTCCCCACGGCGTATACGCACGCCTTCGTATTCCTAGTCGTCATTTGAACGCATGAGGTGGTTTTCACCTTATCTACACACCTGGCCTTCCATACGATTGGAAGACCAACAAGGCCACCCGGACCTTTGCGAGCCAGACGGCCGGACGTACATACAGATGTCTGCATCGTACAGGTGTTCAAGGCGACCAAGGCAGCAGGGGTAATACTGTACGGACAAGAAACACAGTGTCGCAGTCCTCATATCAAGTCGTTCCATTGGCGAGATTGGCTCCTTATTTTCGATGACCCAGTTTGGTAAAAGCAGGGAATAGTTGCAAGGTTTTGGAGCATCCATTCCCTTGCGAATCCACCTCGGAATACATTGAAGAGATACACACCTCTTATCTTACGTACTGTCTGCGCCACTATGACCGCTGGGCTGATCAATGATCATTTCTTGCCCATAATACCAGGACAATAATCCACATTCACCTTGTTATGATTCTAGAAGTGTTTCTGCGTTGTTTCACGTAACACTCTTCCAAGATTCGACCCAGGCCGCAGAGACGCAAACTTGACAGCTCGGGGTTGTGGTCTTATGTAATATGCCGAGCTGCTTCTCATAGCAAGTCGGTACTACGAGAGGCGATGACGGTATATGATGCTAATTCTGTGCAAGCACAAACTGGAGTGATGCATATCCGCTGTATCAGCAGCTTGCAGGCCTAGTCTACACCAGAGATTACCGAACGCCCGTGGCCCCCGTAAAAGCAGATAACCTGTATTGGTAGTAGTTCACATGCAAGCTACCTAAGGTAGCATGGCTGTACATATGTTGCTGGATGCCACCTTGAGACCTAGGTATGTAAACTGGATGGCTCGGTCAAGCACGGTTCTGTAGCCCCCGAATATGTACAGATTACATAGAGGGTAGATAATAGTAGATATACATGTCATGTCCATGGATCAGCTCGTCTTTCAATTTCTTTCATCAATCTGCGGCGGGGGATAAACTAATGATTGGCTGCCTTCCCTTTTATTCTAGGAGAATCTCGATTCAGAGTCAACGAGTTCTTCACGGGTGCTCCATCCTGATTCCCAGCCAACGGCGCGACCGCGGACACTGTATCTAGTTCCATCCAATGCCATCCCATTATTTCCATTATTTCCAGCATATTAGATACGTACCTGGCTAATCAATGCACCCCCACCCCACCATCAGACCGTGGATGCATCAATTAAACTGGGTCCACTTCATCCCGGTAGCGTATCGTTCTAGGCATCTTATGGGTAAACGTGCATCATTAGATGCGTCGGCAGTGGATGCTAAGAAGCTTCGCTCCGTGCTCTAGACTTCATTGGGGAGAGTATGGATGAGTATGGATGTCCCTATTTATTACAATGGTAGTGCTCTTTCCCATTCCCTCTGTCGCCCTTTGGCTTGTCTTTACGTCGACAGTTGGAGTAACTTCAGTCAATGTGAAATCCATGATAGAAGAAGACCAATTGCGATCATTCGCCATCTCCTCAGCGGCGTCGCTGACGCGTCACTCGAGCCTGCATCTCGACTTGGTGTTGGTTGAACACGAGGAATCACCATGGTATTCTTTTCGTATTGAGGGAAAGTCGAGGCACACCCCGTCCTGCCTGTCGTGGCGACTATTGACCGGCGCAATTCAATTTGCTCCTGCACGCGCTTCTGTCGCTCGTCATCCAGATTCCATGGTCAACGACAGAATCGACAAGCTAGCAGCCTCTCCTCCCTAGTCCCAACTGCGTCATTGACTGGCATCCCAAACCCGATCTCTGTGATCGGCAACAGCAATTTCACTAGCGTGAACATGTCGAGATACAACAACATGCCTCGCTTGCAATAATTCTGCAATGTGCCAACGTTTCAACATATTCGTGATCCCCAAGCCTTTCMCCATGTAGGAGGTTGTCTAAAGCCACGAGCCGATTTCCCGATAGAAAGGAACCATTCGGCGCACGTTAATATGTTAAAGAGTCTAAGCAAGGGATGCCTATCACAACATTGCGTCGACGGGTCGATACGTCCGAATCCATACGGGCGCTTGCATTGCATCCCTCGATACTGCTCAATAAGAGAACTCCCCATTGGTACGGACAACGTTCACTAGGCGTTCTATTGTCTATGAAAATTACCTMCCTCTCATTATTTCGGGCCCATTATTTATCCTATTTAGATACTCTTCTAGAAAGTTGTACTACGAAGTTATCCTATCAATTGGAGAACAAATTAATATTTCCTAGCCAGGGGGTMCCTGTTGAAATAAATACATGATCATTGCAGCATGACCAGCCACATTCACGACTATCCTTATGGCATCCTCATTCACACATCAGAACTACGAGAAATCCGAGGCCGGCTGATTATCACGAACCGGAGGTTCAATCGATTATGTTCAATTCAAGGTCGGTCATACAAATTCCGGTATGGAACTTTACGGGGTGTATGAGTTGAATGCCCTTGTCAAACTTCTAAAATCCCGTGAGATATATACCTTCAGCGTAATAATGTGGCGTTCAGTCATAGTGAATTTCGACCTTGATATAGTCTCTACCAGGTCATCAGTTGTCATAATTACTGGGTATCTAAAGCATTCTTATTTTCAATCGCAAGGTATCACATCACTTGATTTTATATATCACAACAGAGTCGAGTCTGAATTGGTATGCTCACGAGCTTTTCAATGGGTCAGGGGCCGACGTGATCTCTTTCAATCTAAGATATGATATATCCCATGAGGATTTGAGAACTTTGTATTATACTCCGCATAGTCTACAAGCCTAATCGATTTCCAGTACTATCGCTCTACTCCAGCGCAACCACATCTGTCTCTGCGGCTTTCCACATATACCACATGAAGACGCTCCTATACGGTGCAAATTTGGCAGATATCTCCCTCATCTCATTTTCTGACATGTACTTCCATTTGCCGCCCTTGTTCTTCAACTTAGCGACGTCGCGTCCGACGAACGCAGCCATCCCTCTCTGGACACCCAGATCACCCAGAGAGAAGACATCCATCCTCTTCAAACCAAAACACGCAAACATCTCGACAGACCAAAGGCCTAGACCTCTCACCGCAATAAGCTTCTCCACAACAACCTCGTATGGTGCGTCTACTAGAAGCTGGGCGCTCAGCTCACCGCTCGTAAATTTCTCCGCAAGCCCCTTTACGTACTCGGCTTTGCGTTGTGAAAAGCCCGCCGAACGGAGTTGCTCAATGGTGCAAGCTGCTACCTGAGACGGATGAGGAAATTTGCCGTTGTTATCGAATAGGTCGATGAACCGTTGCTTGATGGCTTTGGCTGCTGCGCCTGAAACTTGTTGTGAGATGATACCACTGGCGAGAGATTCAAAGGGATCGATCTTCTCACTCAACCCCTCCACAGAGAAGATAGAGCAGTGGTGTTTCTCAATTAGTGGTTTCAACCGCTCATCGACGCTAATGAGGTGCTTGTATGCTTCTTCGAGGATGTTGGTCGTCGTAGGCTGGTCGACCGACGCTTTAGATGGGGAGACGACCCTCGTCACAACCCGCGATGTTTCTGGTGAGAGGAGCGTTGCGTTCGTGGCGTTTGGATCCGCCAGTCGCCTCACAGCTGCCGGCTTGGGCTTTGGGGTCTCGTGAGCTGTGACGGGCTCGCTCATAAGCTGCGCGTTGCTTGATGTTGGCGTTGTAGGTACGGGAACGACAGGCTTCTGGACACGACGCCTTTTAGGGGTTGCGGGTGCCGCTCCGGTTGTGGTTTCTTCCATAGTCCCGTTGGTGCCTTCTTTTTCTGGTATAGCTGGTGCTGTTTTCCTCTTTCGACCCTTGGAATTCGATGCCGGGGGAGGKGGAGGTTCTATTACGGAATTTGAAGCGGCTGATATTGCGCTCAATCGCGCGGACCTACGTGTCGCCATATTTGCTATCTGGTGCCTATTCAATATGGTATATGTGGGAAGCTGAGGACGATATCCTTCTCTGTTGTATGACGATATAAGCCTTTGCACCACCGGATTGGCGACTGTCCGCTCTATCCTCCGGATTAACTCGGTGATATAGAACGGGCCTGTTAAAAAGTTTCCGTATCCTCGAGGAGACATGCGCAGTCCGTGGATAGGATCGTAAAATATCTATATATAATCTTTTGAAAGACGACCTAGATAGAAGGTAGGCTCAAGATGTGTAATGCAAGTGGCAAGACAGATCCGCCGGAATTAGTCGTTTTAAATGAGGATCATTGACTGCTATCAGCACAGGCAGCGAAAGCTAAATACAAGCAATTCATTCTTTCCATATAAAAAGAGATAAGAGAAAGAAAAAAGTAGTAGGTATACTCGAGTATAATACGCTGGAAACTGTTGCAGATTATATGAAATACACATAACATTTATGTCTCTAGGGCAGTTTAAACTGCGCCTTTGCTTTGTCATTCAGGTCGAAATTGACCAATAAAATACCCCGTATCTGACTCACCTTGAATATGTAAGCTCAGCAATGGCTGCCTAGGTAATTAATGCTATGCTACCTTAAGGAGTAAAAGATAAGCAAGCTCAATCACGATTTCTCAAGAGGTCTTCATGAGTCTTGACAACATTGAACTCAAGAAATGCCGTTCTCGTTGCTAATATTATGTTTTAGGTACTTTGAGGTTCAACGCTCGGCGACTTCAACCATTTTATAGGTCGCATTCAGATAACGGTTACTGGTCGGTGGCAACAGGGGCTTCACTGAGCTTTCCACTTGGGTATAAGTTATTTTTTCAAGAATCTCGAATCTTTTAAGGTATTTGTAGAATTCTAGGCCTCCATCTCCAGGCTACGGAGATGCTTACCGAAATCGCAAGAGACTAGATCTCCTATCCATTCTGTCGGTTCCACGGCCACAATTATTCGGTTGTGATGACTGGCATAAAGCTGTTGGAATACGTAAAAGTTGCAGGCGGAGTCTCAACGCTGGGGCGCAGATGGAATTTTCCTTTTCCTACATGTATGCGACCTACTGCTTTCCACCATCTTGGCCAATGTTCATAACATGACATTGCGGGAGACTAGAAATGGTTAAATTATGGTCGCAGTATGTAACCCTGTATAGTTTCGCCCAGCAATTCGAATGCATGTGTTTGATAAGAGCTCCCTTTTTCATTATACTATCAGCGTACAGACGTCTAATCAGATCTATTCCCACCTATAATTTCGATGCAGGAGTCTGAGCTGAGCACACATTCATAACATACACGCAATAAGGAGTGGGAAACAACCTTGTACCAAGAACCTGCAGGCTCCCCAGACTGCCCAGATTGGATACTTACGCACTTAACAGGCACATGCAACGTGTAACCTCGGAGGGCACAGATGTCGCTAACATCGAGCGCGGCGACATTGTGGCAAGGTCAGTAGAGATGTAGGCTTGTCGCGTCAGTGCTTCGAGTACCCAGGTTACTATTTTTGTACTTCGCTCGCAATTTTTGCTCCGGCAGCATTGGCATCGCTGTTAGTGTCGGGCGTTCCCCCCTCGAAAACTCGCAATGTACTCCGTACTCCACCCCTAAAACCGCCAGCCCCGTGGGCCCTTCCAAGTCTGACTTCGGGGGAGCCTAGCGAGCCTAGTGCGCTGCATCTCAAATCTCAAGCCGCCAGTGGCCCGTCCATGCCAGCTTTCGTGTCAACCTTACTGCAAACCTACCGCTGCACCACCACCCCATCTTGACTTTTTTTCAACACAACCGTTCGTCTAATCTCAGTCCGTCCGCGCCAATTCACCCCTTCATCCCTGGTGCCGATTTTGTTCTCGCAATTAAGGGACGGCCGCGACTGAACGATACCGACGGTTTCTTTTTTTAATCAGCGCCTCCGACTGGCCCAACAACTACGCTCGTTAATCTGATAGATTTTAGATTTTCGCTGGCTAGCCGCCCTTCTGATCGTCCTGTTATCCCCCTCTAATCCGATACCCCCAACGAGGCCGGCCTAGAAACGAGCGAGTGCCTGCCCGCCTGCTGTTCGCGTCTTGAGATTCGAATCCCCCGTCGTTTGTTCGCTATAGCGCATTATTAGGGTGGTGTCGAGGGCCACCCGAAGAGCTCGCCATGCTTCTTCCTAAAGGCGGAATTACTTGGAAGTCTACCAAGGCACAGCTTCCACCTACACGAGCGATATGGGTGTTCCTAACAAGAACACGAGTCCTCCTTTCTATTGCCGTCGCTGGCATCATCTTATTACTATGGCGCGGCATCAGGACATCAGCGAGTGAAATGCAAAGGTAATTCCTATCTGTACTAGCAATTCCAAAAGCGGATCTTGCTGACCTCGCTGGCCTTTTTAATAGCTTTTACTGCTGGGGTCCTTCAAAACCGCCAATGGATATGACCCTCAACGAGCAACAAGCATGGAACGCCCACCTACAAACTCCTGTCATATTCAACCACCACGCTCCGATAACTATCAACGAATCTACAATAACTCATGTCAATCTCAATGGAATCAGATCGACGCGCCAAGCCATCGATAACGAGGAACGAGTCCTCCTTCTTACTCCCTTAAAGGATGCCGCTCCGTACCTTTCGAAATATTTTGAACTTATTGCCGAATTGACCTATCCCCATCGCCTCATCGATCTCGGGTTCCTTGTTGGGGACTCAACCGATGATACCATGGGCGTGTTGGCTATGGAACTTGACCGCATCCAGAAGCGCCCAGATAATATCCCGTTCAATAGCGTCATTGTCGTGGAAAAAGACTTTGGTGTCCATGTCAGTCAATCCGTCGAGGATCGACATAGCTTCGAGGCTCAGGGCCCTCGACGAAAAGCCATGGGKCGCGCAAGGAACTACTTACTATCCTCGGCTTTGAAGCCAGAGCACTCGTGGGTATACTGGCGCGACGTCGATATCGTGGACAGTCCCAAAAAGATTCTAGAAGATTTCATCGCGCATGACCGAGATATTTTGGTTCCTAGTATGGTTATATCGCTCTACGAACGACTCCAATTCTCTGCTGACATGTCCTAGATATCTGGTTCCACCGTTACGAGGGTCAGGGGGACAACAAGTACGATATCGAAGGCAGATGTAAGCTACCTCTCTGGAGTAGGTCTAAAGTGATACAGCTAACGTCAGCTATATAGTCGATTACAATTCCTGGATTGAGTCTGAGAAGGGTTTAAAGTTGGCATCTAAACTAGACAAGAACGTGGTGCTAGCGGAAGGTACACATCTTACCCCCAGTGAATTACGCCTTCAGCTACTAATGTATTTTGATTTCAAAGGTTACAAGCAGTACGATACCGGCAGAACATACATGGCGAAGATGGGTGACTGGCGAAACGATCCGGATGAGGAAATCGAGCTTGATGGTATTGGCGGCGTCAACATCCTAGTCAAGGCTGACGTTCACCGATCAGGTTTGTTCTATACTTGGTTCGAAGAGATAGGTTTATGAGGACTAATCCAATTTGTACAGGTATCAACTTCCCTTGCTATGCTTTCGAGAACCAAGCCGAGACAGAAGGTTTCGCGAAAATGGCCAAAAGAGCAGGCTATGAAGTCATTGGTCTACCTAATTATGTTGTCTGGCATATCGATACAGAAGAGAAGCCGGGGAACGCATAGACTAGCGACGCCCGTCTTTTCGGAATTCATGCATATTTTTCCTTGTCTAAAAAATATCTGCATTCCTTCAGCGTACCGCATTGGTCCGCCGCTTAGGCACTTGATGTCCAGATGGGACGGGGAACATAATATTTGTACGAGGAACTCATGACACGCACACATTAACCGCATTCAAAATACCAGAATCGTCAGATATGTTGGGCAAAGGGGCGTTGGGAAAGGATGGTCTATTCAATTCTGACGCCGTTGACCTTATTTTTCTTTTTCTTTTCTCTGGCATAGCGTTCAAAGTGGAAGTGGAGGTCCGACTATTTATAACAGCATGCGAATCTCAACCTCGATCCTCGCCTCGGATCCCGTCTCCGCCGCTTCGTCATTTACTCTCCACCTCAACGTCCCCTGCGCCTTACATATTCCTTGGTTGGTTGGTTAAGCTGGTTGGGCTTCTATATTTTGTCGTGCTTAGGAAAGGGTACGATGGCGATTGTTATGACCGGGGCGTCTGTGAACTTCTGCTATAATAGAACTTGGTTCTTCATGTTGCCTCCATATGGATTTGGAGGTAGGCGAAGGCGCCCAGATGTGCGCGTTGTACGGAGTTTTGTTGGTCAACTGCCATTGTGACATCTCACTGGCAATATAGCTTGTACAGAGTTTGGACTTCAGCCGCTGGGGGCTGTCGCCTTAGAGTCCGTAGGGGATCGAAATGACCACAGCGAACACCACGGCTAAACTAATATATACAATCTGTTGCATACCTCACTATGTGTGTTTCTGTAGTGTGGGTATAAATTACTGAGACCTATCCGTGAAAATCACCGCTCTTGCAGACAGATCATGGGGTCACTCACGAGCTTGTCTCTAGACATAGATATAGCAATATACTAGTTAGAATTCTAGGTAGATATATGTGTTGATGTTAGGCTTAAAGCCAGTTACCTCATGCTACCTACGACACAAGCTTAACAAGGCATGAGCAACCCGTGGTTCTGCTGATCGGGTTTAGCACAGCAGCAGATTTGCGCCCCAGCTTATCTCAATCAGCTGGTAAAGTCTAAGAGCTGACAAAAGCGAAGACTCGAGACACCATAGGTGCTCGGATTAAAAAGACAAAGGCACCGGCTTGCATCGACTTGAGGGGRGGCGAAGAACATGAGGTATATACAGATATGATATCTTAGGACGTTGTATTTGTTGCTACATCTGGGCTTTTGCGAGCGAACCTGTCCAGTTATTCTATTCTTCTCGTTGATGCACGTCTTGTTTGTACAAGTTGGCCGTTCGGGTTGTCTAGTATAGTCCATGCCGGCTCAGTCTAATGGCTTCGGATAACGGTCAAGGAGTCCAACGCCTCCCTCTCCTTCTCCTCGGCGTAGATCTGGTCGACCAACGGCCGCAGGTACGCAACATCCTATTCCACCGATTCTGTCAGCATTGAGTCCCCAACACATTCAATGTTTTCTCCTTAGATCTCAAAGAATCGCATGCCGGCTTACCTCCTCAGGCTTGGTCCATTCCTCCTTGGGCAACAGCTTGTGGGTAGCGCTGGCCTGGAACGCACGTCGGAGTCGGTACACGCGGTCGTAGGCCTCCTTCGGCGGCAGGCGCTTCAATGCCTTGAGGACTTTCTCGTCCTCTTCGACAATCAAGTCATCGGCTCTATAAGAATCGTATTAGTGATTCCCAAGTAATTATCGTCGTCGTCGAGGGCTCAATTGAAAGGATCGGCGTACCGGAGACCAAGCTTGTGGTAGCCGGCGGCATTAGTGTACCAGTTGGCGACGGGCTTAAGCAATCTGTGCAGCCACGGTCGCCTCAAGACGTAATGCGCGAAAGACGGGTAGGACAGAGGCATGGCGATGGCTGGCAAGAAGGTGGTGTTGGCGGTGGTGGTGTATTGAGGAGCTGTCGAAAGTCGTGATGTGTAGGTCCTTGACCGAGGCGCTAGCTTCAATGTTGGATTTCAGATTTGATGTCCCATGCTCCAAAATCGCTCTTCGGACTGGGCCGCATCACGTGACCCACCGCGCCCTGTTTGACCTGTTTGCCGGGAATTGAGAATTGAGAATTGGGGTTGGAAAATGGGGCTTAAATCGTGACCATGTACCAAATCGCAGAGTCGACATCTGATGCTGTGTATCCAACCCAGAGACTTGATCTCATTTGTCATACTTGGAATGAAATAAAAACTTACGATAACACACCATACCTTGTTTATCATGTAATTATGAAACATGTTCTATCTTTTCATGTGTCTACCTAATGCATGTAATTCACAGTGCCAAGTGTGGTACTTAAGGACATCAGAGCGAAGCTCGTGCCTCAAGATCTGCGATTGCGATGTAGGAAGGCACGGAGCAGGTACGGGGTACAAGAGGATAGTTAAGGCGTTCGAGTAAAAATACGTCAGAGTTGGGGAAACCGGCAGCTTCGATTCCCTGCTGACAATAAAGGCCTACATACATGTACATTGCCTACATTACTTCTTACTTAGACATGCAAGTGCGCTCTCAGACTCAACAAAGCCATATTTCTACTAGAGTTAAAAAGTTATAATTGCCGCAATATTCTTGTGTGTTTTTTTACCAAGTCCCCCTTTTTTAATTGTCATTATTCCATATAAGCGATATTTTGTCCACTTCAATCTCGCGCGCTAAGCTGGTGCATCCTATCTATTGTAGTTAACTACTAGGTAGACTTCTCTAGATTGATCCATTTCCAATCCCAATCACGTTTGACGATTAGAGCGACCCGCTTGGCCTCGCTCCAGTTTAGCAAAAGTCCGATCGATATCCTGCTTCGGACTTCATACGACTTACTCGACTCAACTCCCACCACCACCATCCTTTTGCTCATCCCATTCTCCTCCCTGCGCCAACTCTTCACTCTCGTCCAGTCGAAGCCTTATTACACTCGCTCAACGGGCGCTCTCTCGGATGCCAATGGCATGTGACAAACGGTAGCTGCTGGGTCGACGGGACGGCGGATTTGCGAGGGKGCATTCCCCGCACACCGCACACCATCACGMCTCTTCTAAGCCGATTTCGAGACTATACGACTTCTCGCCCGGTCCTCATATTCATATCCATTGTCGTTTTCCCATCCCGCGACGCCCATCTTAAACACGCCTTTGCTCTCCGGGGCCTCTGAACAGTTCCAGAGGCCCCGAAATCGATACCCGTCCTCTTTGGACTCAACCAACGGATAAGGGAATGTCTCACGACGAAGCCCAGCGCCATCCGACAGGACGGTCTTCTCGCAGTCCCGCAGAATATGGGGTTTTCTCCCATCGCTCCTCATCCACAACTACTTCCACCGCTCCGTCGGCGAATCCCCCTCAACAAGACAATAACCGCAACCTGGCTTCCGCGGTGACAGCCATGGAACTGCACGGCCCCCCAGGCCTGACTCCGTTGCAAAGGTGGGCCGCAGATGCGTCCGACTCTCAGTTCAATGCTCTGTCCGGAGCCGTAGGCGGCTTCACCTCCGGTATCGTCACATGTCCGCTCGATGTCATCAAGACGAAGTTACAAGCCCAGGGAGGATTTGTACCTATAGATAAAGGAAGATATGTTGGGCACCATAGAGTCTATTCGGGCTTGGTGGGCACAGCGAAGATTATCTGGAAGGAAGAAGGGTTGCGCGGCATGTACAGAGGCTTAGGCCCGATCATTCTTGGTTACCTGCCGACCTGGGCCGTCTGGTTCACGGTTTACAACAAGAGCAAAGTCTTTATGGCTGAGAACAATCGTAAGTTATTCCACACGATACCAGATCCATTTAGGGCCAGTAGCTAATAACAACGCCATCCTACAGTGGGGAAGAACCAATTTTTCATCAATTTCTGGTCCTCAATCATAGCTGGAGCCAGCAGCACGATAGTGACAAATCCAATATGGGTGATCAAAACACGACTCATGTCACAATCTGCGACGGGGTACAATAGACAAATGTCAATGTTCCCACGATCTGGCAATACCCCGACATCAAGGCCGACCATTGATTCACCCTGGCATTACCGGTCAACTCTCGATGCCGCGCGTAAAATGTACTCTTCAGAAGGCGTGCTGTCATTCTATTCTGGACTTACGCCCGCGCTTCTGGGTTTGACGCATGTCGCAGTACAGTTCCCAGCGTACGAGTTCTTGAGGATGAAGTTTACAGGCCAGGCTATGGGTCAGATGGGTGATGATAAGCAGAGTCATTGGCTTGGTGTGCTCTCTGCCTCAATCATGTCAAAGATTATGGCTAGCTCAGCTACATATCCTCACGAGGKGATCCGAACAAGGTTGCAAACACAGAGACGGCCGACCCCTGGAAGCGAATACCTACAAGGGCTGGGGGTTTCGGAGTCTACACCTGGCAGTCAAAGCCACGTACCGAACAGCGCACGGCATATCTGTCCCCAGCCTAAGTATCGGGGTGTGGTCATGACGTTCCGCACTATTCTACGAGAGGAGGGCTGGAGAGCATTTTATGCAGGAATGGGTGTTAACATGATGCGAGCTGTTCCGGCGGCAACGGTGACGATGATGACATATGAGTTCGTAATGAAAACTCTGCGTCACGCGCAGACC
This sequence comes from Hypoxylon sp. E7406B, assembly GCA_000931505.1. Classification (NCBI taxonomy): domain Eukaryota; kingdom Fungi; phylum Ascomycota; class Sordariomycetes; order Xylariales; family Hypoxylaceae; genus Hypoxylon; species Hypoxylon sp. E7406B. The sequence goes on along the minus strand of JYCQ01000034.1, from coordinate 802,270 downwards.
GAAGGTCAAGAAAAAAGAATCCTAAACGAAACGGCAATACGCGAACCATGAGCAATGTTCAAGAGGCACAAGCCAGCAGTAACACAGTTGGACGCAAATTATTGCGTCATGAAGTTGTGAGACTAGAATAGTCGGTTCCCATTGTTGAGAGCAAAAATAGCCAGTCTTCATTTGACTGGCGTCGTGAGCCGGGGCGGATTGGGCTATGGTCCAATTACGATACCCTTCTATGTAGGTATAGATATAGCCGGGTCACAATTGCAAATAGCAAATCAAGTACTATCTATTGATGTACTTTATGATATTTTGTTCTGGCTCAATGTGTGATTCCCGTTTCATTGATACTACACCACGCCTACACCAATTTAAAATGAACCTAACCAAGGTTCACATCAAACAGCTACATAAAGCCATGCTCTATATTTATGCATTAGGATATAGGTATGGGTTAGTAAGCAACGCTTCGATCGGAATTGAGTATATTACTAGAGAGGGGAGATGTAATGAGAGCTGTCGTCGCCAATATGACGGCCTTAGTCATTGTCCTTGCATCCTAACCACGATTCGTCTCCTACGTAGAGCAGCTAAAACTCCTAGGGTAAGTCATTGGGTGTATTTTCATCGTTGTGTCAGATAGGGCGTATCTTTCGGCAAAGGACGTCGTCTTCTAGCTTCGAGCTTCCTTCTAGACTTCAGCTCGACCACGGATTTACCCTGGTTCCCACCCCCATCCCCAGCATTCGCTTTGCTCTCATAGACTTTAAGTCCTCTCGGTGACCTTTACCCACATATTCTTCTGGAAAAACATGTTTCGATTCACAGTGTGCATGGGGTCTCTAGGATTGATCAACTGGAAATCGAAGTTCCGCAGCAGCTAACGTGAGMAAGCCATTATATTAGCATATAGCTATCATTAGCTTTCATATATGGAATAACGAGCAAAGGAAGGAAAGAAGGGGGGGTGGAAAGGGGAGAACGGGTTAGGTAAACAGGCTCGCTCACTTCGACATAGACTTTGTTTAACTCCATGAAGGCAACGTTCTTCCCACTGCAGCCGAACCGCCCGTATCCGCTGCAATAAAGAGGGTCAGCAAGTCTTCGGCCCATCTTGATTAGACAAGCGTAGCTCCCCAAAAAAATCAAGAGGTAATGATGATTCGTAATGTTACTTACAAGACCAGTTCCACTGTCTGGGTCATTTCACGGTGCTTTTCGGGCTCAATGCCTATCCAACGCTCTGGTCTGAACAAATCTGCGTCATGGCCAAATATAGTTTTTGAACGCTGTACAGACAGGAAGCTGTGGGCGACGCGGGTTCCACCGGGAATAAACTTCCCATTGACTATAGAGTATTTCCGTCAGCTACAGTCATCTTAGAGAGAATCAACGGAGCAGGGCTGAAATATGAACCAAGTCTACCCATGGGCCTGTAGGCCTCTTACAGGGAATCTTACGTCTTCCTGACACCAAGACGACGAAGGAACATCACTTGGCGGCACTCACTTGTATCTCCCTCCGGTGGAACTTCCTTCATACTAAGTCCGGAAAAGGGGATGTTAATTCGAAGGCCTTCGTATATCACAGCCTTAATATACGATCGTCAGCCAAATAACTACCAGAGCTCAGTTAAGCCGTATACATGCCTGCAAGTACTCTAACCCTTTCGCTTCATCTGCCTTGATGGGCGATGAGATTCGACCTTCTGCTATAGCGATATCAATCTCCTCGCGCAGTTTGAAAAATGAGAACGGCGATGCTAGCAGGCTGAGCATAGTCCCACGAATGGCCGTGGCGGTTGTATCACTGCCAGCTATAATCTGGAAGAGGATTTCGGATTCGCATCGACGACGCGAGATACCGTGTCTTACGAATGACCCCTGGATTCCCAAGTAAGCCCGATCTATAGCACTGAATGGCAAGAGGGAAAGGAACAGTCCTTACCAGCATATCCTGCCGATCCTCGGCATCGGGTCCGTAACGCTCGCCGGCAACTTCCCGAGCAACACTTGAATAAAAGTAAGAAAGACAGCACCCTATAGAAGCATCGGTCATTGTGCAGACTTACGCCATCATTTTCCCCGGACCTTTCTTATCTGTAACCTTGGGGCCGAACAGCTTGAGGATAGTCTCGTTGTAAATCAACCGACATAGCCAGGGGACATCGCCGAGCACCACTATGATGGGGACCTGAGATTCAGAGCTCGCGATATAGCCATGGACATCCGAGTCCGTGGCTAGATATCCGAAGGCTCGGCCATACGCAATCTTGGTTATGACATCTAGAGTGAAAAATTGGATCCTATGGGCGAAATCCATCGGTCGTAGTTGGTTGTCGGTGGACAGGTACTTGCGCCGAATTAAGTCCACAAGGCCAGCCAGTTGGTCATCGATGTCGGCCTCAACGGTTGGGTTCTCCTTACCGCCGTAGCCGAAGGATAGCTGTGCCTTTAATCTATCGTGTTCGTCGGTATCTAGAATACAGAATAGCGATGGGATATAGGGGTCCATGCGCATTGCATTATACCATGACGAGCGCCGATACTTGGATCGCGCAGCGTTCATCCGCCGGATGATCTCAGGGTCGTCCGTTATCACATCGTTGGGTCCGATGCGTACGAGGGATCCGTACTTTTGATTGAGTTCCCGGTAGCTGGCGGCCTGCTGGCCTTTAATCGTAGTCCAGAACATATAAAGATACGAAAAGGAGCCAAGCCATGGTCCTTCAACGTGCCGGAGTCGGTACCATGCCAAGATGCTGGAATATACCAAGCTAAGGAACAACAAGGCTGCCACGAATGGAATTAACAAGGAAATAGAAAGAGCTCCTGGTAGTTCCACCGCCATAACTAAGGATAAGTATTGTATTCTGTGTTTGAGTCAAGTACGGCATAAACCAACTCTGGCTTGAACTGAGATAGGATTTCTCCTCATTTAACAGCCGGATAATGGTATATCTTATATTCAAGCTAGCCTCACACTTATCCATATCAGTTACTTCTGTCAACATAGTTATCAGAAGGAAACTATAGTATGACTGATCAAATCCCGGTTGAATGTCCGCAGAGGGGTGGAAAGCTGCAGTGGGATACCCCTTTCGATTGGCTCGGCCAAGAATCAGTACTCGTTCTGGCGATTTACAAGCTAATAATTGCGAGACTATGCTGTGACTATGTTCTATTTCGTTATTGTGTAATTGGATAGACTGCAACCCTTAGGTACTTTGCCAATTCGTCACTGCAACCACCCCCGTATACATTAAACAGGATAGTGTCTGAGCATACGGGTTACACAGATATTCGTACATGTGAAAGCACAAGAGGAACTTGTTTTGTTTGAATCAATTAAGACCTCTCTGGTCAATTGTTACTCTATCTTTATGATTCGTGGCGAGTACATGAGTACTCCAATAGTATAAATATTCTTATTGACGAGCATTTAGCTCTACACCATCTCTATAGGTGAGGTAGTATCAACGTAAGCATGCATATCATGTCATGAGCGCCCTTTAAGCTTATGAAAAAGCTTATTAATAAGGCTATAAATACACGTAAACTCGCATCCGAGAGGCTCAACTTACCGTTTACCCGGGACCGTATCCGATGATCTTGGAGAATTCGGACGCCCGATCAGTAACATATCCCGCGGAAATCTAGGATCGAAGAAATAACATCAATTTATCTCCCCGAGCTTAAGAAGAATGAGATATAGGGCTGAACTCGTGAGTACCTTATTACTAGATCATTTCTGGACTCCTTCGATGCAATACTGCCGTAGGTTAGTCTTTAAGCTCCAACTACGCTTACTCATCTAGATAATTACGTAGTACTACCCAATGATACATTCCAGTTGATTGGATCTATAGTGGGTCGGTACTCTGCATACATTCAGGGAACAGGGCTATAAAGAAGCGCTTGGCGCTCTTCTCGGGTTTAACATGCATATTAATCTGTGAGATTATATTGGCTCAATACTAGCGAAGGACCCATCGAATAGCTGCATATTGGAGTTAACGGGTAGAACCGACAAGGTCTAATACAGCTTAAAGGAGGTAGATATCAAGCTTCTTGTATGATGAAGCCGACATCATAGGAAGTGGAGATGCAGAGACTAGGCAGACACGGAGATAAATGGGATAGATGGCTCCTCGACTCCTTCGAGTCAATCTTCTCTAGATAGAGGAAGTTGGTCTATGTCTGCCTACCTTCTTGGCTTCGTAAACTCTTTTTCTTAGGTATGCGGCGGCAACGTGTCGACAAGACAAGGAATCGACTAACCAGGCAGATTTTAAGTATCACACTTGACCATGGCAATGGTGTCGCATGTTCCCTTCCAGCTCACTGGACGCTATGCTGAGCGTAACAAGTGGGAAGTGCTCAACGGCCCGGGCGACTCTCGTCCAACAGGGCTTCAAGTAGTTGAGGATGAGGGCCTTATCGGAGCCATGAGCGACAAGGTCGTCCTGATCACTGGAGTATCATCAGGAATTGGACCCGAAACCGTTCGTGCCCTAGCCCCGACAGGAGCTACCATTTTCGCGACTGCTCGGAATCTTGATAAGGCACGAGAAGCCCTGGGCTCGCTACTCAAAACTGGTCGTGTGCATCTCCTATACATGGATCAGACAGACCTCTCGAGCGTCCGGGCTTGTGCCGACGGATTCCGGCGGCAGAGTGGCGGCAAACTCAACATCATGATCAACAACGCCGGAGTCATGAAAACGCCCGAAGGTCGCACCAAAGATGGGTTCGAGCTGCAGTTCGGAACGAATCACTTATCACATTTCCTCCTCTTCTACCTACTGAAGGATCTCCTGCTCGCCAGCTCAACACCCGAGTTCCACTCGCGCGTTGTGAATGTTTCGTCGTCGGGCCATCGATATGGTCCCGTTCGTTTCGACAACTTGAATTTCGAGGGTGACTATAATGGCTGGACTGCATGTAAGCATCAAGAAATTATTTGGCTTTAACTCGACGAATAATGACAGATGACTGACAATTCTCTTGTAGACGGACAATCCAAGACCGCCAACATCTATAGTGAGCACACCTCTTTCCAGAGCTCTTCCATATTCCTTTTCGCTTTTATTCAAATGCTTTACTTGCTAACTCTCCATAATAGTGGCAAATCAGATCGAGCGGCTTTACGGAGCTCAAGGTTTACACGGATACAGCTTGAACCCGGGCAGCTTCGTTAGTCCGAATCTGCAGAAGTTCTGTCAGGATGAGATGGAGGCTACTAAGAGTGACGAACGGATGATGAAGTACTTCGTCAACTTGGAGCAGGCGTGTGCGACGAGCGTTTATGCCGCTGTGTCTAAAGACCTGGAAGGGAAAGGGGGCTTATATCTTGAGGGGGCAGCAGTAGCGGGCCCCGTACCGCCAGATGGTGATGCGATCGAGTATGGGTACGGCGAGTGGGCATTTGATCGTGAGAAGGAGGAGAGGCTTTGGGAGATTAGTAAGAAGCTGGTCGGTGTCGAGTGACTATGTTATCGACTATACAAGCATACTTCGATATCCACGTGGAGAAGCTAGTATATATTTCTGAGGTATAAGCATATTGCATCTGCCCGTATACTTCACCGTGATACGCTGTATCCACCCGGTCGTCCGCTCATCGGTAATGTTCACATATGTAGCTCTTCGACGACATTGAGAATAATACTTCCGTTGAATGGGTACAAGCTACGACTATGATATAGCACTGTTCCCTCACATAATGCGATGACACATGGCATACGTCAGGTGCTGTAAATCAATTGGACCCTGATCTGCAAGCGCACGTACACAAGTAGAACTTTGTAAGAGGGGGCGTCTCCCCTTCTTGCGACTGCATGGCGTCGCGTTTCAATTCATTCGAGTATCCTCGATACAGTCAGCTCCATGTTAAAATGGGCAACAACTTTCGCTCTCACAAACACAAAAACAGATTCATTAAATCACATATCAAACCGGTCCGAAGCACTTCCAGAACCGCTCGCTCAGTGTCAATCCCGACAGAGCCCGAATCATGTCATTGAAACCATCCCAAACCATTCTTCTTTTCCCGCGATTGACTTCGTGAAGGTCATCAACAGGTGAAGCGCGTGTTAAAGAGCAACGTGGGTTTTACTCCTATCACCTAATACGTCGTCGACGAGGCCCTTCCAAAGATCCTTGAGCATTCCTTGTTCTTGCTGCGACTGATTGCTTTGTTCGTGGACGAACTTGAGCTCGACACCATCCATGCCCATTCCTTCTACCTCGGTTAGGGCGGACGGGGAGACGAGCTCGGGGTTCGCGGCAACAATGCTGATTTGGGGTTGAGCGATGGGCCCATCGGCAACCTCGGGAGTGTGATGTGTGGCGAAATTGTCGGGTAGAAGAGGGACGCGGAGGTGCGCAAATGGGTCGTCGGATGCTCCTTCGAGGGCGGCTGAACCCGGGAAGATGACCTTGTCCATAGTGGCAGTGTTGGCCTGAGCAGCCTGGGGCGCGCTCGAGGTGAAGGTCTGCATCAAGCGCAGTGTGCGAGGTGGGGGATGCGGGCGGTTTGACGTGCGGGTGTAAAGATGACGGGGGTGCTAATGGCCGCTGTTAGTCACTGATGGCTTTTTACGTCTATTTTCTCTACACTCTGCACTAATAAATGCAGCACAAGATCAAGTGGTCTTACATCCGGATCTATATTCCTCTCCTTAAGGAGATCTGCATATTTCCTCGAAAGGGGAGCCGGGTTCTTGGAGCTCACAAGTAATGTAGCTGTCTTGGGGACCGAAGCGGCAGATGTGGTGCTAAGGGAGCGGGCGAGCTTTGAAGCTGGAGCTGTAAGGCGGGGACCTGCGGCCATGTTGGAGCTATGGAATAGTACAAGATTCAAACGCAAAACTTCGTGGTAGAAGCCGAACCTAGGTGACTTGGACGATGACTTCAATTGCTGGAAGGTTCAATGGCTCGATACAAGTATTAACAAGAACAAAGAAAGGGGGAGTGAGGGGAATTATGGGATGATAGGAGGCAGAGCGGTACTATGTATGTAGGTAGGTATCGTACCTAATTGTTGAGAGGGATCGGATGTCCGGGGKAGGGTGAGGTGAGGTGAACTGACAGGGACCTGGGTTGTCCGCTGTCGTATGCACAGCACCTCAAGTTGAATGGATCGTCTTCTTTTATCTAGAGCCTGATTCGCTCGATGCGACACCACCAACACGGAATTGACATCAAACAAGCGAGTCGGATATAAAGAGCCAAGAGCGGCAGATGGTTGCTTCACCTTTCCTCTTTCAAAGGAGCTTGCGTAGTCCTAGTAATGCTAGGGAAGCTCATGATCAGGCGACCACCTTCAATGCTATTTGTTTGCTTGTTGCAGCTTTAACGAAAGCATTTACACCTAGGTACATTAGCTTTGCAGTACCTTACTCAGGTATTCATAGCTCCTAATATTAGACCAGCGGTGTCCGCTCGCCAAGAGTTATAGCATTAGACTACTGTAATAGTGCTTAAAACGGGCCAAGATGGAATTCCTAGGCGAGCAAGTCACAGCAAGCCCATGCTACACGTTTTAGCATCAGAACAGTGACTCCAAAAGGACCCATGGATCCACGGGTGCCACGATAGATGACCAGCATTTAGCAGATCGTTAAAGCGTCGGATCGTCTACCGCGGAAGATGATAGGAAGCCCAATAAGATATCAGGTCGGCTGCCTCACCGACAAATCCCCTTGTCCTCTCATCCGTTGAGAAGCGGAGCTTGTATATTATAGATAGGTACCTTACAATACCGAACCAAATTMCCCCAGACCACGATCCGTACCATCCCCGGGAACTCTTCTAGCCATAACGGGTTTAGCGGCACGGCCAACAAAACTCCACGTCGAATCAAACGTCTCCTATTTCTGGAACTTGTCCACATGGCTATTGGCTTAGCTTTGGTTCTGGAAGAAACGCACGAGCAATAACCCCTGAGCAGAGAAAAGGAGGCCCAGTGTTGAAACCGATGAAGAGAAAGCTTTTGCTTCTTTTCTACATAGAATGAAATCAAGGCTGACGAAGAAGCTTGTAAGATGAGACATTCTTCTTTTCCAAGAGATGAAACGGAGTTTCTCTCAGCTCTTGCTTGTAATAACCAATAAAATCGCTACAATTTGCAGGCTCGGCGATAGGCTTACGCCTCAGGATTCTCCGATTTGAGGCGTCAACTCTTCTAAAGATTTCCATTGCGCGTCGTGGTAGGCCTAAATTAAGCTAGCCTTTGACGCTGGTTTGGGGGCACTGCATCTTAATGAATCATGAACATGCCTGCTACAATTCCGTCCAACCGCGGAGAGGTAGTGTTAAACCAAAGTAAACAGGTAAACTATGATATATGACCTTGAGGGTTACCAGCTGTCTTGATTGGGAGGTTCAAGAATGCGGAAAACATTTCCTGATAAATGCGTGATCATATATGATGGCCAAGAGGCTGGATGTCATGCGATTAATCAGAGATGGTGAAAGCATAGCTCACTGGTTTAGTACCGATATTCATCAATACGGCCAACTGCGGTATTGATAGCCTAGCAGTGACGAAGGCTTAGTACGACTCAACGGATTAGGGCAGGAGAATTACTATTAGACCTGCCTGAAAACTTATCCGATGGTACACAACCGCTGTTGTAGAATATGGTGATATCCTTCAGCACCACCACAGTGGTCGGCGATTGACTTACTAATGAACGCTGCAAGGAGATCGTAGGCCCTACCTATGTATTGGTCTGTTAGTAAGGTCGTACGGGGGGGAGCAGAAGACAGCAGCCTGTTCCTCTAGAGGTCGGTGGCTGTTGTGGATGAGGTGGATGAGGTGTATAATAGACATTATCACCAACGTCGTCAGAACAAGAATCACGGACTACTCCTTACAAGACATGTCACCATCCTTGACCTGTGTACATAAAAATTGCCAGCATCCTTAAATGCCGTCGTCACACCAAGAAATACACCACTAGGATGCCTAAGCATCACGTAAGGGATCGAAGGATATCCCTATTGCAATATCGGTTAGTACCCCCGCCCTTATGATTTCCTGCTTTCGCGAGGTACCTACCTCCCTCAAGCGCGAGTCATTCCAGTGAATCCCCTAGCCTTGTAAGTGAAGCGCGATATCACGTGAGAGAGCGGTGAGAGCCTGTAGAAGATATGATGGGGTATAAGATTCTGGTATTCAATCTAACCGGATTCCTCTAGTCGAGTAAAATAAATAATGCGAATCCTCTATAGTCAGTTCATATCTGTCATAACTCGTAACTTTCCATGTCATGCTAGTCCCACCTTACCATGCCCGAAGTAACCCCTTGACGTTAGATTCCCTCTAACTGCCAGTATGTATCCAAATAAGTTCTTCACATCATCATATAAAAAGTATTAACCGGCGAGACTTCCATCAACGCTTCTTGTTAAATATCCCAGCACTCTGCTTCACCGCTTTCGTTTTGTTGTACGCGCCCTGCAGATTGTTCGTCCAGTTCTTGTCCACTAGGAGGTAGACGAGTAAGCTGATGGGCACGGCAACGGCGAAGTAGCTGAAACAGCACGAGTCAGTAAGTAGTTTCCCAGGGAAGCGATATATGGATTGGAGGTATATCTCGAGCGCAAGAACTCGTTGATTGTATGGAATAGGGGAAGTATGGCTCCCACGACTGGTTAAAAGGGGGGATGAAGAATTTTTGGCATTACTTACACCCAGATCGTCTGGGACAGCCCCGCAAGATCGGCCGACATGCTGAAGAAGCTAGACACGAAGCTGAGAGGCGCGAAAATGACGGCCAAGTACGTTAGTCGCCCTAAAGTTTTATTCTGCTCGATAGCACGTCGACTCTCCTCGATCGCTGTCACGGCTGTGGCTACAGCAGCGATGCGCTCTGTCCGCTGGAGGAGATTATGGTAGTGGTCTGAGACGATAGCGAAGTCTTTCTTCAACTTGTCGATGCAGTCTTCGCGGCTGGAGCCGGGAGTATGGTCAGGGAAGAGCTTCGTGTGAGCGTCGGCAACCATGGCGATATAGACTGGTAATCGACGACGCCATGTGTGGAGCTTCTTGAGAGACATGTTGAAGTTCATGGACTCGCGCTGAAGCTCTTGCTTGTCGATCCTGAACCACTCAGGCCTCTCAATTTCCCACTCGATTTGACCCAACCGGGCTGTGATATAACGGTTTAGAGTCAACCACTGAGGCATCAAGAATTAGTAATCGCCATTTCCGGATACTCAATGATCAACTGTGAGCTTTAGGACCATTTCGCGAGGGATATTTCCTCGTAACATGACAACCCCAGAAATACACCAAGGAAGAATAAATAATCTCAGACGTAACCTACCTCTGCGCATATGATCTCTAGAATCCGGAAAGCCATCGCCCTAGGGTTGTTCTCGATAGCGTCGATATCCTGCTGCGATGTCTGTTGTATCCAAAACAGTAGGTCCCCGAAGAGAGTGGTTCTCGGTGGTACGTTGTACCGTGTCTTGTCCGAGGGACACGGCGAGTTCCTGAAAGGCCGGTATCCTCTCCAGAGAGGATAACCTTCAGTGATGGAAGGATCGATAAGTAGAACCCCTGCACTGGTGAGCAACGCGCACCGACAAACTGCATTACGGCGGAAAGGTGACTTACCGACGGCCTGTTGGCTATTACTAGCCGGCCTGATCCATAATGACGCCTTGCTTCTAACAAGAGCAACCGTTGCGGATTTGTCGTCAAATGGGGACTTGTGCTCGTTGTCGGCGTCAAGCCGTCGGAGAACATTGAACATTCCGGCCTGCTTCTGCGCCATCTGAAAGCTCTTTTTAGTTTTGAAGTACCGTGGCTGCATGTACATTAGACGGAAGTATGGCCGAGACCGCGAGACGATATCGAGATCGGGAAGCTCAACCCAGGGATCACGAGTGTTATACCACGTATAATCATTAATGTGTTCCCGGAAGAAGAGAGGGTCTATGTCAAGCTTGGAGCCCAGATGCTCGATGACATCTCGCGAGAGGTCTTCCACAACATATAACCGTGTGGCACCCGGCGCCGCAGGCTTGTCCAGGCACTCCGCTAGCGCTTCGGGGCTCCTGATGTGTTGTATAGTTGGCGCTGGTTGACCTGAAACAAAATCAATTGCTGCGATCTCGGTCCGCCTAGCCCTCTCTTCCCGGACCTCACTCAATCTCTGCGAAGGTAGCTGGCGAAGAAGCTGCCACTTGGTCGGGGATGTCGTTATCTCCATCCACTGCGCTAGGTAACGCAGGTGAGGCCAGGACATAGACGAGGATTTAATGTGCTTAAGATATGGCCTCTCATTGCTTTGAAGCTAGTCAGCTATAAGTCTGTTGACCTCACTAGCCCCCGGGGGAGACAAACGGGTTGATTTCCCATTCTTGTTCGAAGCGACAAACTGGATTATCCTCGTATATATCTCCGTTGCAATAATCGTCATATTCGACACCAATGTGCTCGAGTTTCCGATCCGGGATCAATTCATTATAGTCTATCCCGTCCTGGCCGTCATTGGAAGAATTCTTAGTCTCGCTGGTGACCGAACCTCTGTCATATGGGAAACGGTCCGTCATTCTGACCGTGGAAAATGCAAATAGTATCCAATCTTAGGGGTTGCACAGGACGAGGGTCTATACAACAAAAAGGAAACAATAAATGAAAAGGCAGTCAAGTGAAGGAAATGCAAATGGAAGATATGAAAATGACTTGAGTGACATGAGCAACTATTGTCGCAGAGCCTGCCGCCTCTATGTTTGCTAAGCGGGCCTGTATCTGCAAGACCAGCAAACCTGCGCCACAACAGAGACGAGGCTCTCGACGTTACATCGAATGCTATAGGCCGGCTGCACAGCTGACCGAGGCTGAGTTTTTTTTCTCCGGGGGGCTGGAAAACTTCAAGGCATACTAACTAAACGACCCAATTCATGAGGGGTATTCTAGGTACTGACGATTAAGGACAGGATCCGCCCAGGCTGCATGTGAGAGGCTTTTTCTCTCTCTTTCTTTTGTGATGATACATGTCATATTCCCCTCAGACGGCTTACTTGCTTGGGTAGGTAATTTTACCTTACTCCATTAGTACCTAGATTGGATGTAAACTCCCCGCAGATGTGCAACACGCCTGACTAGGTTAAGTGCAGGTGCTGCTGCTTTGCAACAAATAAAACATGGTCGAATTCAATGGAATGGTATACTGTCCCCAATGCCCCTTAACGCCAAGTGCTGTGAACCTTCGTTTCCCAAGCCGACGACCTACCCTGCCCAATGCTGCTACCAACTTTCAATAACAACAACAATCGACGAAGGTCAAAAATCTGTGGTTCCTCAGCGAGGTCTTCGTCACTATTATCACAGTCCTGCATCGTCATACCGCAGGCGAATACATCCGCATCTTCCCGTACTAGGACCTGTAGCTGGTAGTGCCTAGTCGGTCTTCAGATGGTCGCTCCCTATCCACAACTCGTTGGCATAGAGGATCATTGTAGCGGCAACATTGACCCATCGCCAAGTGTTGCCTCCTGCATCTCCATGTCGAAGTGTCCAACCTTCGTCACCATCGCTGGCAGAAAAGTGCTGGAGGAGCAGACTCGTGTAGACGGCAATTAATATCGAGGGCGAGAACCAGGAAAGGAAGCCTAGAAGGCGGTTTGCATCATCCGAGTCATCGAAAGAAGGCTCATTTACAAAAGCACCAACACCTGATTCTCGCACCGCGGGAATAATACGAGTTGCGCAATAGAATACGATCAGTCGGTAAACTAGAGAAATCATGACCGAAGGTGCAATGGTCTGAAATGCGGCGTATAGGAAGCTAAGTGACGAATACACGGCTGATGGTAAGAAGCTGAATACATGGAGAAGAGTCGTATAGCTTGCCATGATGATGGGCGGTAAGGGTGGAAACTCTGGTTGGTTGGCGGCTTGCTCTGCGGCGGCTGCCTGGGCCTCCGGTGATTGGACGTAATCTGTAAATATCTGGTAGACGCAAAGAACCACGTAGGCGAATAGTAGCGACGATTCGACAGGATTTCCACGGCCGGTACCAATTCCTATAGCACCCAGGAAGATTGCCGAGGTAACCGTCACGCCGATGAGTATCGCATCGACATTGTTGATAGAGGGAAATAACGCAACTCGCCACAAGAAGTAAACAGAGCTGGCAATGATGGAGGCTGATATTATTAGGAGAATGAGCTGGAGTAGGTTAGTAGCTAGTAAAAGAGATAGACGATAACAGCAAATGGTATAACTCACGACCCAAGTATCGCTTCGTCCTCGATTCACTAGCGCTCTTGAGATGAAGCCCGCAGCCTGAATGACCAACAGTGTACAGAAACCTTCGGCTAACTGGAAGACGGGGCTCGAGTAGCGCAGCGTCTTATCCCAACCACCGAGAGTGACCGACTCTACTAGACCTCCATTACCGAAAAACCAGTCCGTCCAAGTGTTATGCTTTTGACTGCCCAGGCCGCCGATCGTTCTTGACACCCAGTCGGTGCTGTTGGCATCGACGGCGAAGTTGTGTAGAGACCATATCAGAAGCGTAGGGATCACAACCCACTGGGAGGATTGGAGGAGCTTGGTGAAGGCCCAACGAACGCGCGAGTTTTCGGGTGTGGCGAGCTTGGCGGAACTATAGAGAAGGTAGAAGCCGAAGAGCGAAAGGCTGTAAGCCAGCCCGCTATCGCGTCCGCCTACATCGAAGGATATGGGTATGGACAGGATGATGGTCAGCAGGAAGATGGAACTGGAGACGATGCGAAAGAACCACCACATGGGCGCGTTGGTGGTGGCTGCTGCCGCGCCGAGGTAGCGAGGCGTTCGGCCAGGGCTGTTGTATTGTGTTCGTCTTCGTCGTCGGAGGGCGCCGTGATTTGAGATGGTGTCACGACGAGAATGGTCAAATCGCAGAGGTCATCGGCGATGGGGTTCACGGATGCGGATGGATGGCAGAAAAATCGTCGCGTCGAGAAGAGGGGCTCGGCGTCTGTTCTTTCCTAGGCTCCAGACCTTTAATAAGGGTTTAATTTTTCGATCGAGGTGGCCCTAATGAGTACTAACTAGGTAAGAGAGTTTATTCCTGGCCAAGCTTTCCCACTTGACGGGCTGAAGCTGCCAGGTGGCTTATCGCTTGCTTATCTGCACGTGGCTGGGGCCTCAAGAACGCAAATGCAAAGGCAAATGCTACGGTTATGTGATGATTATTTGAAGACGCCGATGGTAATTTCGTTAAACAACAACCCGGTGAGGGCGTCATGAAGGGAATAATTAAAATGTGTCGCGAGTTCACCGTGACCGTCCTGGAAGCTGTGAATAGCTTGGAAGGGTTTTTCTCCTTCACCACCGAAAAAGGCATGTGCTATCAAGGTCGCGTGTACATGATGCATGTACCATCGCTCATCCACTCAGGGAATGGCGCAAGGCACCGGTTGGGCTGTCTTAGCGTACGATACCCTCGACCGCCCCCACAATACTTTGCAAGCCAGCCAAGCTTAATCGTTCACCGCCCTGGTCACTTGTCGCTCAGCTGCCAGCTTATCCCCGCCATAAAGCCCCCCCCTGCCCCTCTATCGTCATATTATCGCACAAAACATTTCTTATATCTATATCTGCTTCTCACGTGTGATACTTCATCAACGTCAGCTTAGGCCCTCTTGTGAGTTGAGTATATCTCTGTCTTATAAACCTAATAGGTTGCATAGCAATACTCCCAAGAGATCCAGACTATCAACGTCGATCTTTTAAAACCGCAAATTTTCTCAGCATATGGTAACTACACCCACTTGTTTAGACCCGTAAACTGACCGCCCTTTTAACCTGCCCATTACCTGCATTATGGAATGGTTTCTCATGTCCGTCGTGGTTGTTAGGGTTGCTTCCCATTAACACAATGTAAATGCAGTACTAGATATTTCCTAGTGCCTTCTATTGTCTACTAGCAAGGGTGTTAGGATACCAATCTAAATGCCCAGAACTTTCAGGGGAGCACGGTTCAACACTAGAGCTATTTCTCTCTAGCATTAACCTCGATAGTCTTGAAATAGACTCCTCGATACTTTCTTTGGGGCGCACGGATATTCTACTCCCCCGCGGCAATCTGATTCCAACCCAGATTTCCGAAGGAAGCTGAGAGAAGCACCTCACAAGGGCTTGATCTCAAGCTGGGTGCTTTACTCACCTATAGTGGGAGTTAAAACTACATCTGCTCGCAAAGCAAGGTTGGTACACTGAAATAGAGAGCTGGAGAACGTAAGTAGGGTCGGGTTCTTAAATCATACTTAGGCAGGGACTCTTTAACCTGGTCTCGGCTCGGTTCACGACCCTTGGTAGAATTTCACAATTGCTCCTTGCGTCCCGGGAACCGGCCGTCGTCCATCCCCATGGCGTTACATATGTACTGTGCAACGCCGTTAGTGGTGGTCCTACCACTGCCTTTGAAGCTGCTATCCATATCTTCATTGCCGTCCAGACTAGCGGTACAGCTATCATTCACCCTGCCTCTTGAATAGACCCTAGTATTCATATTAACATCACCGTTTGTAACTGAATATTGGGAATGCATGTGTATACCAGCACGGTCGGTAGCCATAGATAGAGCAGGCTGCCGGGCACAAAAGTTTCAGTGGGGAGGTTGAAGCAGAATGGATGTATAGGACATACGTGATGTACGAAGAGTATTAGGTGTAGCTGGGACTCTAGGATGTCCTAGAAAGATGCCTAACTGCATGTCAACTTCTCTGGCATATCGTGATAATGCTAGAAGTCTGCTCTCGCTGCGGCGGCGTGTGCATTTCCGTTACAGTTCTTCTGGTTTCTGCTTCTAATGATCTCCGCGCTAATTGTACCTGATTCGGCGTTTCTGTGAGTCTTGCTGTGATAGAAATCGCCGGAAACATGTTCGTCAGCTGTGTTGCCTGTAGTGATTCTGTAGAACTCCTCTCTTGTGCTATCTCCGATCCATGCTAGTTGCGCCTTGGGGGACTATGGTCGGTGGGACTACATGGTACGCTTAACTCTGAGACTGCCAAACCCTCTCAACGATGCTGCAATTGTGATATTATGCCAGAAATACTGAAGGAATCCACGACAGGGAAAGTACTTCTATACTTGTCGATATCTGGAGTTTCCAGTCTGTCCAACATGAGCTGAGGCAGCTGCGGGGTTAGGCGGAAATCCCCACCCCAACAGTCCATATATGTAGCCATTGAGCTTGATAATAATATCAACCGCGATACATAGATTATGTCAAATCGAATTCAATTGAAAAATAGAATATGGATGAGGCCCAATCATTCCATCCGCCAACAAGAGAAATGTGTAGTAACAAGGATCTGGGCTGCCGGGTTACGACACCAAAAGTTACATGTAGACAAGTACTGCCCCAAGAACCGCCCAAAGGAGACAACTCCCAACGCCCTGCGATGCGGGCTCCGCGCCCGTAAAGCTTCACCAAAGAACAACAACAACGTCGCAATGTGCGCCAGAACTCCGAGCCAGCCTCTGCCACCCCGTAGTGCCTCGGGGTTTCCGCCATGGTGTACCAATTGTAAAAATGGGAATCACAGCTCACCCCGTCCAACAAAACCCTCCTCCTTCAACGCCCACTCAACAGCTTCCTTGACATCCGTCGTAGTGTGGTGGGGCGTATGCTTGGGAACCGAGCCGGGGACATGAACGCCGGTCTCAACGAGCACGCTTCTCCACTGGATCCCGCGATCAGAGATAAACGCGTTTGCGCCGACAATGTCGCTCTCGGGGTTGTCGCCCACCATGTACACCGTATCAATCCCCCGGTTGCCATCTAGTCTCTCGCCATACTCCCGCAACACCCTCTCCGCATAAACGTACGTATCATTAGTCGGCTTTCCCACGATGGAATACTCGAGCTTCGCCATGCCCTGGGTCTCGTAGTTCCAGATGCCCCTCAGCGCCTCGCGGAACGCGCCCTGGGCCACGCGCGGCTGCTCGTGCTCCGTGCTCCACTTGAAGTCCGGGTTGCAGAAGAACAGCTTCGGCTGCCCGTCCTGGAGGTMCCCGCCGTTCGGCAGCGAGGCGTCGCCGTTCTTGGCCGACACCGTGCCGATCACGCCGCCCCGCGATAGCAGCAGGTCGTTGACCACTTGCAGGTCGAGGCACCAGTCCCGCGGCGACGTCCAGCACAGGATCGCGGCTATCGGCGTCGACAGCAGCGCCTCGTTGGCGCGCCCGTGCTCGTCGTGGTGCGCCTTCGTTATCTCCGGGAACGGGTGGATGTGTGGGTAGTAGATCGCGAAATCTGATGGCGTGACGACCTTTTTGAATCCGTAGGCGTGGGCCAAGTCCCGGATCTGCTGACCGTGGCCGCCGAGCACCAGGATGGTCTTGTCTGCATACTGGGGGACGAGATCGAGGTAAGGCGTGTGCGATTGTACGAATTGCTTGGCGCTGAGAGCGAGGCCAAGCCGCTGGCAGAGCTTGGCGACGTGTGCTTCTTCCGTGTGGCCGCCGCCGTTCGTGAGGAAGATGAACGGGATGTTGAGGCGCTGCAGTAGTTGGATGGTTTCGCGAGCCCCTGGAACTGGCTTCTTGCCCTTCACGAGGACGCCGTCGATGTCGAACGCGAACGCAATCGTGCCGTCTTTGGCCTTGGCCATATTTCTGGTCGGTATACTGGGTTGTAAAC
Source organism: Hypoxylon sp. E7406B (assembly GCA_000931505.1). NCBI lineage: Eukaryota > Fungi > Ascomycota > Sordariomycetes > Xylariales > Hypoxylaceae > Hypoxylon > Hypoxylon sp. E7406B. The sequence goes on along the minus strand of JYCQ01000034.1, from coordinate 784,617 downwards.
AACAGGGAACACTAAACGCCCTAGTTTTCGTATAGTGGGTATACTTCAAGGCCTATGGTTCTTGGTTGGCGTAGAAACCATACCATCGCAGATGAAGCACCTTGGGCTTTTCGAGGCTATGGTTTTTTTTCTCTGTAGACGGTACGAACGGGTGCCGGTACGAAACCTGCGCAATACAGTGAATCAGAGCCAGGTAAGGAGTTCTGACAGTTCGGCCAAGTCATGAATTTCTTATAAGATGAGAGACATTCGCAGAGGGGGTCATGTATGCTGCCTGCCGACGTGTAGTACAGCCATAAATGGCGTTTGCCTCTTTCGTTGATAAGTCTGTCCAGAACTCAGACATAAATAGCTTGACAAACATGAGCCAGTGCCAATTTAGTTTCTAACTACGTTCACCGGCTGCATATAGCTTTCTAATCACGAAAAGTCGTTTATAACTTTACGCCCACCTCTATTCTTGGCGCGCGCATTCCAGCTGGGGCTGTCTTAGACTCAACACGACAATTCTCCCGAAAATCTTTGCGAAATAATGGAAATAATGCATCAAAGGTCACTTTTCATGCTTCCATTTCGACTCGGTCCATCGTGTGTCACCCTAGAAATTGTTTGAGCTCCTTATCAGCTACTATTCCAAACACGTTTTGGCACATATGCTTTGATGCTCCCCAATGGGCTAAGTGGGGGGCGGTTCAGTACAGAGCTACATACAGTCTTCAATTGAGCCCATGGCGCCGTACCTAATGATATTAGAGAGGTAGCTTTATTGTTAGATCGATTGATTTCTAGTAATTTTGGTATCATTACACGCATCGCATCAGTGGCTTTTTATTGCTGGCGTTGGATCTTGAATCACAAACCCCATCACGAACCCAGCAGAATGGTCAATTTCCTAATTGAGGAAGTATTGTACAAATGAACCAATCAGCGGAGTGGACTAAGGTCACCTAGGAGGTAACTGGTGAACTGACACCCGATGAATTAGTTACAGAGAAAAAGGAGTAGTCCTTATAAAATAGTTGCCAGAATATTAGATTATTTGGTAAATCATCGCGTTTGTAGATAGAAAGTGAGCTATCTAAGCCCACCACCGAATAGGTCTGGTCTTTGTAAATACTTGAAAAAACAAATACATCCATCGTACATCTGCGACCAGATAGGGCGGTATAGACCGCCTCCGGCGAACTCAAATGCAACTGGCGCCCTTTGCACAGTTGCTTTTGCACCTTTTCCTTGCCACTCATCCCCGAAAGAACCACAATTCTTCGGGGGGCGACCTGAACGCCTTGCGAAAATGCCCAGGTATCAAACCTTCAATCCCCAATCGACCCTAAGCACCCGCTACAGCATGCTATCGAAAGCATAACCCCGTGTACTCCTTTCATGCCCCCATGGTATTATAAGCGAAATCGTCAGAATAAAACTCGAAGAAATCAGCAATGCTGCCATGCAGAGGTACCACAGGATTACCCTTCCCTGGTCCCATGAATCCAGTCGTGATTTTGCGATGTGATCAAGCGAGGGGTATCCTGTCTAAGAATATTAGGCCGTTCATTCTATGTAGAATTTTTAATATATTTTCTGTAGTGAAGAAATAAATCATGCCTGGAAACCCGACAAAGCAGAAGACGACAGCGAAAATACAACATGTCGACTGGGGCTTCAACACGGTGAGGCCATACAAATGACGCGGGTTCATGATGAAAAATTTGATGCATGCCTTAGCGACGTTCGCTAAACACGGCTTTGGCCTGCTCTGTCTCCTGGACTAAAGGCCGGTGGGGGTATTGGCGGGATGGCACATACGAACGCTGGCGGCGATGGTATGGGGGCGACTGCTCATACGGGCGGGCACCATTGGTGTGTTCGTACTCAATCGTAGATATCTGGGGAATACCAGCATGAGGAACCGACGGGCTGCTCTGGTGGCGTATATGTCTGTAGCCAGAGTAAGATGGCACGCGGGCTGATGCTGGGGACGGCCAGGAAGATTGATACGGACGAAAGCCTCTTTGAGCTAGTGCTTGCCGATTATCGTAGTGACCAGAAGAGGCGGACGATGGATGGGAGCGTCCTGAGGGCGCTGAGCTTCTTTCATAGGGTGCCGACTCTGGAAAATTGCTGGGCGGGATAGAAGGGTAGTCCAGTTGAGAACGGAAGGAGAAGTTGTTTTGGAAGCTGTCAACTTCCGAGAACGAACGCTGGTGAGAGCCACGTCTATCACCAAGATAATCGCGGGAGGCGCCTGATTCCAATGCTGGAGCTGCTTGTTGGGCGCCGCTGCCTTGAGAAGTCGGCGCTGACCAATGATCGTAGCTATAGTTAGGGACCTTAATATCCTCGTGATCATAGTACGACTCCTCCGCCCGGCTTTCTTGGATATTATTGAAAGCAGGACGATGGGGGATTGTGTACATGTCCCTCAACGGAGCAAGAGCAGGGCGTTCTGGGACCACTGAATGTATGCGCCCATGGCGGTCATTATACGAAGGCGTGTCGGTAATCCGCTGACGCTTCTCAATAGGAGACGGACGCATGCTACCTTCTTGCCGCCAATACGCAGGTTGGCTTATCCGACGAGTCATGGGATGTGTCTCAGGCCGTAGAGCAACGCCAACTGACTGAGATCGCTTATGGGTAGGACCTGCGATGCTCGTCTTCCGCTTCAACAGCGTCTTGGGCCTTGTGTCATTCGAGGCATCCATAGATATGTTAGGGAGTATTTCTATGTCGGGAATTTGAGTCATGTTAGTCTCTTCCATCTCTTGCCTTAGGCGAGCCACAATCTCTTCGATCTCCGCTGTGCTGTATCCGTCGCCACACTTACTACGTAGCCAGTCAGGGACAGCAGTACCATTCAAGGTAGCACTATCAGGTACGACATCATCTTCTTCCTCGCTCTCTTCACGGTATGGTCGTTTCCTGTTGGTCTTCTCCTGAACGCGATTTTGTTCACGCTTCCGCATGGATAAGGACCATTCCTGGACAATCCCTGGCTGTCCAGTCCGCTTATTCTCGTCGCTCCAATCCTGAACTCGGCGAATCTGCTGCTGAACAAGGTTACATTGCACCCTAGCCCACTCTTGCGCATTGCGATAGCGACTGCGTTGGTAGTGCTTCCGACAATAGTGAACCCAGACATGGGAAGGGATGTTTCGTGTGCAGGTCTTATTACGGCCGAAGATGTGCGAGATAGCCTTACGAAGTTGGGAGCCAGTGTCGCAATTGTCCTTGTACATGCAAATAATGCCCTCGTCCTGAGGAGGCTGGCTAATGAAAGCCGAAGGAGGTGATGTTGCCTCCATGGCGTAGCTCGATCGAGGTGCGGCTCGATGTAATGGCGGCGAAGTAGAGTGAAACGTAGTTGGAAGCGGGGGAAAGGCCCGATCAATTGAGTCCGTAGCAGCGAAATCTGGTGCTGAAATAGCTCTCTTATGTGCCTTAGAAAAGTCAAGGGGGACGAGATGACCTAGATCAAGTCTCATGTCCTTTGCACTGAGGCGAAGTTAGCAGCTGAAGAGTTGGCTTTAGTCGATGTTGGGCAGCGGGTGTGGAACTTATATAGTAGGCAGTCTGAAGGGAAGAGGATTGTGAAGATGCTGGAGTGAGCGAACGTGACACCTCAAGTCACAACCGAATACAATCATGTTGGGGTCAAAGCATGGTATGAGCATGGACAGAGCGAGTGGGTATCTGAGTCCTGGTGTTTAGGACGGATACAGGACTATGAGAAACCTGATTGGCTGTAATCGAGGAGATTGAAGTTGACCAACATTGCACTAGCTGAAGTGCCTGCCTGATCCTCTCTAAAAGAATAATAGCTCTTGCCGATTTCCGAGGCGGCCAATGGATTGTTGGGTGGGTTTCGATAATGATAGGTCATTGAATGAATAGGAAAGGTAGCAAAATAAACTCACCTGATGGTGTCTTGCCTGTTCGTCCCACCTGAGCTCTGCGTGCCCCTCGACATTAACATGGCATCGGATGGCGAGCTAGATCTTACTAGACCTGTGACTAACGGTTCTCCATCGTTTGCGGATGGGGACATGATTCCACCCTTGGCCGTCTTCTGATGTATGTCTGACGACCATATCTTGGGAATTGGAAGCTCGGCACACTCCATCTGGGTCCCAAGTGAAGGTGGATCGGGAATGCCATTGTTGGGTTGAATCCCCCCAACAGTGGACATTGACGAAATCCTCGAATGGGATAGAGACGTTGATGAGGATGCATAAGAAGATAGGCTGCTATGACTATCAGAGAACTTGTGCCGTGGTGACTTGGGGCTCCCGGATTCTGCAGGTGACGTGCTATTGGACACTGGCGGATCTGGTGGTTGGGTTGATTTGGTGTCCACCGTTAGTGGGAGTGCGTACCCATTGGCGTCCCATGGCGTCCGGTTTCGACTTGGTACTTTCGTTTCGCTCGTCCGCCGGGATAGGGTTCTCTCATGGGATGAGTTGCATGGGGTAGATGAACATCCCGTAACTCCTCCTGCTGTAGAAGACGCTGAACTAATGGCGTTGTTTACCATTTCCCGCACATCTGTATTTACAACCGCTTCTCCATTTCCAAATGAAGACGAATTCAGCAATGAGGTGACATCCATACTGCCAGCAACCGGAATGTCAGGTCAAAAATATGTCAGTCGATATGCTGATATAGTTTTGACAGGTGAGATGGGGAGCTGTATCCCAGTAAAGTTCCGATAAAACGGCTAGATATATATTTGAACACGGGAAAGACCGGTCGCGCGGGCGTCTAGAGCCGTATTTTTTTTTTGGAATATAAAAGCCTTGATGTTTGTTCTACGTGCATAGGCATGTGCACAAACTGATAGCATCAAGAAATGTTCCAGCCGAAAGTCGAAAGGGCGGGTTTGAAGGGAAGGATCCGCAAAGGCGGTTAGGACTAGAACCCAGTCTAGAGTTAGATAATTTATGATAAAAGTTGATTAGGAAACCGAGGGTCTGGACGAGAGATGTCAGATCCATGCATTAGAGTCATCAAGCCTAGATCCAATGCTTGGGGCTTGCGTAAAGTGAGGKGGTGGATTAGGTCGCACAGCGAAGGTCTGAGGATGTGTGAACAGCTCTGCTGCATACACATATAAGAGACTACTTCCTGGGTGGTCCGGGTAGCCCTTTAGAGATATAAGGAATAGGGCGGACCTATGTCCTCTCCTCTCACGAGGCCACTTGCGTGTTGGTTGAGTCCAGCCCTTGGTGTGGTGTGAAGGAAGAACGTAACTTCGTCTGGTCAAAATTGGGAATTCGTCATCTTCGTTCTTTCTTCCCCAAATGTATCATCTGGTCAATAGGATTTTGTAATACCTAAAAACCAAATGACCCGTTTATATGCCAGATGAGCGTCCTCGTCCAGCCCTTCTGCTCACTTATGAGCTAGAGTTTCCTTACTTAAAAGGAAACGAAGCGGCTTATCTAACGCGCTTAAGTCGGCTAGTCGCGGCAATTTCAGCAAAGAAACAAGTACTGGTCGAGCTGGTTTCCCGTACTACACTCATGGCCTAGTAGCAACTACCCATTAGAATAGCACAATATGGCCGAGCTAGACAGGAGGGCCGTTAGTTCTCGTCTCCGTATAGTACTAGAGTAACTTCTCTTACGTGATCCTCACATAAAGAGTGAACCAGCTCACGACAATGCCGCGAGTCAGCTTCCCACCACTAAATAAGACGGTAAAAGGGGGAGAGGGAAGATTCAGAAGAAGTCTAGGTGTAGTGTGTGTGATGTGGGGGGCTCTCAAGCTTTTGTCTGCCGATGAAAGTGTGACCAGTGTTAGGTAGGAGTATTAGAGTTATCAACACTGATTGACGCTAAAGGAACTGATGTGTGCCAGAAGATTGAAACGATCAACGTAACTATGTGTCCGAAAGGTGGAAGTAGATGGATTCCCTGATTGCGTGGCCGCTAGGTAGAGCACTCTCCCGTTCAGACAAATCGGGTCATGGGGGAACCGATGGGAAAACGACAAGATGGGCACTAGGCCCCCTTGATATTCGACGGGGTTTGCCTGAAACGTGAAACTGGTCGTAGATCCGGTTCAGTCTATAATCAAGTGTTGATGGCAAAGAGAAATGCGGAGGCTTCTTAATCAGGCAGCTTAGAACATGTCAAGAGCAGACCCGGCAGACTACGAAGGGGAGTGCTCGCTCCAGTAGTGTTAGGAGCGAGACACGAGCAAGCGCTGCCAGGGGTCCCAACAGGGGACTTGGATAGGAGCGTGGAAAGCAAAGATAGGACGACGTTGACGGACAGGATGGTCGTTCCAGAGACAGCAGAGCAAGGCTGTGCCAATGTTGCATGAGGATAGAGGAGTGTCTGGATACAATGGCTGCTCGGGAGGATCTTGAGGGAAAGTGTAACTTGGGGTATCCGAAAAGAAACAGGCGCTGATTTCCGGGTTTGAGCCCAATCTCTCAGAGGGCTAAAACGAAAAGTTTGTTCTGAGTCCGACCCGGAGGCCGATCAGAAGTTGTCGAGGTGTCAATGGACAGACGAGCTGGGGAACATGTCCGTCATGGCTAACAGACGGTCATTATAGGATGAAAGGGTAATGTTCTAGAGCAGAGCTAATAGCCACATGTACAGAGGCACATGCGGATACTTTACATTATGCATTGCGTCGTGAGCTGGTCAGGGCTGTTCGTTACTCGTTGTTCGTTGTTCGCCGTAACCCTACGGCAGGGACATGGGTAATCAGTTTGGGAGGTTCTCCATATGTTGATTTTGGAATGAGTGAGACCCGTTTTGCTGTCAAGGGTGAATGGCAAGGGTTATGGGTTATGGGTTATGGGTAATGGGTAGTGGGTAGTGGGTAATGAGTAGCGCCTGCGCCTACATACTCTTCTCAAGAGCTGTAAGCTACTACATAGTATAAGCCATATGGGAAGGTGGGGCTCGCGGGATAGCAACATGTACAGCAGCGAGTCCCTGGGCGTTGGAAACGAGGAAGCCACCCGTGGTGTGTCAGATCGACGTGTGGTAGATCATGGCGTTAAACGTTCCATCTGAATAGTTCCCCCGTGATTTTCACAGGGTATAGCTCGCCTGAGGACATTTTCTACCTAGAATCGTCAAGAGCTAATACGTTGCTGAATTCATTAGATAATCAAGTTGAGCGGCTGCAGATGAAACCACAACTACCGGGGCAGAGGTGACGGGGGGTAATGCTTGGTATAAAAAAATCTACCCAGCTATCAGGTAGGTGGTGCAATTGGGAAGGGGGAAGAAATTCTAGCGGCAGGKCTGCTAATTATTTTCGGTGTCGTCGGAAGCTCTCGATCTAGCCTGCAATACCTATTAGCTGGAACTGTATGGGATAGTAGCTCTCAGTACACATATTCAACTTCCGTATTTGGTGCGTCGTCAGGGGTTGCGACGTTTGGATCGTATTATGTATCCTTCCCCACAGATGAGGCTCCCGAGTGTGGCAAAAATAATACGTACAGGGGGGGGGGGGATTTCCAGGGCTGTCCGCTGTCTCCTGTGCACATGCAAACTTTCTCTCCTGGCAGATCTAGCCGAGCCGATAGACGAACATGTACGTACGTAGCATGGGAATGAACACTAACTTACCCCCATGCAAGTCCAAAGTCGAGATGATCTCCAAGCTGAGACCCTGCGGCGGGTCTGAAACTCTTATGCGGTGTTTAATGCCGAAAGCTTGTTGGTCGCTCGGCCTGGAGCTGCGATCTCTGACCGGATTAGCACCAGACCGGGACAGGATATAGGTATTATATGCAGCTAACCCCGTCGGGATGTACCGAGCCTGACGGGGCGAGACCTCTTCTCGTTGACGACGGTGGCTGCATATTAGGGGTCGGACAAGCATTGGTATTCCAATAGCAGAGTAGTCGAGCACTACCAGGTCGTACATATTGCGGCTGTGCGAGGACCAAAATGTCATTCCTTGCCTCGACCTACCCCCTTTCAATCCTTTGGATCACCCCGCGAGGGGCGGCAAGGTTCAAGCTAGGCGTCAGTTAGAGGATGGTTGCACGCGCAACGAGGGACGGGCAGTCGGGGCCATCGGCGCAATCGCATTTCCTAGTATGCACATTGCTTCGAGATTGATATGACAGGCTCACTGCTTCGTCTGATTCCAAGATAGTGGCGGGTCACGACAACGGGTCCATCCATTTACAGGGTCTAAATCTATGCGAATTGATAACTGTCATCATTGCAGCAGAGGAGGTGTCAACCGATGCCACCTCGACTGGGTGGATATCAGGTCATGGTGCTTTTTGCGCTCTTGTCAATATGGCAAGGGAGATTTGTCCGTCTGATGATAAGTCGAGAGATCGTTGTGTAAATGACTGTTCCGGGCGAGTAGATGCGATTGGTTCATGGCGACTCAACTCGACCGTTTCGATTTAGGCTCACGATGGTCAGTAGTCAAATTGCCAGGGAAAACCGCATTCAAACCATCTTCCTGGGTCGAAACTCGAACCCGAGACTTGTGACCCGTTTGAGGGTTGGCGAAAGACCCTTTAAGGTCAGCGGGCGGGATTGTGTTCGGGATTATCGGGATGCTAAGACTGCCTATTGAAGAAAGATGTTTCAGCCCCGGTACGAGTTCAGCTAGACAGCTAGGACACCAAGGTAGTGATCAGCCCCCTCCAGGTTGGATAATGTGCGCCGTGCAATATAATCATCTACGTGGGTTGAGAAGCATGTGCGACAATGATCATGAGAAACTTGAAAGAAGAAGAAAGCATGCTCGTTTACATATGTTTCGATGAAGTTGGTTGCAGCTCTGGACGAACTATAAAATCCATTGTAGCGGGTTATGGCGTTCTTGGCAGCGTTCAGCTTTTCCCCTGTAAAGTTCGCTAACGTCCCCTAATAATCCATTTATCCACTAGGTCGTAGGTACCTCATATGGTGTATGCCACAGCCTGTAGTTGATCGATATCTGATCTTCTTCCAGGGCTGCCGCCTAAAAGGGATTCTACCCCCAATTACCACGTTACTCTTCGTCTCCCTCCAGCTATTCAAACCTCGATTTCGTCAACGACCTCAGGTGACCAAGCCCCCTGTGTGGATCTCAAACGTCTCCACCGCATTCAAAAATGCTGCGAGCGCCGTAACCCACTAAGCGAGTCACCGAATCAAGATACCTCTCTCTGTTTCACCTTATGCGGCGCTGTCGAATGCAACTATGGTGTCGATTAGGGAGTGCGACAGCACCCACTGTTTCTCCTCCGTAGACCATTGTTGCACCTACGTTTTGGTTCATGTTCGCTACCAGCTTCTCGTCCGTAGAGAGCTTTTTCAAAGTATTGCTCATTATCAGCAGAGCCTCGCTCATATAAGCTTAAAGTTGGATGCAACGGTGTAGGCGCAAGAGCTAACCTTATCTTTAACGCAACACCATCGTGAATAAAGTGCTTATGGACCATGCATCGTTTCGAAGCCCTGATACAAGGCTCGCATATGGGCAACTTCTTTTCTTCAATTACTTAGACGTGTTGACGGTATGCCCCCGAAGACTCTGGTTTGAGCTCACGCAGGTAATCTCCATCAGCAACGTGATTCAAACATCGTTAGGCCGGCATCCAGACCCAACTAGGAGCTCAAATTGCGATCAACCCAATTCTCTTTACAGAACAGAGGAGTAGACGTAAACAGCTTCGTGTTTGAGAACAAGATTTCTTGGCTGTTTCAGCACCTATCAAGTGCCTCCTAGATGCTCTGAGAGTCTTGCGCGTCCTATGTGTCTGCGTCCCGTTCACCAGCATGAGAGTTTTTAGCTGTATCAGCCAAACTCAGACTCAACGCAACACTTTTCCAGGGCAGATAAATTGACCACAGTCAGCACGAGACCTGTGGATCTGAAAACCATTGCGGTAGGTAACCGATCTAATAAGAAGCCTCATACCGCCCACTAGATGCAACTATCCTGCTTACATAGAGGAAATTCACCGAGGCATGCGTGATTGGACGGACCGTCTGACAGCCGCCGACGTCCGCACCAGCCCGTGCAGCCCGGGTGAGCCACGTCATCCCATGTTTGATCCCGTCGAGCTAGATAAGCTGCGATGTTCATGATCCGCTAACGGGATATACCTGAGCTTCTTTTCATGATATGAATACCTACACGTACTGATGCCAAGCTTCGGCATTAACATAAATGGCGGTCGTATTCCTAATATACATGCTAACATGCATTCCGAGTCGCAAGAGCATACATGCACTAGTATATTGTAGAAATGGCATCCCTATGCCGCTTACTAGTTGTGCCGGGAAGGGGAAGGGTTTGGAATCGTGTCCTGCTCTGCAACCACCCTCTTCGGAGATTTCGTGGCACATGGGCCGGTTAGTCACAGGCGACATCTCGGCCGGATGTTGAACTGTGTACCATCGTGTCCCTTGGCCGCTGCAATTTTCCTTAGGCGAAGAGGGGAAGTAAAAAAAGGGAAACGAGCTTCGCCAGTATGTAGCTTTAACTTCTAGCAAATGTACAGTACCTAATGCGCTAGAATAGCTGTGACGTTTTGCACTAGACTTGCTCGAGAATGACCGTTACATTTTCCGCGCTACCTAGCTTCATGATGGATTTATATTTAGAACGCGTATGGAATCAATCTGGAGGATTTTAGGGAGCGTAGAGCAGATTGAGTTTGTTCAATGGCTCCGCTGGAGAATAGAGTCTGCCATCTAATTGACGGCCCCCGTCTCCCCGTCTCCCCGTCTCTTATCGTGGATCGCTGACAAATTCGCCCGTCCGTCGCTCCGGCCGAATTTTCTTGGCATTAGCCTGTGCTTAGAAACCAAAGTAACTCACTCGCCTTAGCGGACGAACACCAGAAAGATGGAGGTCTATTGAATTTTAATCTAAACCATTTCACTAGAATATGAATTGTTTATTCGTGGCAAGCTATGCCAGTGTGTGTGTGGCTACCCTTCCATTCCGTTCAACGACAAGCCCCTTACGTTTCTATCACTGGTCTTCCTAGTTCTAGGTAGGTACCTGGGTAGTGTAACTATATTCGCTGGTCTTACACACAAATCATAAGATAGAGTGCTGAATGCGTTAACACTTAGTACTAGAATATAGTAGAAGTACATAGGATACCATCATATTCACCATATATGGTAAACATGCCTGAACTCCCTATGCGAAGCCCTAGTGGAGGAGACTCGGAGGCGAAGAGAAGAAAGATCCGTAAGGGGACTCATAGTTGTTGGGAATGTGAGTTTTCCTATAGTACGCAAGCCACTACGTAACGCTAATCCTACTGTTGGCGGCTAGGTAGAAGGAGAAAGACTCGTTGCCAATTTTCGTCCTCAACAGCCACTGTCTGCATTGGTTGTGAAGCTCGAGGGTCAGCATGCGTAAGCCAGGAGTTCGCCGATGAGCAACCGCAGGTACCAGAACGAGGGCTGTCACAACGGCTAAGTAAAGTAGAGGGCCTACTCGAGAAGCTTGTCGAGCGAATTGCGCCTGATTCTTATACTTCTAGCCGGTCGCGCGACCAGGCCCTTCGTTCCTCCGCCTCGGCCGGAGATGAGCTTGACTCATCATCAGATGCATTACGTCCGTCCGCGGCGGACCACCACTCTGTAATATACATGTTTGATGCTTTACGAGGGGATGGAGAAACCTCCGCGTCAACTCACGCGTCGTTTGTAGCGTCGTCACAGGGGGAAACGGTTTCCGCTCTCTCTCCTAAGTATGCTCATGTCTCAAAATCGCTGCGTGCGGTCTTCCCGTCACAGCGCGATATTGATACGATACTGGCGGCGGGCTCCGGAGCATACTTTATCGTAACATTTTTCAGTGGCGTCGATGGCTTGTTCGAGCCTCCCTCTTCCGTCTCGGAAATTCCCCCAGCGACCAGCCACCCTGCCTTGCTAGCAAAGCGGCTGATGCAGCTGACCAGTTGCATGCAGACATTGTCCTCCAATGTGGCTCTACAGGAACTTGTATCGAGAGAGTCGATCCGTATCCAGATGAATAAAATGGCCAGTGTAGTTTCAGATTTAGTGTCATCCAATGACGACCTAGTCGGTTCCGTCGAAGGCCTTGAAACATTAAACCTCGTAGCTCTATACCAGTACGTAATGCCCCGTGTTATTTTCTTTCCCTTGGGAGTTTATCTTGGGTGGTTGAAACCCTTTTGAGCTCAATAGTGTGAGTTATCTATCCACAACCCTTTATCCCCCAAGACAGGTCGCTAACCTCTCGATAGCCCCTTACTACCTCTTATATAGAACATTCCCAAATTGCTAACAAGCATGATGATCTTAGTGCTAATTCAGGCAACCTGCGAAAATCCTGGCTATCTATCCGCCGCGCGCTCTCTGTTGCGCAGCTAATGGGCGTAGACCGCTGGCCAGACGAAAAGCCTCTCAAATCAGTCGATCCAAAATCGGATTTGTCGACGCGGACGCGAGCTAGCACACTCTGGTACCGCATTAACTTCTCCGACAGATACCTGTCACTGCTCCTCGGTCTCCCCGCCGGCTCCGACGACAATTCGTTCGCAGACTCCGAGCACATGGCGCGGTGCTCGCCGACCGAGCGACTCGAGAGGCTACATACAGCCATTGCGGGAGCCATCATCAAGCGGAATCTGAGCAGCCGTAAGGGGGCTGCGGATGCCGCCTTCGGCACAACACAGACTATCGATTGCGATCTCGAAACGGCCGCCAAGTCCGTGGGTGCGGATTGGTGGCAGCCGCTAGAGCCCATCGACGTATCCACCGCAACACCACGCGAGCTCGTTCACGCGCACGGGCATGTCATGATGCAGATGAACCAGTACCACTTACTCATCTTGCTGCATCTCCCGTACATGATGCGAGATCCCAAAGAGAGGCGCTGGGACTACAGCAAGACTACATGTCTCAACTCGTCCCGCGAGCTGCTCCGAGCCTATCTTTTCTTTCGAGACCTAACCGACGCAGCATCCGCCTGCCGGCACACGGATTACGGGGCCCTAACGGCGGCAATGACTCTTCTACTAGGGKATCTTGATCCGAAGTTGCGAGCGCGGGACATCGCTACAAGCAGCCAACGGGACGCTGACCGCAACCTCGTGCTCGCCGTGAGAGACACCGTAAAGAGCATAGCCGAGCGGGACGGTGATAAGTTGGCGCGTGAAACCTCGGATATTATTACACGGTTGCTACCCCTGACAGATGTTGACTTATTGATGGGAGACAGCAATGACAGCATAAGTAATTCCCCAGTACGCCTTGAGATCCCGTACCTTGGCACCATCAATATCAACCCGGTAAACAGGCGGACGCAACAGCAACCCCAGCAAGATGGCACTAATAGCACGACGGAGTCAACCAATTATGACGGCAATGGAGGAGGATATACCGAGAAGCGTCAGCTCCGCAGCTCAACTGCTTCCGACAACMCCTCCCAAGTCCTGAACAATCCTAGTATCTCGACGATGGATTCGAGCCTCCAGCAGCCACCCCAGGCCCCTCCAAGCTTTTTGGCCGCTCTCGGGGAAGATGCCAATTTCTCCTTTATGCAATTCGAGCCGGACCTTTCCTCTCCATACCAGTTCCCTGAGCTCGCGGCGGACGTGGATCAGTGGACATTCCAAGGATTTGATGCCACCTTCTTTGAAAGCTTGTTTAAGTAGGTAGCCACATCCAAGTAATTAGGAGTTCGCACTGAAGGTGCGTATATGATTTGGTATAAATATCCGCACGTATATATATGTATATATAATTTTAGAAGTATTTCATGATACTTCTGAAGTAGAACCATATGTACAAGAACTCTGTCCGGGCCTATAAATTCGCCTATTTTGAGTTAATCCAAGCCAGACTAATCTAGGGCAGTGTTATGATCTGTCCGCCACTGTTCTTCGTGACCTTTGCGGGGACACGCGGCGACAGAGCTAAGATCTTCTCGGCAGCGTATTCCGCCGCAGTAACGATCATGGCCGAAGGGTTTCCGGTGACCATGCCTGGGAAGATCGATCCGTCAACAACGAAGAGGTTATCAGTGCCGTAAACCTTGGTGTTGAGATCGACGACTGCTGTGCCGTTCTCCTTGCGACCATCATCCGTACCCAACTTGGCCGTACCTACGGAGAGTTAGCTAACTTAGTATCAAAATGAATAGGAAATACTGACCCATCCAGTGGTTCGAGCGACGCTTGGCCGCCGTCACTTCAATGGCATCAACATAGGATTGTGTGCTCTGGTTTGTGTGGGGAAGCTGGAACTCAAGGTTCGCCACGCTGCTCAAAGCCTTTCGCAGGTTCTCGATACCCTGGATGACGGCCGCTTTGTCATTCTCGTCTCGAAGATAAGGCGGAATTGAGACAACGGTGCTCAATCCAGAGTTGATAGTCATTCGGCCACGGGAAACTTGGCCTCTTCCGAGATACTGACTCATGATCATGGTGTCTACACGGCGTTTAGTTTTATGTATGTTTGAACGTTGGTTACTTGGATACTTACTGGTGCTGTTTGTTATATCGGCACCTTCAACACGGGCTGTCCATTGGAGCTGGCGAACAACTCCATCGGCTCCTGTGATTTCATCCCAGAACTAACAATCTCATTAGCAGAATTTCGGGAAGAGCGCAATCAATGTGTGCGTACCACAGGCCCAATGTTGGGGGCGGATTGTGCGAGGATGCCAGTGCGGTTTGCTGCGGAACGTTAATAATTATTTGAAGACATTCTACTTGGTACCTACCAAGGTACTTCTGCTTGTCAGATGGAATAGGGGTCGTCCATGCCTCATAGAAATCGTAGAAGACAACGTCGGGGTGAGTGAAGTAGGTATCGGTCTATATGGAGCCATGTTAGAGAAGCTCGATCATGGTTCGTGGATTACTTGCGTTGACGTGGTCCATCAGGTTGTAGCCGACGGGTAGGTTGATCCAGGATTCCTTTTCAATGAAAGATTTTCCATCAGAAGGCGAAGAGGCGACGATCTCAAGTTGGTCGGCGGGACCAATGCCACCTAAAAGAATTAGTTCATCGCTTTGGATTTTGACATATTACAGTTGAGACTTACTTCGGAGAAGGAATTTCGCTGAGCCAAAAGTTCCAGCGGAAACGATAACTCGGCCAGTGTTGGCTGTAACGTTGACGACGCCGTAACCACCATCTTCCACGGTACAGTCAAGCTCAACTCCGGTGATGTGGCCACCCGTCCTCAAAGCTCGTCTGACAGGTGTGTTCATCCAGAGCGCAAAGTTATCACGCTTGGCCGCCGTAGCGAGGTAGGTAGTCATGGGGCCACCTCTTTCGCCGCCAGAAAACATATATGTCGTAGCACCGAAAGTATGGTTCTTCTGAGTCGGAGCATCGTTCGGGACTGGTACATTCTTCCACCCTGCCTTGGACAATCCGTTGGCAATAACGTCGAATCCTTGGTGCATGTAGAGTTCGCCGTCCGTGGATGGCCGGGTGGTTCCCGGAATGCGTTGGAATGTTTTGCTTGTAGCCTGTTTGAGATCCGAGTCATGCCATCCGGCGGGGAAGTTCTCATCCCAATCTTTCGGGTTTGCCTAGAGCACGTCAGCGCCCAGTCGTCAAGACACGATTAAGAGACTTTACCTTCCACCATAAACCAGCGTTGACAGCAGTGCCTCCTCCAAGAACACACCCAGCCATCTGGTCAGTATCTAAGCAAGCGACACCATTTGAATCCACCCAAATCTGGTTGCACAGACCAGGCACATCGAATCGCGTGAGATCAGTCTTCTCAAGCCAGAGCGGCTTCATACTTCCACCCCACATTCCCGCGGACGGCGGTCCCTTCTCAACTAGCAAGACGCTGTGACCCTTTTCGCTTAGTCGATCCGCAACAGGAATACCGCCAGCTCCGGCACCGACGACAATGTAATCGAACGTCTGGCCGGCCATCTCCTTAGCACAAGCGCGAGTTGCCGGTGGCGGCGCACCGGTGTCACCGCAATCACCAGTGACTATTTTCGTTGCCAATGCAGTCCAGTCAGCATACTTAGCTTTTGCAATGCCCTCGAGAGGTGCACCAAACTGGCCGAAGCTTTCATGCTGCCTAAAGCTAATTTTGGCAGGACACTCGGGGTTAGATGGAACAGTGCTAGCTGAAGCCCGTCCCAGGATGAGCGTGCCGCCACTGGTTTCAACGTGACCGTTGGTGCCATCTTGATCCCATGAGAAGCAGTTCTGACATCGATAAATGACCTCGAAGCCAGTTTCGGTAACTTTTGACGAGATCTGGGTTAGAGTTGCATTTCCAGTGTATACACCCGGCAGGTTGTACCCAGTCGCAAATCGGAAAGACGTTAGAACTTGGTCTTTGTAGGGCCAGGCAACGAGTAGTAGGGCCTGCGTCATCTGTCCGGACTCTCCATGGGATACACCACACCAGCCTGTGGAGCATTGCTAGAAGGGGATTTCAGCGAATTTCCTGCTAAGCAGACCACGTCTACATACCAGTATACCGATGTACTCCGTGGCATCCTTAGTCAAGGCATCCTCGGGGAGTGCCAGACCAAACGTCTGTCCACCCTGAGCCCATGTCCCAAACTCTATCCCCGTATCCGGGTCGGTGTACGGAGTCGCATCTTGAGCAAGACAAGCCCGGAAAGCTGCATGCATTTAGTGTTGGTCCTCGTGTGTTGAGGACGCCTTAGGACTTACTGGTAGCAGCTGCTATGACAGCAGCCGCAATACGTGAGAAGGATGGCATCTTGAGGTCACCGGCCAAGCATCCAAGACCTGTGGAGGCGTGAATAGGAGGCTATAGGAAAAGGGATCTGGCTCGATTAATAAATGGCATCGCGTCGTGGTATCGACGAAGCCAAGAAATCCCATCCTCGCCCGGTTTTCCGGGAAGAAGACATGATAGGACATGATCTGCAGCAAAGGTATAGTATAGCTACCGTTAAAGTTGAAGGGCCCTGGCTAAAGCACGAACTGGAATGCGGAGGACGGTGCCGGAGAAGACTCGTATAGAAAGGGCTTAGTACGGATGGKGCTAGTACCCTATAATAAAAGGCTGGTATATTGCTTCAAATTCGGAAAGAGGATCGCCTCGCGAGCCGACTGGGCGAAATAAGCGATAGACGCCCATGGTTGTCAACAGAAGCGCCTAATAGTAATCCAGGTAATATTAATTCACGGAGGCTAGAAAAGCAAGTTATATATATGATTCAGCAATCTTATTGAGCCTGAGACTGGGATATCTGCCCTGGCATAGTATTATCGCTGAGCTAAGTAACTAAGATGCCTAGGCTAAGAGCTAAGGTAAAGATCAAGGCATTTGCATATCTATGTTGTATGGAAATGTCGGCCAGGCCAAGTCGGATGTGCGACGGGGGAGCATAGACGATCGACGCAAACTAAACGAGACAGGGATGCATTGCTGTCAGGGACAGATGAGGTTCAGGAATCCGGAGCCGTCGTCCAATAGCAGGCACTGGAATGGTCAGGTATTGGAGTGGCGCACCAGTGAAGTTGGAGATAAAAAGAAGGGGTTTTCAGCGACGGTACGTGTATTAACCCCCAATTTGAGCAGATTTTGAGTCAATGGCTTGGGTTGTTGACCCCCGTCTTGGCGGGCGCTACGGAGTAATTAGCTGCGAGAAGGGCTGAGACTTCCCCACATTCTGGAGCTCTTTCAGGGCCGTGATTCCAGCAGATTAGCCCCGCTTAAGCCCCTCGAGCTTCTTTCCCCCCACAGCTGCCCTCCCCCGCTCTATGGATGGTCTCCCGCTCCCGAGTGCTTGTCCCAGCCCTTCGATGTTCCTCACGCTAGAGATCTTTAAGCATTCACTTGCATCCATGGATCCCCTATTTTATCTCTCACGCCCTCACGGCTTGCCTCTCTTTGGCATCGCGACTCAGCAGGGGTTAGACTTGTGGCCTATCCCCAGTCAAGCATAAGGTTAATTGAACGTTGATTTGGATAAATAAAAGTCGATAAGACACTTTCCCGGTTTGTCATCGGCGATTCCATTGTTTACTATTTCCCGCCTCTCAGCCTATATTGCGACTCTGCTTCGAAAGAATCCTTCTCATGGTCTCGTAAGCAACAATTGCAGCACTTCTCGTCGCTTCCCGCCCCGAAACCCCCCAAATCCGGCCTCCTCTTCCGGAGCCAATCCACAGGAGCAGTCTACCGGTTGTAAGGGCCGATTGAGGCTGCAGTCACGAGATCACACTTGGTGCCAGAGCCGCGAAAACTCGCCTATTACTAAAGCCTTACTTTTCATCTTTCGCTACATACCACCTATGAGCCAGCAGGCTGATTAATCAACGAAAAGGTTCAAAGGGAAGAGTAGTCATCCTCGGGTGCTTCCTCTCCGTTTTGAGCAAGGTGGCCTCGGAGTTCGAGTCCCGTTAATGCAGGCCCCAGTTCCTAGACGATTTCTAGAAAGAAATGCCACCAATGGGTTCGACACTAATGGTGAACATAATGCTGGCCTAACTTCCCCGTGCGACTTCTCCGTTTCGCCTATCTGGTTTTGTGGATATGTGGCAATAAGAAGTCAGATATGCATCGAGATTCATCGTAGGTCTCGTACAAGGATATAAATATATCATGATTTCCTAATATACTACATTCTCGATGATCTGTAAAGGGGAATTCACAATGTGCGGACCATAACGACTGCCTAGGTCTACGCACGCTTTCGTTAACTGTATCGAATTTTACGAGCAATTGCGGCTGATCATGGCTAGACTGTTCGACGCAGCAAATGGGTAGGGAAAAGGTGATACAAACGCCCTCCGGTGAATACACGAGAGTGGTCAGGAATATCCTATTCTCAGTCGGACGAAATACATGACATCACAATAGAACTATTTTAAGGCGACTTAGATCTGGGGTTTGTTATACTCTATCTTGTTGAAGAAGCCATCGAGAAGTCCTGTGGCAAGGGGAAACGCCGGATAACCAGACACGGCGGTTCTACATAATCCATCTTCAAAGACTGCCCAGCTTTGTTGTGGTTTATGAATACTGATCTAGGATTCCTGATTTTTGCATGGCCTCTGGACACTGCTCATCCCAACTCCATTGCCTATTTGTCATGATTATCGTGACTGCTTAGATTCCAAGAAGGGGTCTTAGGAATCGGAATCATCTCTTCTGGCGGCTAGAAATCCAGGCCACAAGACTTTCTCAGTGGGAAGAGACAGCTCTTATTCGATTATGAATATCTTATGCGATCCTTGTTGGCCAGATCTCGCATCCGCTCCTCCGGATATCCCAGTGCCGAACTCCTGTTCGCGGCGAGGAGCATTTTGCATAGATATACCCCATTTAGGACGCAAATTGCTCGGCACCACAAAATACGCCTGTTCAGGCCACATCAGCCAACCATTGTGGCGTTTTATGTAGGTCGTTTAATCTAAGTTATTAACAACTTCTCTATGACGCCTTGCTCGCAGCCCGATCCCAGTCACTCGACCTGGCCAGCCCATCACAAACCTCAGATTCGAGGTTCCTAAGCCAGTCTCTCGCATCAAGGACTGGAGCCGCGGCCCGCTTCATATATAGAATCCGGGGTTTGACGCGCGAAGGCGTTAGCCAAGATGGAGGTGAGAAGTGCCGAAGAGAGCCCTGTGTTATTTGGCTTTTAAGGATGGCCTAAAGCACCTACGTAGCTGGCAGAGCCTGCTGCCTACTCTTGTCCACCTAAGACTACACCGCCAGCTTCAACTCGAAGTGGAAAATTTTAGGGATTCGAATTCAGAACTTCTCGGCCACAATGAAGAACATCGTCGCTCTCGTCGCCACGGCGGCTCTGGCTGCCCAGGGTGCCACCGCCCACTACATCTTCCAGTCACTAGCAAAGGTAACCAAAGGAAAAAGTCCAATTTATAAAGGATGATTCTCATACAATCTAGGGCACTACCAAGGGCGTTCCGTACGAGTACGTCCGACGAAACACCAACTACAATTCTCCCGTTACCGGTTCGTAGCTCCCGTCTAAAGAAGTAGCAATGCTTCATACTAAGACGTGATTATAGACCTAGCTTCCAAAGACCTCCGATGCAATGTCGGCGGTGCCACCGGAGGCAACACCAGCACTTTGGAGCTGAATGCTGGCGACACGTTCACTTTTAGCTTAGACACGGCTGTTTATCACCAAGGCCCTATCTCCCTGTACATGTCGAAGGCACCGAGCACCGCCGCCGAATACGACGGCAGCGGGGACTGGTTCAAGATTAACGACTGGGCGCCGCAGTTCAACGGCGGCCAGGCCTCCTGGACCATGAAGGACAGCTACTCTTACAACATCCCCAAGTGTGTCCCGAGCGGCGAGTATCTACTTCGAATCCAGTCTCTCGCCATCCACAACCCCGGTGGTGTTCCGCAATTCTACATCAGCTGCGGCCAAGTCAAGGTCAACGGCGGCGGCAGCGCTTCACCTAGCCCCACCGCTAAGATTCCCGGTGCTTTCAAGGCTACTGACCCAGGCTGTGAGTTTCCCCTAGGCCTTGACAAGAGAGGACATACTTTACTGACTGGCATTGTTAGACACTGCTAACATCTACAACAACTTCCACTCTTACATCGTCCCTGGTCCGTCTGTCTTCACCTGCTAAACAGATTTGTCCTCGAGGGGTAGTTCGGATGGAGTAATATAGGATGTTGTTTCAAGTGATGTATCTCCTTTAGATAGGTCATGACGAAGCACGCTCTTTTGCCATCATTGTATTCAGCAAGCGTTCATTTAGCAAATGCATCCCCTTGCGAGATGTAGATAGTAAAAAGTGTAGATACCTACTTCAGTTCGTCCAAGACTTATCGTGGTGTATATCTTCTCAAGGCTCAGATGTGCGGATTCTACCTCTTCTCAGAGACAGCAAGTCATATTTTCCCATTTATACCCTCCGAGTAACCTTTTTCATAGTGGTCATAAGTAGAACCACATTCCCCAGTGCCAGCAATTATAGCTTTTATAAAAGTCAACAAGACTAAGTCAAGATCGAGGGCGATTCTTGACCTGATACTTTTCGAGTACCCCTCAATGCTCCGTTAAGAGCTATTCGCAAAGAACTTCGTTATCTTCTGCGTACCAGGCTGCTTCGCCTTGTTTGGGCTTTTGGTCCTGTTACTAGTAGCACTGATCTTTTGTCTGCCTCCCTTTTTGGGAGACGGCGACTTATTCGGCGCCGTAAACGTTGTCATAGGGACTTTCTTCGGAGGTTCCTCCTTGGTGGGCTCGTCTTCGGCTTCTCTCTTGACCCCTATCGAAGTCTTGTTTCCTTCTTTTGCTTCTTTTGAGTCTTCAGCAACGAATCCTTCCTCTTTCTTGACTTTGACTTCGGGTTGTTGCTCTTTCTTTACTTTCTTCTTTGAGGCGCCCTTGGCGAAGAAATTTGCTATGTTGGACTTGTTCTCCTTGCTGTCGATAGGTATGATGAAATTGGGTGAGTTATTGCCGACTTTGCCTACGTCCTTACTGACGGGGTAGACTTCTAGTTCCCCCTCGAAAGGTTTCAAGAGAGCCTGTAGTTCTTTCGACCATTCATGTCGTTTGGGGTCTAACCACTTGCGCAGGTCTTCCGATCCATTTTCTAAGATAACAGGCATGCGATCATGGAGGAATCTGAGCTGCTTGTTCGAGTCTGTGGTGATAATCGTATATGTATAATGCTTCTGGTCGTCGTCTATCATTGGTTAATCATGGTCCCCTCAAATCAAGCAGCGCACTTACTCTCATATTGTACCACATCCCATAATCCAGCGAAGCACATCAACTTCCCATCCTTCCGTTTAACAAAATGCGGGATCTTCTCCTTACCCCCATCCTTCTTCAGCCACTCGTAGAAGCCCTGCGCAACGACGATGCATCGTTTCCTCGCCTTCATAGTATTCCACATACCACCGTTTTGCGCGAGGGAGTCGTCTCTGCAGTTGATAGTCTTCATCATCGAACCATAATCCGGGTTGCGCTTAGTCCAGAATGGGATCAGGCCCCATTTCATGCTTTGCAGCTTATAGCTGACGGGCCGAGACTTGGACGCATCATCCCCAGCTTCGCCTTGAGCCTGCTCATCAGCTGGGGGCTCGTCAGAAGCATTTCCGTGGCGTCTCCGGGGGCCAGCTCCCCAGTCCGGCACGTCGGCGCGGTAGACGATGCCGTGGTAGCCGGGGGCGAAATTATAGCTTTGCCTGGGCGCCTCATCGCCTTCGTCATCCGGCAGGCCATCAACATCCATATTGTCATCTTGCAGCAACTGGCGAATTTGCGCCGGCCGCTACGGGTTCGATCCCGGTCAGTTTCCATGGATCGTAGGACTATTAGAGGGTCTCGGAACGTACCAAAGCCAATGAGTAGCGCCCACACATTCTGTAGTACGACAGTCGCTGAATGGACAAAACCGAAAACAAATATCATGGGACTCGGAAATCAAAACTGAAATGCAATATACAACAAATTGGTCCAGTTAGACCCGTGATTGTCACAAACGTGTAACAGGTAAGTTGAAGTTGGCTATGACGAAATCATTCCGGCATCACGTACCAAACGCGGAGTCAGGTGACAACTATACCTACCTCTAGGGTACCTATAATTCTACAAGAGCTTCAATATTTGTATCTTAATATTAAAGCGATTTTCTTCTTTCGCTTTGAAGGACCGCGTAAAAATTCAAGACTCATGTCTAGATTGTGTAAGGTACAGATTGAGAGCCCCGGAAATCGAAAATCGGAAATCGATATGGCCGGAAGTATTAGGAACCGGAATGAAATGTATTGAGGTCATTGACCACGAATTCACATAGAAGACGATCGATTGTGGTTGTCAGAAGAAGTGGCAATGCATCTTATTCTGTATGAACTGATTTTATGATCCCGTATCACGCCAAACCATGCAGAAACCACTCCTGAAGCAGCATAACTCTCTTCCAGTTGAGAATTGTTTTCATGGTATATCCGAAGAGACGTAACGCAAGACCCAACCCATCCCAAGCTTTCCTTAGACCTTGAAACCACGCGACCGTCTGCGACCACGGGCACGCTCGAACTTGCGACCCTTGGATTCGACGTAGGGTTTCTATAGATGGTGAGCATATCGTAAGACATAACTAGAATGCCGTGTCGTCCACATACCTTGTGCTTGTGCGGGCCGAAGCCGAAGTGCTTGACTGCCTCACGGGCGTTCTTGGGGCCGCGGAGCAGCAGAGTGTTGCTGCCAGTGGGGGCGCGGAGAGCCAGCTGGTCAAGAGTCAAGGCCTCACCACCGGCAGCAATGATGCGGGCACGGGCGGTGGCAGTGAATCGCAGAGCAGCGATGGAGACCTTGGGAACCTCAAGCAGACGGTTGTCATCGGTGACGGTACCAACGACGACGATGATCTTTCCCTCCTGGTCCTTGGAAAGCTGGCTCTTGACGCGCGAGAGGGAGACGGGAGGTCGGTTGATGCGGGACATGAAGAGGCGGCGGAGGACGACCTTGTTGAAGTTGGAGTCCGTTCGGCCTAGATAGGAACTGAAGTTAGTATCTTCTGCATCTCTAGAAATACCTAGTCCATGGAAACTATGGTATGGAGTCGAGGGGAATTACTTACGGGCCAGGAAGCGGTACAGCTTCACCAAGAGCTTGAGGTAGACATTGTCGCTCTTGGGGGCCTTGCGGTGAGTGCTGCGCACGTGGTGGCGGTCGAGATCAATACCTATTCAGAGAAAAAGCCATTGTCAGCTTTTTTGATTCGAATATGCTCTATTGGGCGCATCCCGGAGGACGATTGCCATTTGTTCGCAGAGAACGAGAGAGACGAGCGACGACAAGGTAGCCCATCTCTCAAGTTTCCACTCGCATAGAAACCTCCAAATAAATAATGAACGTACCCATCTTGACGGTGACTCTTCGTGATTGAAAGAAAGAGAGTCGATGGGAAGGGAAAGGCTGTTGCTGTGGGTTAGTAGAGACTGGGAAATGGGAAAATATTAGGCGGGTCACCGAAAAGTTAGAAATCGCAAATGATGGATAGAATTGTGTGGGTGAGCGGTGACCACCGGCAGTTAGGGTTGGTGCGAAAAGTTACGTTAGGTACATTGTACTACTAGCCGCTGGGTTACATAATGTAATACAGTCATGCCCAGCCGATAACTGATTAGGTGCATAAGTGGTCAGTGCTTATCGAGATTCTCCCATTAAAATCTACACTGTCTTAACCATTCCCAAAGCCCATAGTTCTCATGAATGCGCGGAATACCTAAGGTAGACCTGTCTAGTTTATGCTTATACATTTCTTTCAATGTAATTTACATTTCCGAGTAGAAGCCACCTGAATTCAGATTCATTTCAATTATTCTATACAAAATGCTGCCTTGAAGCTATACTTTCAACCGAAGGATGACCTCCTAACCGGCCATCTCTGGCCTTCTCTCCGTATGCATGCTCGACACAGCATTATCAGGCCATATTTCTGTAGTCCGTGGCCAACTCTGTTAGCTGGACCAGAATCTTCGAGCTCTATGTCTGTGTTTGTCTACCCTTCCCTGTTTATCGCGATTGATCCGCTGTCCCGCTGCACCAGCCCTTGCTGTAGTGCATCAACGCCATCCCACCAGGGATTCTGAACTACCTAGCGCATGTCTAAACGTAGTTGAGTACAGTCTGGATTAAATCCAGAATAAAAAAAGGTATCTAGCTGATTCAGCCTCCCATTTATAAGACTAGCGGTTCTGGCTTCAAGCCGACCAAAAAGTCTCGAGTAACTTCAAAGCTGAGCCAATTGGCGGCCATACTAGGTGCAACCTTGAGCAGGTTCGGAATGAGGCCCTTGTATAGCCCCCGTGGACCTTCCTGGGATATTATCACTCTGACCGCATCTCCAATCGACTTGTATTTATAACCCATGCCGGACATGGTATTGATTTGGAACCTCCGCCGCAAGACGTCGCTGTGCGCCCATTAGCTGAGTAGTAATGAAATCAGGGAAGACACACTCACAATGGATATGTGCAAGTCTGAGCAACAGCTCCAGATATAGCACCAGCAAGAAGTTTGCGTGCGGCGCTGGGGTTTTGATCACCCTCGGGAGTCAAAACTTTGCGAACAAATTCGTACGTCATGAAGTTTAATCCAACCTGAATGATCATTAGTATGCGCTGACCGGACATGTAATACGTCTTGTATGCGGAGCCAAAGCTTACGTATGGAGCTACTCCTGCAACTGTAGGTATTATGCCACGGTATAATGCAGGTATGCCACCCTCCTCCTTATACATCATGGCCATCGTAGTCCACATGCCCGGAAGTTTGTCTTTCGGTGTATTGCCGAGAGCAGCAAATGATGCTGACTGGATGGACAGTCGGGTCCGTACAATATCGAGCGGGTACGTGAAGAAGACTGAGGTGATTCCCGCTATGCCACCACATATAAGTCTCTCGAAGGGGGACAAAGGGGCGCCGGGGTACTTCTCGAAGAAGTGCTACAATTCGTGTCAGCTAGATCAATTCGCGATCGCTTTTAAAGCTATAAATATCATGGATTTCAAGAGGTCTAAACCAATTCGTAGTAGATATAGCAGCTTCTGGAGTGAACGTACCCGTTTGTAGAGGTTATAACTGCCGAACTGCACTGCAGAATAAGGGACGATGCGGATGCAATTGGTACCATTGCCAGCCATGAAGCCTCTCCAACCTTCTTCCTTCCACATCTTGGCAAGTGCCTTGCCAACCGACAACTTATATTCATTGTGACCGGCGCTTTGTACTTGGAAGAGAATTTTGAGACGTTCGAGAGGCGATACGACTGTTCGCGACACGGCACCAGCGACACCGCCGGCGCAGAAAGCAGCGACTACTGGTTGAGAGATGAAGTCACTGAACTGCGCACCAGTACCTCCATTGGCGTACTTGGCCTTGATGTCCTCCGAGCTCTGTAGGATCTAGTCAGCTATCGCTGCGAAGGTATMCCCTAGTTTAAGGACGAGCCAGTATGGAAGAGGAGCAGACGTACAGCAGCCATGTTGGGACTTCAGCTGTGCGAATGCTAGGGGAGTCGGTCGGCGCGGCGGGACGTTATAGGCGACGTTTGATTCGCACGGGGTCGAGGTGGGTTGGCCAACAATTTCGCGCGCGGCTGATACTTGGGCATGTATATCGGGAGATAGGGATATTTTTAGATGCGGCTACGGCGACAATACAATTTTTATCGGGAGGTTCTTGACGATGCGAGCGACATAGTCGAATTTATAGGACGGGTTATCCAGGACAAACATAGGTAATGTCGGTAACTGCGCAGAATTTCCAGGTATGCTTTGGTTTGCTCAAGCGCGTTGCTCTGTGTTCTGTACTGTCAGATCATCGAATTGATTGTGGTATATAGAAGACTCATGGTCGTCCACCTCCTGAATATATGGACCAATTATTACAGGAGCAATAAAGCGAGTGTAAACAACGTATTGCTTAAGACGCGAGACGAGAAAAGATGTAAAGGGGGAAGATAGAAAATAGAGCTAGAAATTTTAAGATAGTAGAACGAAGCTGGTAGGTTCAAAAGTGAAGTCGGGAAATCGGCCAGTCGGAGCTTGGAGAAAAATTTGGGTTTGGAAGGGGGGGAAGTCACTTGCTAGACTCACCTGAGACTTCACTACTGACAATAAACTGCAAGTGACCGTATCACAGCCCGCTGCTAGGTATTAGACTGGTCCATACGGAATCCACATAAACAAGAGCTACATACATGTAAAGGTAATCAGTTGATACGTGTATGTATTCCCTGTACAGACCAAGGAGACGTCTCCACCAATACATCCTCAAGTATGTATGTAATATCAGACAGGATAACTGTTGAAGGGAGTATGTAATGTACTCTATTCCAAGTTGAACGCATCAAGTTCCGTACATTACAGAGGAATAAACCACAGCTAGCGCCCGCTCCTATCAAAAATAAAGGTTTACTTTGTTAAGCTGCAACGGTGACGCCCCGATTTGCGACCCATCAAGTCTATATAGATGGGACGGGAAGCATCGTGCAGGCCAATACAAGGCTTGGGGCGTCGCAAGATAACCTCGGATTTGCTGATTTTCTGCATGAGGTACGACAGAGAACCGTAGAAAGGACACATTCGTCCCAAGACCCCTGACTAATATGACGTTGGAGGAGGATTGGCTACTGTCTGAGCCAACAGTCATTCGACTCTAAAACAATACACATGCATAGGATCTTCATCCGATTACCCAATGTCTGGTTGGCTGTCTTTCTGCCCTTCTCCAATATCTATTGATGAGCTCCTCGGCGGTCTTGTACATATACGTGCTAGCGTCGACGGTTATTGATGGAGCTTCTAGATAGGTTAGGTTTGGACCTACCGCAGAAACAGCTCTATTATTTCTAATCTCTCTACATCTTCCCCCTTTGCGGGTAACAATCTTGAAGACTTAAGTTTAGAATACGTTATTTTAAGCATTTCAAGTGTTACTGTGTACGTAGGAGGTAGGTACTGAAATGAACTAGGTTTAATACGCCATTTGGCTCTTACTATTCCGTAGGGTAGCTACCTATCCATTGATTCGTATTTATTAACAGCGCCATGACCTTTCAAGGCGAACACTCGACAGAGCTGAAGGCACCACGAAGTCTACCAATGCCAACTTCTGTGCTACGAAAACACCAAAGATTCAGGTGATTATAGTTGATTTGCTCTAAAATTAAAGTCGGATTAAGCCGACCAGGGATTCACCGTCTAGGCATACATCTGGCTACCTAGCTGCATTAAGCTCATCGATACCTGGTTCTCTCAAATAGAAAATCCTAGCAATCTCAACGGCATCGTGTCCGAATTCAGCCTGCCCATCAATCGAGGGTTACGCGTGTCGGGCTAGTAAAATCGAAACTAGAAGATGAGTAACAGCCCAGTGTAGAAATGAAAACCAAACACCCATGCGACAAAGGAGAATGTTGTCACACGTTGCAATTGCAACCCATCGCCGAAGAGTAAGATAGCCAGGTATACTTATCACTCTGCAACGTCCAAGTCGTCGTGTTGAGGGGGAGGGCTGTCGACAGCTAGATCCGATATTAGCGAGACAACTCATTCGGGGGATAAGCCAGGACTACATACCTTTCCGGTCGTCGCCATTAGTACCATTGTCACGGCGATCACGGTCATCACGGTCGTCACGGTCGCGGTCACTAGAGTCCGAGGGTGTAAGCTCCGACTTGACACGAGTCTTGGCTGTGCTAGGAGATTGGGATATATACCGAGGATCCGGGCTGCGAGATCGGTCACGAGTGTCACGACGCTCACGGTCGTAGTCGCGGTCCCGA
The DNA here is from genome assembly GCA_000931505.1 of Hypoxylon sp. E7406B. Taxonomy (NCBI): domain Eukaryota; kingdom Fungi; phylum Ascomycota; class Sordariomycetes; order Xylariales; family Hypoxylaceae; genus Hypoxylon; species Hypoxylon sp. E7406B. The sequence goes on along the minus strand of JYCQ01000034.1, from coordinate 756,379 downwards.
TCCCGGTCACGGCGGTCATCCTTGCGAGGAGAGTAATCGCGAGTGCTGCGACGAGGAGAAGGGGAACGACCGCGGCGAGGGGATCGACCTCCACGGTCACGTCTGTCACGGTCACGGCCACTATCGAATCGCCAAGACGCGGAAGGAGGKGTACGAGCCCACTACACACGTTAATTAGCCATGATCAACGAATGATATGGCGGTTGTTGGGGATATAACTTACCTCGATCTTCAGAAGGTCATCACGGCCGATGCGCTTGTTGTGCATCTCGTGATACGCATCATCGGCATCACGACGATCCTCATACTCCACGAAGGCAAACCTGAAATCGGGTTAGATCACACGTAATGAAGCACACCTTCACATTGAACTTACAATCTACTAGATGCAGATCGCGGAGCAGGAATGTCGCAGCGAACAAGGCGACCATAGCTAGATAAATTTTAATGTCAGCAATCAACGCAAAAAAACAAGTGACTTTCCCAATGATTTGCATCGTCTGCATGAGGCTTCGAACTTCCATCGCGGTGGTCAGGGGGACGTGGAACGATGCATCATTGCGACGCCATACGACCGCTCGATCAAAAGAGATGAGATGCTGAGATGGATACGGAGGGCGTGGAAGGCAGAAGCGTGGAGTAAGAAGACGGATCGAGGACTCGAACGAAGCCGAGAACGACGAAGCGAGGTCGGGATGAGGACGAGAAAGCAGGTGACATCGGACACCGCATCCGTAGGACGGTCGATCGATTCACCGACGAGGATAATGGACATACCGTTCGAATTCGTAGGCGAGGTCGCGAGCACGCGTGCCATGGCTGAAGCCAGTCACGTAGAGAGTGGTACCTCCTCGCGACATGATGGCTGTTTGATGATGGGGAGGCAAGAAAACGGAACAAAGGTGAATTTAGCAAGGGTTAATAGACCTGACGATGTAAGGTAGGAATTGATTGAGAAGGTCGCGTGTCAGGGGGCAATTTGACGATGAACAGGTCCCCAGCAACAACAGGCGGTAGATGGAGTTCGTTAGAATAGGTTGAGGTTGTTCGGTGGTTGGCTGAAACCATAAAATTTGATTCCGAAGGAGCGGTAAATCCTCGGCGGAACCCTGACCCTTGTGACACAGTGTCAGTTTCCATATCATTCAGCAGGATGCAGCAACACCTGTGGCGTTATGACGTAGCTGGTTGGCTACCTTAGCGTCTGTGCAAGTACGGACCCGCCTGCCTTCTGGCCAATCCCGCAGCAGGTACATGCACGTATTAGTTACATCAAGTCAATCTGCAGTGGAAGCAGCGCAGAGCTGACACTGACAGAGGATGCATCACTTCCTGATTCATATAACAAACATTCAACATCCAATAGGCGTGTGGGATATGTAGGATATGTCTCGTGGTGCCCATCGCTAAAGACGCAACATGTGCTGATGTTTCGGTCTAGCAATTGGCCACAAACGTTGAAGAGAATCACAAATTACGTATCATTCGAGCAAACACTTCTGCCCTTTCTAAGCTATCCATGGATGCGTGGTATTTCTTATGAAAATCTGAGATATTTCCCCAGCTGACCAGAAGCTTAATAAGTGTTTATATAGCCTCAAAGGTTCGTTGGCCGTTTGTGGCTTKCTGATATCACACTACAAAACTTGACATACTGCACATAAGCTGCATGATCCATCAAGTTGGAATGCCGTACGAAGAAGTAAGCATGAAAAGTGAGACCATCTACATGTCTATTGGGGTTTCTAACGCAGTGCTCACATAATCCTAGCACATTAATTCCCACACTTCAAATCCTGAGCTGAGTTCTGACCGTGAGGCAATTTTCGGAAATCTCGATCTATTCGACCTGGGGCAGTCCAGATCATTACTCGTGCATAATAAAAAAATGGTTTGGGGGATGGTTGCGTGCTACTGTGTGAATAACACAGATGTGAGATTTTAGTYCCCGCCGCTAAGAACGGTTTATTTGCATTTGAAGTATTTCAGCTGGTGTTCTAGGGGGGCAGGTAAAGGGGGTTGGTCATAGCTAGATAGCTTCACACCTAAACTCGATCTCTAACGCCTTCAACTCCAGGAGCCTCGAACCTTTGCCTTGTGTATCCGGTTCTTTTCAACTGTAAACCCATCAGATCGATCTCCAAGCTTCAGATATCCCACAGGCTCAGAAAAATACCAGTTCGCAACCCATCATAGGATCAAATACAAGCTGCATAGCAAACTCGGCCCTGTGAAGATGCCAATCCAAAAGAAAATATTACCAAGCGTCTTCTGGTTGCGGAGCCATTTCATCCGACTCATCTTCACGAGGGGAAGCTGACACATTTGCAAGATGAGCAAATATCCGCGAAGTTTCTTGAATATGCACCACATGATAAGCTCATGGATGCAAGCCGAGAGGAAGAATGTGATGAGTGTTGCGGTATGCTTATTAACTCGCAAAGACGATATCGAGCTGTGATACACGTGTCGCAAGAGGAAATTATGAACGGGGCGGTTCCAATCGCGAGCGTATTGATCCCATGAAACTATACAACGGTTAGATTCGACGCAAATGAATGCCAACAAGATTTAGGCCGATAGCGAGTCGAAAACGTACCGCTATTCCACCATGCGTCGTAAAAACTTCGATCCGCAAAGTAAGTGAGCTCGGCAAGTATGTTTAACACCGTCTCCCAGATGAGATACCAGGCCAACTAATAACAGCAGTCAGCAAGAGCAGAATTAGTAGGGAATGAGCCGTGGTCCCATCACTCACCATGTATTCCATCATAAAAGGGAATATAAGATCACTTAGCATCCAGGGGAACTCTCGGAATCTTTCCGCAACCGTCCAACCCGCCTCCTTCATATAGACAGTCCTCATCACGACAGGGTATATGAAAGCTTGGGAGATCATTATCATAACAAATATGACGCCGACAAGGGCACATATTTTCTCGGCCACGTAAGACCAGTCGATACTTTCGGACCTGGGATACTGTAATTCATAGACAACGGTAGGCAGCACGATGTATTCGTAATGGTTGAGGAAAGTCAGGTTATTGGGATAGTAGTGTGCAGGGTCTGTTGCTTTGCCTCGAAGCTCGTCCGTAAGTGCGTCGACTTCCCACTTGATTAACCTCTCAAACACATGCAATTGCTCCATATCGAGTGGTTCTGCTGCTTCGATAGCACGAGATATGTTCTCGATATCATTTTGGTCAGCCGATCGAGACTTGGACAGTGAACGACGTCTCTCATTGTATTCATCTGCCGATGGTGGAAGCGCAAGATGCGACGTGGAAAGAGCAGAGACTCTTGGGCTAGTGAGCGATGGCGATGTCACCGGCGAGATGCTCTCCAGCTGTTTTAATTTAAGGAGGAGACTCTAAGGTAAGTGTAAATGTTAATAGCTTGGCCCCACAGACTTTTGTTTCAGGGAAGCGTCGAGCGAACGGAAGAAATAAGGAGATGTTTTAGTCGTAAATGGCTAATGGAATCTCTGTGGCACGGGGACCGAGAATACTAACCTGTCGCTTCTTGTAGACGGTAGAAAGATGGCCGTTGTAAAATGCGTAGGAATGCTGCTTCATCAACATGACGAGACCATGGAGCACAAAGAAGACGGTGTCTTTAATAGTAACAATTAGTATACAACCCTGAGTATGAGATATGAATAATTATCGTGGACATGTACTTGTAAGGGTAGTGAACAAAATATATCAACTAGGGAGCGAACTTACGTGTCCATGGCCAATCCCTCACAAGGGTCAGGCCAACTACATTCGCAATGAAAATAGTCTGCCAGATCTATGAAATCATGAGCCAACAGAACTTGACCGTAAAAGCTGCAGTAGAGGCTTACATTCTGTAATATCCATCCCGATCTTTCCCAATTAATGTATTGAAGGAAAACAAGCCGTTGAATGATCCAACTGACTCCAGTCATACCGCACATTATCCCGTCAGAAAGCAAAAGCACGACAACTAATTCTAAGAGTCAACAATTTTGCACAATTTTCTTTGCCAGGGCTAGATAACCGGACTTACCATCTCTTCGGAACATGGTTTTCATAATCTCGTTAGTGCCAAGAGGATTTCCGGTCTTCCTCCAATTCTCAGCGGCCATCTTAATAATAGAGATGGCCACCGCGATCCAGAACAGAACGTAAAAGCCGTGGAACGGACTATTCGCGGCATCTTGGTTTTGTCTGTCGAATGCCGAAAACTGCCTGGTGAAGACCATGTCCCTAAGCTTTTCACGTCTAATTGGTGACCGTTTGTCTCGCTCCTATACAGACGTTAGTGCTATTCGTAGATACGAGGAATGAGGCCCGGACGAGATGACTTGCCCTTTCTAGACCCCTTCTTAATATCTCGCGAATCTCGGCATCGTCGCTGGCCACTATGTATGTCTTCTTCCCCTTGCCCGCGGAACGGAATTCAGGAGTAGACAGAGATTGGTGAAGCCGTTCCGAACTCGACCTCTTTTTAAGTTCAGGGTTCCCTATGGACAGGATCTCAGGTGTATCTGAGGCCGAATTGTCGTATGAATCAGTCCCCGGTCTCCGTCGTAACAGAACTGACTGTAGCGACTTGTCTCTAGCCTCATAGCCTGATTCACTATTACTGTCTGACGGGGTGTCTGGGGCACGATGTACAGCCTTCAAAGCTTCGGCTAGAGCAGCTGGATGCTGTGCTTCATTTCTTGTATGTCCGTCATGAGAATTGATGTCCTTTGCATGGTGATCCCGGTCGCGGGCGGCCGGATGAGGTTCGTTTGCTGCGGACATGGTTCCTAGGAATGGCAAAGACGTCAGACTAGACTTGGATTCCTCAAGAATAAAAAGTTTAATTAATACCAATGCACCGGCACTCCCGGGGACTCGGTATTGTGTTGTCAATGGGATGCTTGTCTTGATAGGTCAGAAGTTGAATAGGATTATCAATTTCGCTATTGCGAATGGGCAATCGGAATGTGACGATTTATAATAAGGCTAGTACCTAAGCCACAGTAGGAGGTACCTATGTTTTCCGAGTCACTATCTCGATCATTCGGATCAATCGTATCGAGCCTTGCCACCTGACCTTTTGCACGGCCGGCGCAACCGGGCAAGTCCACTGGATTTCCAGGTAACAAAACTTCCGCTGAACCCGGTTGGACCCTAGTTGCAGGAAATTTGTGCGCCGTTCCCGTCCGGCGACGAAGCTACTTAGCTAAGATTGATTTCCCCCTAGCGGACCGGGCGATGCGGGATCTGACAGGCAAGGTCACAGCACAAGGTGCCTGAATGAAATCGCCTGGGTATTGTTATTCAACAATGCCGGTGGAACCTGTCTCTAAATCGAGTCTTTGTCCTACTTCCAGTGCTCGTAGCGAACCTCGGCGGAAACCCGTAAGCCTCGGACAGCCCCAAGGTTGGAACATTCGACGTAATGCGATTGTCATGTTCCCATAACTGATGAGCTCTGGCGGCAAAATGGTGGGGCGCTGTTACACTGCATCCCTTACATACATCTTCACTGTATATCCCACCACCTATACGGTAGGCACACACTATTGGCCAAATATGGCACCGCGTTCGACGACCCGAGAGAAATCGCTCAATATAATATATTCCTTTTTGGTCTATCAACAATGCTTGAGCGAAGAATGAATTTCAAAATATATCAAGGCTAATCGACAACGCAATAAGCTCAAACGTATCGTCGTCAGATTCCCCGACTTTTCCAGTAACCTAGGGTCCATTGCCCATTTCTTAAGCTGTGAGAAACTGAAAGAAAAACAGAGCTATCTACTGCATCTTCTCATAAGTAGCCATAAGAGAACCTAGCATGCATAGTTAGTAATCGCTTCTGATTCTAAGTTTCAAGAATAGGGATTCCTACCGATGAATGTGGTAACTAGTCTGCTGCGAACCTGGCAAATATCCTCAGGGACCAGCCAGATAGTCGCGCCCAACTTTCTAGCAATGCTGATGCTGAGCTTGGCATTCAGGTATGCATCTTCCTCGGTCTGTCCAGGGGTGACAAGGTCGTAGTCAACGTAGCTGCTCTTCATGCCGTTCAGTACATCTAGGAAGAAGACACCGCTGCCGATGGCAGGATCTTTGAAGGATCGAACCGACGAGTTACGGCCTCCTTTTCGAGACATGTCGTTTGCCCATCTTACCATCTCTGCATCAGTGATCTCCCGTTTTCCTAGACGCTGCGCTAGAGCAGATAACGTCAGGGTTATATCCTTCCGCATCAGCTGCCATACAAGGCCCAGCGTGAGCAACTTGTTTCCGTCTGTGATGTCTGCACCTTGAATTCCGACCAGCGAGAATCCATTTTGTTTGCCAAGCTCAACTGCGTAGTTTGTGTTCTCGACAGCCTTAAACCTCATCAACTCGCCACCGTGGGCGGGTCTCTTGTTCACGTGTCTCCAGTTAACCGATCCCTTGATAACCTTGTCGTAGGCTTGCATCAGAATGGTACCGTCACGAAGATCGTCGAAGAAAGAGACGACAGCTGGCTGGACGTCGAGACTGTTGAGCCATAAGGTGAACACTCTGGCTTCCCGTTCACCTTCGGCATCAAAGTCTTCTACTTGTTGTTTCTCCTCCTCGGTAATCGGGTCTAGGGCCGGATGAGTGTTGAACAAGTTAGCGACAAAAGCTAGGTTGAGCTTGGGGTTCCCTGCCACAAGGGAGGACGGGGTTAGAAACTTTCGGCAACCGAGCTTGTCGGCGTCGACCAGTACTTCTTCTGCTCGCTGCAATAGATCGCGCGTTTGGAGGGGAGCTCTGCTGCAGCCGTAATCTCGCCCAATTTGTGCTAGCAGAACTGCATAGTTCTCTCCATCTTTCACGTCGCTCGAGAAGTTGCTGACTCGGCGCTGCCAACCAGCTGCCTTAAGGTGATAGTTGAACCATCTCAGAAGAATTTGCTCGGGAGGCAAGCGCAAAAATTGCTCCAGAGTCTCATCTTCTTCCAGTAGTCTATAGAGCTCGGGGTGAAGTTTGATATCAATCTTGCCCAAGAGACCTCTTCGAATGATCTGCCAAATCAGACCCAGAATCAGGTGCTCTCGAACCTCAATGATATCACCAGCACCGATATTGACAACAGAGCATCCGATACCTTTCGCAGACTCGATGACAATGTTGTTATTCTCTGTCATCTGGAATGCGTTCAGCTTCTTGACTTTCTTGCCGGGAACGTTCAATACACGTTCGTCAATCGTGTCTGGGACGCTGTCATTGATGAGCTTGGCAAGCACAAGACCGTCTTTACATTCGTCAAACATCTCGAAGGTGTCGGTGGGAAAAGGCAATCGACTCCCTATATCAGGATCGCCAGCCAATACGGCGTTGATATGGCGGGTAAATTCGGTTCGTTCATCTTCGTTGATGGTATGGGTGATGTTGGCACTGGAGCCTTGAACGTGGATCTTGCCGATACTTCCTTTGGAGGAATGTCCGCCCGTCCTTTGAGCTACAACGCCAGCGGGAGAAGACGGCGCGGCGCCACCAGTGTTCATACGTCGTTGCGCAGGAGACGAATCGCGGAGCTTAGCGATGAGCTAGGCCGATATTAGCACTATAAATCCGGCGTTTTCCGTGTAACAAAGTGCAACTTACGCCAACATAGTCTTCGAGTTCAACTCTTCTCGAAGAATCAAGGTCGACTTCTTTTAGGGCCTGCCTAACAACATCGTACGGCTGTCGCTCGCTTTGCTGAGTAGCCTTGATGGCGGTAGCTTCATCAATGTAGCCCTTGTCGTCGACATCTAATTTGCGGAAGGCATCGGTGAGGGCGAAGATGTCGCCTTGTTGGAATTGAGGATATTTCCTGATCGCAACCGTTAGATCGGCCAGCTAGAAGATAGAAACAGCCGTGGAGTTGTTACCTCTGAAGCTTGATAACGTTCATGACCAATAGACTTCAATTTGGAAAGCTTAGAGAGCTGGCGATGGCGGTTGATTGGACCAAAAGGTCGAATGACAGATCGCGGTATCTTTTGAGTGTCGGCTCGTCGGGATTCTTAGCCTAACTGCTGATGGTATCTCTAATCGCGAACACTGGGGGAAAAGCCGCCTGCTTGCGATCTGGGCTAAGTTATGTAGGGGAATATTGATAAAACCTCTCAAATGTTTATGTGTCCTGCCTAAATCAGGCTGCCTTCAGCTGTTGCTGTCAGGTAGGAAGTTGGAAATCTGGGCTGGAGCTGCGTGCAAGAAGTTCAGCGGGGGAGGGGGGCGAGCGCCAAATGCTACTGCTGCGACACCGACGTAATTTCATTCATGCCCCTTGGGCCGCAGCCTTGGCGCCTTGGCAAAACCACCAGCCACAGCCACTTGCGTAAAGCTCAACGCAAGCACAATTATGTAAGCAGATAGGCAGCACACAAACTCAGGCTTGCACAACTCGCTTTGTAAATATGCACATTTATGAAAACGAAGCTATTCCTACCTGTAATAGCGTACTTGTCTACATTTTGAGATTGGTCCAAGGAACCATATGAATGGGATATTATACTTCGATTTGATATCAACGCTTAGCACCGTTGACCTTATATGAAAAGGAAGTTTCCCTGTTTAAATCTATCTGTTTTGTGAGAGACGGACTTCTAAGAGTCTAAGTAGTCTAGGTGTATTCACATCAATACACCTTCTACTGGCTAGTCTATAACAGGAATCGGCTCGTTCCAACACCGATTGTAACACCAAAAGAGAATCAGTAACATTTCATATTATAAATTATTATATAGATATATACAACCATCCTCACTGATCGAGGCTTCTGCGGCATCGACAGTTCTAAGCTGTTCTGATTATGTACCTAACCTGATGAGCACAGCTTTGAAGTTTGCAAATGTGCACTCTTGTGAGACGTAATTTAAGGGGACCAGATGTCCATGTAACAGACCAGATGCTTAGGTTTTGGGCGGCCAACCACAAATAATAGATTCTTAATAGAGTACCGGAAGGCTCTGCATCAATATTTAGGCTTCGGAAGCCGGTATTCGAAATGGTTCGCATTGGGAGCGTAGTCCAGTGGACCTCTTGACAACTCATCCCGGCGTTCAAAGCTAATTAGATGTGCCTCCAGGCGTAGGGCGATTTAACCAAGCATCTGTCATCGTCTTAACCACTAGGTCATGTTGCTATCGTTACAGCAATCAGTACGATCCGTGACAGGTGTATAGACTCGAATCCGATGGATATATGCACCCTGTCCTAACTCCTCATTCTTATGCTACACCAAAAACCTCATCAGGAGTAATCGTGAAGTTCATGGGCGGCGCGACACGTTGGTTGTACCTGGCCTCGGCCTTTCCAGTGTAGTTCCACCACGTCGTTGGGGTGTCCAGGTCAGTGAACTTTATGCTCACTTGGATGTGAGGTTGAGGCAAAGTGCCATTGGTGACGTCGGTTCTCGGGAGGAGCTTCGCAGCAACCACATAAGCCGTTTCAGACTCTCCGGTCGCTGTGCAAGCCTTGTAGTCGGCACCCTCACCCTGGCCACTGCAATAGGCCTTGAATGATGGTTTCGCAGGTTTGGCAGTTGCATTCCCAACTCCTGTGACGTTGAAGTCTAAACAATCAAATGAGCAAGTCGAACAACATATTAAGGGTATTTAGCACCTTACCGTAATGGCAATCACCCACACAACCAGCGGTCCATTCCGTCACCGCCCAACTCCAGGACACACTATCCGCAGCAATCCGCATTACTGCCGCGGATGCAGTGCTGGCACCGGCTACGGTAGCTAAGAGAGAAGAAACGCGCATCTTGTTGGGGTTATAAATACGTAGTGGGGACTCGGGGAAGATGTCGATAGGCTTGACTGAGATAAGACGACTGGTGTCAGTTCCTCCCAATGGAAACGCCTGCAGGATGACGGAAGTCCTTGAGTTTTAACATCAATCCGAGAAACCAGCGTGGTTACTATGCTTTGTTGAATGTAGCATAGCCAAGTAACATTGTTAGATTGTTAGCCGCTTGGTTCCCGTCGGTTGTCTCTTCAAAGGAGCAATGTGGACCTGACCAGTCGTGCGAGGATTACATGTAAAATGGAGAATGTCCGTCAATATCCCTGCGGTGCCTGGTCTGTTCCTGGTCGATCAAAGAGATTTCGACGCGTGTCATTGGCGAAGTAGAAAAGCCAAGCGCGATGGCGCTAGATTATTCTTAATTCTTGGCTGTCGATCTGGTCATATGGGGAATTAATGTTCAAAGACGAAATAAAAGGGGTAACCTCAAGTTCCTTCAGGACAAAGGTACTTTTAGATGCGCAAAGGAGTGCGGTTTCAAGGAAGTATCCGTCCCCCGTCTTAGGTGCCAGCTACGAAGTTACGATCCACATACCCACCCATGTACTTGAATTAATCAACCGCCGTCCTCATCCATCAATTCCATTGTGTTGTTGGATTCGTGCGCCCCTTTGAGTTGCAAGGTTTCTATGACTTAGCGTTCTAAGTATGTACAATACCCCCAGTAAGCTTACATTATGTAGGAATATAAATACTTACCTAGTACAATTCCTAATACTAATGCACGAGCTGAGATCATCAAGATTGGCTTTGTCTAAACGGAACAAGAACAGGGTTCTGTATGCCAGCAGTTCCTAAACACAAATACATGGCTTCTGTGTCTGGATTCGAATATATGTAAGTTGGCTATGGTCTATATTTACTGTACCACCATCGGTATACCAAAAGTAAACCCCCGATAGAGCCTACATATGTAGATCTTACCGAAGCAAACATCGCCAGGTATGTTGACAAGAGAACACCGACGCCCATCGCTCCACACGTACGGGATAGGGATCTATTCACTCGTGAATCCCTGAATAATAATTCTAACAGCAGCCCCGCATGATTGTTTGCTTGATTCAAATATCCCTTAATCCTAAGTCATAATTCAACTCGGCCCTATCAATCAACTCCGTAGCAAAGATGCGCCGGTCTCGGATACCTTGAATGGCCTCGCACCTCAAAAATACGAGAATCTCCATGGCCTCCTTAACCGGGAGGGCTAATCATGAGATACGAGAATCAGCTTGATTTGCTCTGAACGCACAACGCAATGCCGCATATCGATAGAATCATCCCTATCCACGTATCTGATATCTGCTTAGTAATAATTCGCCTTGACGTAGTAACGTAAAGAACTTACCTTTGCTTATGACCTTCTTATCAACCCACCAGTCACCGAGGACAGTGAATAAAAACGCCAAAGTATTTACGATTGGGACCGTCAAGCTCAGCTCTGAGGTGTCACGTCAATGATCTATGTAGTGAGTAGGCCGGGAGTAGAGCCAATTAACGCACCCGCTTGGCCGATAAGTAGGAAGAACCAAACACTTCCAGTTAAATTAATGAGCAGCGGAATAGCATATCTTGGATTCCGCAGTAGATCAACTACAGCGAAAAAGGCGCCGTAGATTTTGCTCTTCAGCCAACTCGCCTTCACGTCATCCCTTGCAAGTAACGGGTGAGCTGGAGGGTTGTGATTTCGGGCCGCTCGCCGAATGAAAGGTGTCGTTAGGCCCCAGGCTAACCCGACAAGCAAGAAGCCGGCTACATAGTTGATAGCTGGTGGCTGAGGTGAAGTCTGGGATGACATCTTGGAAGATTGATCATCACCGTCAAAGGCTTAGTACTGAAGAGTTGGTTGATTGAGTTGTCGAGACGGTCGGGTCTCAATTGAGGCTAAGCAGGATGCGAAATCTACTTTCTAAGCCACAATGTGGCATAGAGTATGGCTTACCTAATGTAAGACATGAGAATATTGAAGTCATTCGGCGACATGTTTGTAGTCTGCGAATAACTGCACCCACCTAGTCGATCTCGAATTAATGATTCTATATCTGTCACATGTTTTTTGGTGCTTTATTTGCCCTCGAATCATAATGGTCTTTATCTCTTTCTCTCATGACATTGTATGCACTTTCAGGAGGCTCACAAAGACCTAACAATATAACGAATACCAATCAAAAGTCAAGATGAGCTACGAGTGCTCCAACTAACCCGTATCAGAACCGAGATAGCACCGTTGGCTCCAAAGGAAAACCTTCTCAGCAATGTCGGGATGACAGCATGATCCTTATATTGCAGAACAATTTATCTATGCTTTGCTGTGTTTGAGTTGGCATCATAATTCGTCATCGTCTTTGTGAAGACCAGCGCTACCCCCAGCTATTTTTTTTTCCCTATCGGCATTGCAATACGAGATTGAAATGGAACCCTTCTGAGAGTAGTGAGATCTAACACCAATTAGTGATTTATTAGTTCACGATCTTTCCGCGAATTAGGGGGTTTTAGCATCGCGGCCGGGCTCATCTAGAAGATTTTCTAGAATAATATGTAGGTAGCTTGGTATAACGTCCCCCATTAGCAACAATGCGAGACTTGTTGGATGTTCTTCTACATCCCGTGGTCATGCAGTAGTGTAGGTACGACTAATGACTAATAGGCGCTTAGCCCCTTTCCATTATGTAGGTGGTGGAATAGTTCTGTTAATGTGGTAATAACATAATCGAAGGGGTAAAATGATTGATGCTGTCATCACTCACTTTGGGGCTGAATCGCGTTTTAAGCCGCACGGTGAAGAGACCTGTGGGCCCTACGCGGTAGTTGTAGAAAGAAGAATTCAGAGCCAATCATTTGGCTAGCCCTGGCTATCCCGCCTCAACACAGGCGGATAGACTTCACATCGTGGTCGGCTCCATTGCTGCTACCTAGTCCACTATGTCACTAGACTGCGTTATGAATCGCAGGGTCTTGCTTTATGTATGTCGGACACCGTATTCGACAGTCGACCACATGTAAATAAGTCCAGCGGTTCATAGAACATCGGCTCGAGKAACTAGGAGTAGCTTTAATGGTGATGACATGAACCTTAACTCGCATAGTCATTGTCGTCATGACTTGAGAATCCATACCGCGACGGAAAAGGGGATTAGCTAAATAGTAGGCGTCAGCGGGAAGTTAAAAGACAAGTGAAGATGGGTTTGTCCGAAGGGGGTTGTCCGAAGGGGGTTGTATAAAGAGGAGTAGAATTCCCTTCAAACCACCTTCTTCCATCTCACATCAACAACAAGAGAAACAACAGGACGAAGCCTCAGACCAGCAACCAAAAATCACTTCTTCGGAACTTATAAACATTAAATTCCTGCTCATCCATCATGCCTTCTGAAGCTCAGATTGCCGGCGGCCACAAGGCTAACCTAAACAACCCAAATACCAGCCACGAGGCAAAGGAGCACTCTAAACAAGTGCTCGAGAACGAGTTTAATGGCGGTGATGGTAGGTGTCAATCCCGTACAATGACCTGATCCAATTGCTAACTACTTCTGTAGTGCCCAAAGCGGGAGATGATTATGACAAAAACCCTAACAATGTCGCCGGTGGCTTGAAGGCGTGGGTGTCCCCCGCTCGTCGAGGCATCTTTGGAGCATCTCAGCTGACTTTTATAGTACTCTCAAAAACCCAAACGTCTCTGGTGAGGCCAAGGAGAGCGCCAAGCAGCGTCTTGACAATATGTAAATGATAATTTCATCTACACGTAGGGTATTCAAACATATATGTTTGGCAACTAGAAGGAAGCGAAATTCCTAAATGTATATTGGTTTCGACGAATCTAGTTGGATTTATTGTAGTTAAGCAGAATATATCACGTTACTTAAGTAGTGATGATAGTTTGACAATTCTGCTTCATGGATATTTGACACTCGTGCCCACATGTCTATGATGTAAGCGCTAAATACTCGACATACCAAACACTTTGACTGCGCTCAATGGTTCCAAAAATTAGCTACAACGATGTTAGCATATAATATATCTTAAAAAGACCTGTAATAGATTGGTATAGACGAATGTATTGTCACTCGCAAGTACCGACATATATCTTCCAAAGCTTGAAAACCTAAAGCTTGAAGATTCGGCTCTGAATGATTGGTGCAGGTGAAAACCTTGGGTTCTAAATATGGTTATAATTGGCCTGTACAAATTGTGTATAGGGTGTATAGAAGGTGAGCTAGCTTTCATAGTGTGTAAAATTTCTTATGATGAGCATGGACCTAGCGAGAACGAGGTCCAACAATAGCATTGACGGTCATAAGATCAGCTGATATGGTGCTTAACCGACCCAGCGGGGTTGATCTGAGCCGTTCGGAAAATATTTGCGGTCGCGTCATTTAGGTCATTTAGGAGTCTCGGCACGGTGCAGTGCCTCGTGGATTGCGCGTCTAGGCTGTGTAGCGGTAGGCATCGACATTTCTGAAAACGGACAATTGTGACACGGCACTCCGCGAATTAATTTCCACCAGACGACCTGGTGAAGAAGATGACATGATAGTATGCTCAGCTAAGTTTTAACGTGTTGCAGAAATAGATATGTAACGGGGGAGAATCAAGATAATTGGAACCAAGCCAGGCACTTTATCGATACACGTTACCCCGATCCGACGCGTCTATTGGCTGCAGTCCCACTAAACAAAGCCCCTGTCAGCTCATCTTAGCATCGAGGGCTCGTTTTTTGGGGAGGCGGGGTGCTGAGCTGTGGAGGTCCCTGGTAGGGGACATAGTAGGGAGACGGCAGGGAGAGCGCAGGTCTAGTGCGGTTGCACCAGGAACCGACAGGGCAATTCAGCCAACCAAAGCCCAACCTCATTGTTTTCGTCMCCAGCCACTGAATTGCAACCCGCTGCCCGCCTCAATTAGGTATGGGTCTCTCCTTGCGACCTGCGAACCTGCAAGTCATCGATTTCTCTTCTGCACTCTCCTGCGTCCGCGGGCATAGTCCAATTGGTTTTACTTCATAGTATTGGATGTTTACCTGGTCCTCTCGTTCATTGGTTTCGTCAATTTTAATTTTATTTCTCGTTCCAGTCGTTCAATAATCAACTCTCGCTCTGATCATCTTATCGACTAAGCGTCGTGCAGCTCAGTGTAATTGAGGCTGGCTGGAACTCGTAAAGTCAACAAAGCCCTTCTCTGCCCTCGATTTCCAACAACAAAGATAACTAAGGCCTACTGCCTCTAATCTTCCTCCGAACACCTCCGAATCTACCAATTGAATGCCATGAGAGCTGGCAGATAACCGCAAGCAAGATGGCTACCAAAACGAAACTATCCAACCCGTTGAACGGCATGCATACCGCCGGCATCTACTCCGATATGAGCATCGATGGACCCGAGATTGGAACCCTCGTCCTTATTGTCGACCGAGCAAAGAACCTCCCGAACAGAAAGACAATTGGGAAGCAAGATCCTTACTGTGCTGCTCGATTAGCTAAAGAAGCAAAGAAGACGACCACGGACATTAGAGGTGGACAAACTCCGAAATGGTGCGTACTCAATAAAACAATTATCCCATGTAGCTTGTCTAACAATTGGATCTGCGGTGTAGGGACCAGGAACTCCGATTTACGGTTCACGACTCTCCTGACTATTACCAGCTGAAGCTATCCGTATTCAACGACGATAGGAAGACGGAATTAATAGGTGAAACGTGGATCGACTTACGTGATATAGTCGTTCGAGGTGGCGGGCAGAGTGACCAGTGGCACAATTTAAATTGCAAAGGCAAATACGCCGGCGAAGTTAGAATCGAGATCACATACTATGACAGTCGGCCGAAGCCTGAAAAGCCAGCAGCCAAGCCAAACGCTGTGGCCCCGAGCTCTGACGCAGATGTCGCCGGTGCCTCTCAGAAGACTGCGGTAAAGCGACGTCCGTTGCCGTCTGACCCCGTCACTGGTCAAGCCCCTTCACCATCAGTGGTAGATCAAGTCCCTACACCACCGCGGCCCCAACCAATTCCTCCAACGTCATTCGCTCCAACCCAGCCTCCGCTACAGGCTACCGAATATGGTACATCGCCCACGAGTAGACCTAGCATCCAACCTGATCAGTATTCTCCCACACATCCGAGTGGGAATCAATACTCGACGCCATCTCACCGAGCCGATCACCCACAGTATCGGACGTTAGACAAGAATTACAAGTTCCCTAATCAAGAAAATGAGCACCCGCGCCATTCGGATTCTGCTTATGCTCGGACGTATGAACCAGATCCTAGGACGTCTTTCAATCATGGCCAACCAGCCTATGAGTCTCCCGCGCCGCTAGTTCATCATCCCCGGCAACCATCAGAGCTCGATGATCGACCCCCGCCTCCTCCAGCACACCGAGTTAGAAACTCTAGTGGCAGTTCACACGAGCTAGTACCCCGTGGTAGTTTTGACATTCCGCAGCACAAAGCTACGCCTCCTATGAGACACGACGTATTGCGGAGCGAAGCTCACCGATACTCGGTGTCTTCCCCGTCATCATCTTATCCGGGACGGCCCATGTACCGTCCGTATGAGTCGGCACCTGATGTACCAAACGCAATACAATTCCACGAGAACGATGTCAACCATCAGTCAGCCTCACGGCACTACTCGTATGACTCGGCATACGAGTCTCAATACCGATCCATGCAGCCGACGGTGGAGGATGTTCCGGAATCGTGGACACCACCAACCGCTAGGACCCGAGTCAGCGGATCCAGGGCGCTGGAGTATGATGAACGAGAGTATCATCAAGTCCCGAGCCCGGCGCCATTAAACTTAAGCGGACGTGGTAGTGCGGTCCAAGGGCATTATAGTCCTTCCCCTCTCCAATCTCAACAGCAATATGATCCCAATGGTCGCAGCCCCTCTCCATCGGGGTTGGACACTGAGGATTACTCCCAAGCCCTCACTCTGGTACCTCGACCATATCGAAGGCAGAGCGACTATTCATTGGGCCATCCGAGTGAGTTGGAAAGCAACCAGGTCCACACTTCTAGTAATTACGACCTAGCTCCAGTGCCTGCGACGTTGGTTCCAGGAGTCGATCCCGCCTTGGCACGTGAGATCTCAGATCGATTCCATCAGGAAAGAAAGCAAGGACGCCGATATACGCAGCCGCCTCCTATGAACACCCCAACTCGTGGTAGACAGCAAAGCGAACCTCCCTCGAACTACCTCGTTCAGTATTCCCCTAATGGCCATCATCCAAGTAGCTCAAGAACATATGATCGGAGCCCAGTCGCGTATTCTAGCGGGCCTACAACGCCTTCGGGGCCGCCGCCAGCTTCGGCGCCTCGGGGAGTCTCTCCAAACCCAAGTCCTAACCACACGATCAAACGCAAGTCGGTTAGCCCAGCCCCTCCTCCGCCTGATAGTCGGAGGCTGTCTGGGGKGCCTTTCGGCCCCGACTCTTATGACGCATTGAATCCTACCATAGCGTCAAGCAAGGATACACAGAAGTCTTCAGAATATACCAATGAAAACGGAAAAATAGTGACTCCAGACGGACGAGAGGTCGATCCCTCGGATCACTTGCCTATGGAAACTTGGGCTCCAGAGCCAGAGCCGAGGAAGCCGGTCGAGCCTCCCCAGACAAGATCGCGTCCTGTCCCCGCAGGCGCACAGCCGATGCCACCTACTGGCCGACGTCCCCCTCGTGAACTCCCTCGACCCCAGTCAATGGCTGGTTTATCACAGGCATATATGCCTTCCGAACCTGTGCCTTCCCCTCCGGCAAGTACGGGACGCAATCGCTTGCAGAAGAAAACACATCGTCAATCAGCTCTACCAGCACCAATCTCTTCGAGCCCTAGTCCACTCGGACCATCAACGCCTCACCAGCGCAACAGTACTCCCCCACGAGCTCTCGTTCGTGCCAGCACTTTCGATTATGAGAACCATGGCCCTGGATCTGCTCGATCAGGGTATGGCAGTGGGCCACCAATTCCTGCTAAGATACCGATGATGAGTGGCGGCTTGGGACCATCCCCCGTGCGAGGCGACGAAGATTGGGCACTTATGGAAGAGATGAGCAGGATTGATATTGGCACAGGCAGAGCACGACGACACGGTGGCTATTGAGAACATGAAGAATCACGAATTCAAGAGAAGACGTTGTATATTATAATGTTTTAAAACAAGGGGGCGTGGCTGGGTTAATGCTTTTGGTATTTCATCCTTTCTCTTTTTCAGTTCTTGCCCAGCATGTCAGGGTATCTTCTTGCACCATTGGGGGACACTCGCGTTTTAAACTTGTTTATATAGACAACATGGAGGACGCATGGAAAGGAATTCTGGTATGCGGACAATGCCGCGGAGGTGCAAATGGAAACTCGTCTAAATTTCAGTTTAGACTTATTGCGAACACCTCGTTGAGTCGAGGCAATTAGAAGCTGGAAAATTTAGGCACGAGGCAACTTCAGTTCTACGGTAGAAGAAGTCTGGTCAGGTATTCTGAAAATACACGAATAATTCAAAAAGCTTCTGCGGTCGTCTCGACTTTTGTAATTTCAAACCAGTGACTCTTTATAGAGGACTCAAATCTGTACAACATCGATCGACATTCCATCGAAACGACGAGACCCTATGACATGCTATATGTATTTTCTTCTTTTCCTACGTAGCTGTCAAACGCCCTGCGGCGAAGCTTCGTTTGTACCCAGATATCAAGCCCAATCCTGAAATTGACTTTATAAATACCCTCAGTTTTCCGACCTGAAACGCCATCGCCATGCAAAAAGGCAACTAACTCGCAACTGTTCCTTGTGCCCCTTGACCTCAGACTTCTGGGTACCGTTGTATATGTATCAAGATGTCAGTCCGTGCCAACCAGCAAGCTCCCCAGCATACCACCGGTTTGCGTCGCCATTTGCGCTCTTTCCACCTCGAG
The DNA here is from genome assembly GCA_000931505.1 of Hypoxylon sp. E7406B. NCBI lineage: Eukaryota > Fungi > Ascomycota > Sordariomycetes > Xylariales > Hypoxylaceae > Hypoxylon > Hypoxylon sp. E7406B. Next base: position 737,678 of record JYCQ01000034.1, on the reverse strand, counting down.
CCGTACCCGCCTGTGCAGCGTCTTGAAGCCAGCCTGAAGCTCAGCGCTACCGCCCACGAACTCGGAGTATAGCTCCAACAGGTGCGTGGCGACGTCGACGCACACGCCCACATACCGCGGGTCTACTATGTGCGTCTGTACCCACTTGAGTATAGGCTGAACTGTGTTCTCGTCGCGGCCCTCGAGAGCGTCGCGCAATGCGCTGCGGTGTCGAAGCGCGACCAGGAGAGTGAGCACGTTCAGGGGCGTATGGTCCTTAGCGCTAGGGTCGAGCACACGGTCGAGCGCAGAGCTAAAGCGACCGTGTCGCAGGTCCTTCTGCCAGGGGTTCTCGCGCTTTGGGCGGCTGAGGTCATTGGCGATGACGATCTCGGGGCCTTCGCCGACCATGTCGAGGCGCTTGGCGGCAGCGTGGCGACGCTTGCGCTTGTTCTTTATCTTATCGTGCGTGTCAATGGTGCCCGATAATAGGGCGGCCATTTCCTTCTCACGCTCGCGCTCTCGCGTGGCTTCGGGTCCTGTGAGTCGCGTGCGCAGTGAGAGCACGCCAGACTGCATGCCCACCGCCAGATGGCGGTCATCGTTGTTGGCGCCGGCGGTGATGACGCGCACGGCGAGGATGGGCGAGGGATACTTTGCGCCCGCGACCACGTTCCATCCCGTCGTCTCGAAGATCTTGACGTGGCCGTCCAGTCCTCCGGACACTAGGCGTCGGCCATTGGACGCGAGCGACAAGGAGGTTACGGTCTTCTGGTGGTTGGAGATTATGTGTTGTGGCTTCGCGGCCACGAGATCGAGAACGGAGATTTGGTTTTCGGATGAGGCTAGGACGGTGGTGCCGGAGGGAAGAGGTAGGACGTCTTCTATGGGCGCGGCGTGCTTGAACGTCATGACGGCTGTGCCTGGTGTTCGCGGATCCCAGAGCTTGACTGTGGCGTCGTAACTGCCGGAGACTAGCATGTTTGACATAGTCCCAGGCATGAAGCTGCCACTGCGCACGTAGTCCGCATGGCCTACAAACGTCGATGTACTCTCTTGGCTAGGTAGATCCCATAATCGCACGGTCTTGTCGTCACTTGTGCTCATGAGAGTCGTGAGGTTGGCCGGCGAGAACTTGGTTGTCCATACCGGCTGCTTGTGGTGCGCCCAGGTCTTGAGAATGGCTCGCGATCCGACGTCAAACACTTGAATCTTGCCCGTATCATCTCCAGCGACCACTATACGACCGTCCCGTCGTACGTCTCCGCTCCGCGCAATGTCTCCGAAACGTGTGATTGTCTTCACCAATTTCCTCGTCCTTATCGAGTAGATCTGGACGCGCGTTCCGGTAGTGACGGCGAAGAAGTCATTGTTGGAAGATCCAAGCGTGGCTGGGCTCGCCGCGGGGACCGTGATGTGGGTAATGGGATATTGTGTTGGCGATGGAATGACGAGTTGGTTCTTGAACGACTTCCAATAACGCTGTTCTGCAGTGATTTGCGAAGGCCCCGACGGGAGCTTCAACTGTGGTAGTGGCGCGACCTCTGCCGCCATCGTTAATGGACCTGATGTCGCTGTCGTGTGTTTCCGTTGGAAAAAACGAATAGCTGAGTTAAAAACCAATCAACTTTTTTTTTCTTAGGGGTCGGTCAATCAAGCAAGTTCCACCGACAGTCTAAATTGGTTACAGCTTAGCTTGGTTACGATAAGAAAATCGATAAAGCGCGTCCTTGCAGGCATGGATTACGAAAGTGGTTGGAGACCTATGTACAAGACCCTACTTCACTTTATTTAAGTGGATCAATCTTGTAAAACTCAGGGTTACATGCACGTATACAAGAGAGCTGCAACTTAATTGAGGTTCCACGAGCAATGACTACTACATCATAACTTACAACATAAGTAAAGAGAACAGGTTGGATAGAGTTAGGAAAGGGTCCAATGTTGAGAAAGTTACGGGAGTCGCCTTCTTCTATAACAGTATACATATGTATGTAGTGGATCCTTGCAGAGTCAGCGCTAATTACAGCCAATAAAATGAGATTTCACAGGTGCCAGTGGGCTCTTTGCTTTCAACTTATGTACTACCAACATGGGGTTTCCCGTCTCAAGCTGCTAGTAAAGGGGACTGCGGGATAGGGTGCCTCGGCAACTCGAAGTGCAAGATCATATCACGAGCCGGAATTATTCTCACCACTCAACGCTTTCAAGCGCGTTGTATCATCTTAATATTTGGTCGCATCGAATCCTCCGTTGCCGTTTTCGAACTGCCAGTTAAGAGCCATGGCCCAATTAAAAGGATACTCCGATTTTAGAAACTTTCTCATCTCCTCATTATACGAACATGTGGCTCATGTTGAGATCAACCGCCCTTCTAAGCTCAATGCATTCACGGAGGAGATGTGGATTGAGCTTGGAAATGTATTCGCAAGACTATCTCACGATCCGGAGGTTCGCGCTATAGTCTTCTCTGGAGCCGGCGACCGGGCGTTCACAGCTGGCTTGGATGTGCAGGCGGCCAGCCAAGGAGGTCTTGTCGGGGATCACGGCAAACCAGATGCGGCGAGACAGGCAACGAAGATTCGACGTCAGATCGTCGAGTTTCAGGACTGCATAAGCCAAATAGAGAAATGTGAAAAACGTGAGAAAGCCATAGCCCCATAATATTCAAAGTCATCGTTAATTGACGGGAATCTAGCTGTAATCCTTGTGATGCACGGCATATCTATCGGCTTGGCTATTGACATAGCCTGCTGTGCCGACGTGAGGATCTGCTCGAGAGATACCAAGTTTGCGGTCAAAGAGGTAGATATCGGCATGGCTGCAGACATTGGGACTCTGAGCAGATTGCCAAAGCTCGTGTCAAGTTTCTCTTGGGTGAAGGATGTCTGCTTGACAGCTCGGGCTTTTGGTGCCCACGAAGCTCTCGCTGTTGGTTTTGTTAGCCAAGTGCTAGAAACCAAAGCAAAAGCCATCGAGGCCGCTACTATGCTCGCATCTTTCATAGCTTCAAAGAGTCCAGTCGCCGTGCAAGGCACAAAGGAGCTGCTGAACCACGCAAGAGACAACACGGTGGCAGACAGTAAGTCCGACTTCAAACACACAAGCAGTACGGATAGCTAACCGAACCAGGTTTAAAATATACCAGTGTATGGAATTCGGCGATGCTACAGTCTAACGATTTCAAAATTGCGCTCTTATCCGGCCTGAAGCAAACCAGACCAAGGTTTGAGAAACTATAGACTAATGTCGGCGGGAGAATTCTTCGTAGTGTATATGTCAACACGCATCGAATATAGACCTCGTGGCATCTGGTCTGAAGAGACTTGATATTATCGATTCAGACTGCTGTCTGTTCTGTATAACTTCCAGAAGCGTCTGCGAGTACCTCATACAGAATACCTAGTGTCGGCGGATGCCATCTTTATTGCACATCCCGATCTGAATCGGAGTCGTCCTCTACGTCGGGAACATTCTCTTTCAATCGCTGCTACATGTCAATAGCTAGAAGTAGAATGTTAAAAAGACCTCGCTCATACCTTGTCTAACTCCGTCTTCAACTGGGCCACCATATTATCTTTGACAACCAGATGAGTCTCGTCGAGGTCCTCAATTATGTACTCATTATCCTCACTGTCAATGCTTATGATGATGGATTTGATTGAGGGGTCGCATTCGACCAAGGTACCTGGGAATATGAATGCGAATCAGCGCCTAAAGAGCTCACATATGTACGTAGTAAGCTGGGGGAGGAGAAACCTTTAATAGCGCGGACCATCCTTCCCACTGTACTGTTGATCCCCCAAGTTCCCTTGCTTGTTGTGGCTTGATGCGGTGTGACTTGTGATCGATAACAGGKAATTTTACTTTATGAAGAGTCGGGAATCTCAGGTTTTCTGGGAACGCCTGGCTTGGTTGTGTTTCTCAAAGCTATAGTTTTAGGCCTTTGTTCTTGTCGACGATAATAATAGGTGCAGTGAAGATATGCCTACGGGTACCTCGCGGCTATGGTAGGCCTTAAATGGAATGGGGTGGGTGAAACTTTCAGCTGGCTGGGGGACCCACATAGAAAGATCTCAGTTCTTCAAATAAAGTTTAGTGCAAGCGCCAAGAAGGTACGTCGGGATACGTACATGCATGTCTTTCTTTCAATGTTCAATGATGTATGTTGGTGGGATGGATGCTAATTGTCAGCTTTTCAATGTACAGCCCTGGAAACAATTCAAATCACTCCGGCCGAATAAGAAAGAGGATTGATGATGGGGGCTGTGTTGACCACACGCCCGGATGTGAAAGCAAATATTTGGAATATCAAAAAATATGTAACGTAAACATCTTTTTCTTTTTTTTGAGGTAGAAATATATGTATGTAATAACACTCCGCCTGGAAAATAGGGGCATTGCGAAGTACGAACAGCACAACAGCAAACCGGTATTGGGTACCGGGGCTGCGGGGCAGTGACGATTTAGCGCGGACCTGGGTCTCGACGTTTACGTACGCCGTCACCAGCAGTCACTAGCGGCCACATGCGTCGCGAGACAAAGCTTGGTCTACTTAATCTTCCGAACTTACCGGATCGAATATCGAATCCCATCTGCTGTGCATACAGTCGATACTGTCCATGTCCTACCTATCTAACATTGTAGCATTTCGTTATAAGAGCCACAGCATTCCGAAAAGAAGTCGATTGGCCATCTCGGCATAGCCAAGACGAAGCCTCCCCTCTTAACTTGCATCATCCCGTGTCTTTGTCGGCCGATCAATACGTTTTACTTCCCTGAACCTCACATGCGGTCGAGCTGCCGTCAACGGTACCGGGAGCTCTTTTGTAGATCTCCTCCCATGTGATGCATTCGCGAGCACAGCGTTGCAGAACCAACACCGCATAATACAACTCAACCTGCCAGGCTTTAGATGAAATCACTACCCCCCATCACCATCTAGTACCACAGAGCACCTCCGCTCTCTATGTCGCACTTGACACACCATATTTCGATAATATCGACTGAGCACCCGAACATCGGCTCTAAATATCTCAGCTGCGCCGCTTCGCCCGGTTTAATATACAATCCATCCCTTCGACCCTAGAACTGAACCAGCCCTTGATCCCAGCCACGCGACTCGCGACAACTTAGAAATCCAAGATGGATTCGGACGATAACGACTCGGGCAACATATTTGCAACATACCCCTTCTCGTGGGTCCTCGTTCCGCTCATCATATTTGTCGGCGCGGGAACGTTGCTTATGTGCTACCGTTACCGTCGCCGTAAGAAGCTGCGCATGCTATACGGCACCAACGCTTTAGAACGGGATTTAGAAGCGATGGGCAATCGGCCAAGACCGAGGGCGCCGAACGAGCGCCGGGCAAGAGAAGGGCGAGGACTAGGTCTCGGGGTTGGCAGCAGGGAGGAAGGCTTGAACGAGCTAGGCGAAGCTCCACCAGCTTATACCGCACCACAGAAACAGCCGGAGGACACGGAAGGTGTTGAATTAAGACCCATCCAACAGCCGCCCGGTGCGACAGCGACAGAGGGAGCCAGTACCAGCAGACCCCCAGCGTACGAAGAGCTCCAACGAGAAACAGATCAAACCCAATCTCCGCCGCCGCCCTCGTCACCGAACCGCCCAGAACCGCCCCCGAGAGCAGTCTTAAGTTCACATTAAACATGATGACGTTGTAATAGGCTCGGATGGAAGGATATATTAGTACATGGCATCGGAGTTCGGGAATAGCATGTTGGGAAACTTACCAATTTTGACGGAGTTGTTACTTCCACTATAAAGGGAGATATTTCGGACGGCGATCCAACATGGTAATGGGTTAGGTTGTATAGAGTACCGGCTACCATGAGATATCAAAGTGATTCCTTTTCTCGTTTGAAGGACTAAATATCTGCAATGGTATTCGCCTTGGACAGGCATCAAGGCGTCTCAGGGGTATTGTAATTTGCTTTTAATGAATATTCAATCCTCCCCACCTACCGAGTTGTCTAAAATGGGTTTCCATCTTGGTTAATTTCGTCTAGATCAACATCCTTTCAAAGTTTATTTTTAATCTATCTGTAGTACTCGATACAAAAGTTTCCATTCAGTATCTTTCAACGACAGCAGGCGGCTTGTTCCCTAGAATTTCGTCGATTCTAGCCAGGATTTCCGGCGTCAATTTATCCACGAACTCGACAGCCTGCACGTTCTCGTACACCTGCTCGGGACTACTCGCGCCAGTAATGGCTGAGCTCACATTTGGGTTCTTCAGGACCCATGCTATGGCTAACTGGCTCTGCTTTATGCCCAGTTCGTTCGCAATGGGCTCTAACTTGTTCACTTGCTCAATGATMCCCTCCCACTTCTCCTTACCTGTCCGCTTCCAGAAACCAGCAATGAACTCGACTGACTCTTGGGCGTACCGCGAGTCGGAAGGAATTCCATTCTTGTACTTGCCGGATAGGATGCCAGATTTTATGGGTGAGAAGACCGTCAGTCCTAGCCCGACCTCTCGGTATAGGTGTGCATACTCCTTCTCTACCTTCTCGCGGTCCAGCATGTTGTACAGCGGCTGCTCCATAACGGGGCCGATGAGGCCCAGTTTGTCGGCATACCGCCACGCTTGCGCAATCTCATCCGCATTCCACTCAGAGGTGCCCCAGTATAACGCCTTTCCAGTGTTGATCAAATGATTGAAGGCGCGCACTGTCTCCTCCATTGGCGTAAGTCTGTCTGGACGGTGCGCATAAATCAAGTCCACGTAATCGAGCCCAAGGCGAGATAGTGAGGCGTTCATGCCCTCGATAATGTGCTTTCGGCTTAGGCCACTATTGTTCACGGGGTTGTCACCGAAGGCGCCACCCCAGTAGATCTGAGGAGGTGTCAACGCCAAGCTCAATGATTTAAGGATGCCCCTTAGGACGTTATCATAATACCTTCGTTGAGATGACAATATCATTTCGTTTCCAGCCAAATTTTCTGATCGCCTCGCCCATCACCTCTTCTGACTTACCCTCTATGGTTTTATTACGTTAGCTCAAAAGCTTTGATCCAGTCATGGAGCTCCCAGGGGAACGGGTGTGTACCTGCGTATCCCTCGGCACTGTCGAAGAAGTTGACGCCACTGTCGTAGGCGGCTTTCATGCACGCGAAGGTTTTTTCTGCCATACATTAGCAATTTACTCATGTCTACGTGCTCTAACAAACCCCACCCTTGTCAACATGTCCACCGTAGGTCAGCCAGCCACCTAGAGAGATAGCTGAAACCCGAAGGCCAGATCGGCCTAAGGGACGGTAGGTCATTTTCGGGAGGCTAGGAGGGGTCGACATTCTGGGGGAAGTATCTCGGTGGTCGTTGTTGGAGTATAGGCAAAGGTAGGCTAGGTAGTTCAAGTTGTCCCGATGGGAGAAGGGAAAGCGTTGGCTTATAAGCTACTTGCTCTCCTCTCGCTTGTCGCTTATTCCGCACACGTAGAAGAAGGCGTTGCGTTACCGGACGTCGTATGCTTCTCGTCTATTTACTCAATCTACCTAATGCATGAATGTCTTTTGTCAATACATCGGAAGGTCATTCCCGATGCAGCTTAGAATAGTTTTCGTCCCCCACTCCAGCTACGGCTAGTATAGTAAGGTAGGTTACGGCTCAAGCTGCTCTAGCACCCTCTTGATGTTGCAGGCGGATTTTCGAGTGTAACGTCACCAAATTTCTAAGTCACCGGCGGGAATTCAAGCATTATTGGTGGCTTCTATAAGCGATGCTTCAACGATTGATAGTTCTAGTTATTGCGTGACAATGGATATTCGTGATCGACGCCTGATACCGATAGTCGGCTAAGTGATTTTGAATACTCGGTGCTGTTAAGTTGGTATACCAAGCAAAAGACACAATTTAAATGTGCTACCAGTATGTCTCCAGTTACAGGGTTTATGTATATTATATACTACTCTTAAATCCAGCCCTGACTCCAACTCTTACTTCACTACTTTAACTCTTCATTCATATGCTATCCCACAGTGATTACTCGGTCGTCTTTCCAGCATTGCAAAGGCGCTTCTCATTTACAAACACCGAAGTTAAATGGGTATATTGAATTCTACTACTAGGAATTCTTATATATATACATAACAACGAATACACAACGGCTATCCAGTAGCTTGTAGAGCCCGTACAGTGTCGTTGCGTTACGTATATGTGAGTATGACTATTAACAGCTTCACCTCAAACTCGACCCATTATCGGTCTTTGGAAAGATACTGGCTATACTACTTGCCTTCTAACATATTGCCGGATGATTCGAAGAATTTATACCTAGATCATGCTTTATCTATTGTATTTGTACATGGCCTGCAGACGCCTAATATGGGCCTCGACATATAAATTTTACTAGCAATCATCTTAGTATATTTCTAATCACTCCTCTGAAATATTTCCTTTAACGATCTGTTCGTAGATGCGGGAACAGCTACTATCCTAAGATTATTCGCCTTATTCGCCTGGAGAGGCTTGTCAGGAGACTGGACTGTCAAAGGTTTGATGCTGGAGGTCTTGGCCCCCTGTTGGCATCTCCTCGTGCAACAATATTATCGTTACCCCCAAGTGAGGTTTCCATCGTGACATGGCTATTCATATATAATTTATGAGTCTATTAAATCAATTTATAATTGCTTACCTAAAATACCACGTACATATACCATATTTTGGTTCCATATGCCTCCAGTAAAACACAAAGGCTGCCTGCATTGGGTCGAGCCTAGAACTCTAAACTCTAATCGTTGGTCTTCTCGGAAAGAAATATACAGTGAACTCCATTGTGAAAGCCAGACTCAGTGAACAATGATATCTCGTTAAGGATGTAGATCTATCTAGGCTTGTAGTTTCCCTCAGACTGAGACAGGCTTTGGCGTTCTGATATTAGGCATGTGGAAAGGGGTAGACCGTGAAGAATGAAAGTCGTAGTTGGAATTCAACTTCGACATGGTAGGAATATATATTGCCGTATAAGTGTTGAGAAGCACTATGTGAATCTAAGTCCACCTGTCTCTCCAGATAAAGAATGCCAGTCAGCAAAAGGTTTCCAAAGACTAAAATCAAACCAAAGGCGGAGACGTCGTTGTGATCGAGATATCGGTACATGCAAGGCCTGGCCTGATAAACTACGCCTGTAGTCTATAATTTCTTCTAGGTCTCTTCAAACCTGATACCTAACCTCTGGACCTAAGAAAGGGGTAGATATATCTAGGAGCTTGGGGTAACTGAGGTCTTGTGCAAATCCTAGGGACGTCCATACACACATCTACACAGAAGGCATCTACGCACCTACACACAAATTTGCACTTGCACACACTCACCCGGGCTCATGCACATGTGCCTTATGAGTTGCCGTGACGATAGGGTAGGTACGACATATCCTATCCGCTGCCTGCCCAAATAGATACAACCTAGAGCACCGCAGTTTCCCAAGCACATCAGGTAGATTACTTACCTACCCGCCCGCCCGCCTGCCCCCCTCAACTACCCACCACATAAGGCACGTTGATTCCCCCCAAACGTTGATTCCTCCCAATACCTCGCCTTTCCATTCTGTTTATTTACCTTCCCCCCAAACCTTGCATCTTCTCACAAGTAAAGGCACGCTGCTTTTTCAACATCTCCGTCATCTCGCACCACAGCACGTGAAAGCAACCTGGGAACCTTGAGAGCACCAACATCTMCCTGCCGGGTTGCACTAACCATACTCGATCCTCATCTAGCCTCTCTAACTCAAAGGTATGTCATAACATCTCTCATTCGTTCGCTCGTCTGTTTCGTTCCTGCTACAGGGCGCCACCTACAACGCGTTGATTCGAGGTTGCCTTCTTTCCTTCCTTCCATCCCCTTGCACCGCCCAGTTGAAGACACATACGTCAACAACTTCAAACCTCCACAGGGTAGAAACTGTGTAGCCGGGGATTATCCTTCTTCGTACCTGGTTTCCAGCCATTTTACCTATTGTTCCGTCCCCAAGGTTGTGTCAACCCATCGCATTTCACCAAGGTAGATGCCCTTCATTAATAGTCCAGTATTTTGGTGGTCTTGTACGCTACACGTTCATGTCCTCTGCCTCGGCGTCGCGTCCTCTCTGTTCCGCGTCTTCTTGTCACAACCCCGATACCATTTGATAAGCTAGCCAGCTAGTCCTCGTCTGGATAATATCTTCTCTCCTTCACTTCTCAAACATTGATCCTCACTTCTAAGTTTTACCACAATCCACGGTTACGCTAATTAAGCAGCTAGGAACTCTCCACGACAATCAACATGGCCGACTGGGGCGCTGCATCCCCTGAGTGGGACGAAGGAGGTGGCGGCTTCCGTCCCATCACTTCTGGCGACAGTGGCGAGTGGAACGGCGGCGGCGGCGGCGGAGGCGTTGGCGAGTTCAAGCCTTCCGATGGCCCCTCGGGTAACTATGAAGGTGGTCCTGGTGATGGTGGAGCCGAAGGCGGAGCTGGAGGTAGCCGAGCTTGCTTCAACTGCGGCGAAGAAGGGTAGGTCAAACCATCAAGATATTGTTATACTAATTTCTAACCCATTCGAAAGTCACAACAAGGCCGAATGCACTAAGCCTCGTGTTATGAAGTGCAAGCACTGCAATGAGGCTGGACATCTTATCCGAGACTGTCCTACTGCTCCCCCTCAGGAGTTCACCGGACAATGCCGAATCTGTCAGAAGGACGGCCACATGGCCAAGGATTGCCCTGAGAAACCTCCCACCATCTGCAACAACTGCCAGGAGGAAGGTAAGGATATATACATATCAGTCGAACTTTTTTTGAATTCTTGGATGACTAATAACGACATTTTCAACAGGTCATACGGCTTTCGAATGCAAGAGTGCACGCAAGATCGACCGATCAAGGTTCCGCGAGGTCTCAGCTGAGATCGCTTGGAAGAAGATCGTGAAAGGTGCATCAGCCAAGGACCTAGACGATGTCAAGGAAGGCATTCAGGAGTACCTGAAAGCCGAACCGAACATTAGCTACCGCAACCTTGAGGATGCGTTCCGCGCCCAGGATATCGGACTGTACTTGATTGCTCTGGAGAACTCCTCGCTCTTGTCAACCCACACGCACATGGACCTTCAGGGAAACCTTGACAAGAAGTATCGCCTCCATTACCGCTGGAGTAACAAGCCACTCCGTCCTCGAGAGACTCAACTGTGGCCGACGCCAGAGGAGAATCTGGAACGTCTGGCCGATGCTGGTGAAACCGTCGAACGCGGCTTGCCCAAGTGCACCAACTGCAATGAGCTCGGTCACATTTCGAAGCGATGCCCGCAAGAGAAGGTCGAGAAAGAGCGCATTGTTATCATGTGCTTCAACTGTGACCAGCCAGGCCACCGTATTCGCGACTGTGAGTCTGGTTGATATTCCTTGCTTTCATTACCTGCTAACGAAGACAAGGTCCGGAGCCACGCAAGAACAAGTATGCGTGCAAGAATTGCGGGCAAGTATACATGCAATCCGACTCCTTTACTACTCATCACTAACCATACGTTTGATTTTAGCCAAGGCGGACACATCGCTGCAGACTGTAAGCAAGTTACATTGTTACTCTCAAGTTCGTTGTTGACAATTTCGTAGGTACTGAGCCTCGTCGCGCCCCTGAGGACCTGGAGTGCCGCAAGTGTGGTGGAAGTAAGTCATCGAGAATTTTCTAATATCACTAAGATTGTGGCTAATTGGGTGTTTCAGCTGGTCATTTCGCCCGAGACTGCCCCCAGGGAGGAGGAGAAGGCGGCCGTAGCCGTGCGTGCTACAACTGCGGCGAGGAAGGCCACAGCGCCAAAGATTGCACCAACCCGAAGAAGATTCAATGCCGTAACTGCGACGAATTCGGCCATGTTTCGAAGGAATGCCCCAAGCCTCGTGACTGTAAGTGTCAAGGACCTATCCCATCTACAAGTTGTGATAACATAGGTAGCTAACCCCACAAAAGACAGTCGTGTGAAGTGCAGCAGATGCGGAGAGATGGGACATACTCAAGTCCGATGCAAGATGGAGGCGCCCCCTCTCGATGAGCCTACTTTCGACAAGCCTAGTCCTGATACAGGCGCTGGTACTAACGGAGGTAACTTTGAGCCTCCCTCACAGGACTGGATGAAGACGGCTGCTGAATCTGCTGCGCCCGAAGGTGACGCTTGGGGAGCACCGGTCAACAAAGTCATCAACGCCAATGTCCAGTGGTAGGCATTCCATGGATGTTTTGGCGAATTCCTCGAAGCCTGAATATTAGCTTCTTCGAGACTCAGGTTCACTGCTTTTATTCCTGAGAGTCTATGCGTCGATGTAGAGGGTCTGGAGAGCTCCGTCTCGCATCACAGCTAAGTAGTTAGACAACCATTTGCGATCACTGCGGAAGATTAAGGAGAATGAAATGCGAAATCGCTATGGAGATAGTTCCGTAATAAACGCTGTGGTCAATAATTCTGTGTTTGTGACTCTGTAAATGGATGTATAAGTGGGCAACTTGCCTGTAATTATGTAGGACCAAATAGGTAGGTCACTACCTGTGTCTTGTAAGGTCCAAATCCCCTAACTCGCTTTACTACAGCGCCTCTTACAAGCCTCGGCACCGAACTGATAGGCCCATCTAGTTTAGGGCTTTGACGTCTATCGCATCGCCGCAACTGCGGTGCCCCCTTCTCCGCCTCGGACACAGTAGACTCACATGCAATGGATGTGAGCGAGAATCTGTATGGGGATCTCTCATACAAGAACAAAAGCGTTTTGGTCCGAATACTCTCCGGTTTCAATTTACCTCCGCCAGTACAGTTGGTGTTAGAACAGAGCATGCTTTACTAACATTGAAGAGAACCCACAGAAATTACACAACGAACTCTTCTACTACTATTAATAATTTCTATTTAATACTAACTTTTGAACGCTATATACAGTGGGTGTCATTTAATTTGAAACCTTTTCTGTACCCATACAATCCATTTAGTGCATATAACCCTGTGAGCGAATAGAAACGCGATGGTAAACACCATAGCATATGGTATATATGAATGCGCTAAYSACATATACCGTTGCATCCACTAAGTGGGTTGTACGGGTACAAAGAAAAGTTTCAAATTAAATGACACCCACTGTACATGTCAGCTACGGTATTCAAGATGTCCCCGGGGTTTAACATAGAGCTGGGAAGAAATGGGGTTCTGCAGGGGGGAGATTACTTTTACCAAAGACGAAATCTAATGTCCAGCTCTTCATCGTGCCAATGGGCCTGTTTCATTCACAGAATTAGTTAGGTACGTTTTTAGGTAATTGAGACGCTACGCTAGCAGCGCCTCTCCCGTCTCCAGCGGCTGAAGACAATTGCCTAAGGGGGTAGTCTACACGTCCGTGGTAAGAATCTTATTAAATTTCAATGGATAAGAGACAAAGGGTTCATATGCCCTAGTTGTTTTCTGCCTGCATGAGTTGACCTCAGTGTGACTAACTTCTTATGTGCTCTCGTATGAGAGCGTGGTCCTTCAAGCCGGCTAACAATTGTGTTGATGGAGTAGAGGAAATATCGACAATGGGGCCGTCAATGCAAAGAGGGTTTATCCACAGGCTCCTTGGCCTTTTTCATGCGGCGATGAGCCATATAAGCTACACGATTGGCGAATGCTACTGTACCCTGGAAGATCGGTCCTTGGCTAGAAAAGCGGCTCACCGAACATGACGAGCTTAGGATGCACATTTGTATGTAGGTACCTAATTTACCTATGGAGTTTCAGGATGACGACGACCCGAGACTTAAGGAGGCCCCTTATCGATAGAGGCAACAGGAGTCGCGACCTGATATTTGCTGGGGCCTAATCTTGGCAAGCGACGTCGAAGCTGCCCCGCAACGGTGGACTGCCCCTCTATATGTACCCCAAATACCCCTCTATAAACATTACGCATTCACAAGCTCCGAATGTAAAGCCCAAGAATTGACTTTATTCTGTCTACAAACACTTTCATAGAAAGCACGCTCTAAATAACCTCTTCGTTATATGGGAATAACTATATAGGAGACCATATCACCAACCGGAATGTCGATAACTATCGAGAAGATCCTTGCTGCTTCTTCGGTAACAGCGCGAGGACAACCCACGCAGCTGTCCACCGATCCCAAGGGAGAACGAATAGCTTATGCCGTAGGTGATCTTGGCATATAGATATCAGGGAATTGGATATTAATCTAATATGGTGACATCAGTCTGGGAAATCAATCTTCGTCCGATCCATCGACAACCCTTCCGATAGTAAACAATATACCGGCCACACAGCACAAACGACGGTAGCCAAATTCTCGCCAAGTGGGTTCTATATTGCCAGCGGTGACGTATCGGGCTCGGTTCGCGTATGGGACTCTATCGAAGCTGTGAATACTAAAGGTACCAGCCGTTGAATCAACAGCAGTCGTGATTTAGATATCCAACTAACACAGCGCTCCGTATTAGGCGAATACCATATCATTTCCGGTCGTATCAATGACATCGCATGGGATGGTGACTCCCAACGCATCATCGCAGTCGGCGATGGGCGCGAACGGTTCGGACACGCCATTACCGCAGACAGCGGCAACAGTGTAGGCGAGGTATCGGGACATTCTAAAGTCATCAACGCGGTTGCCATAAGMCCCCTCAGGCCACTCCGAGCCGCAACAGTCAGCGACGATATGGCTATGTGCTTCTTGCACGGCGCTCCGTTCAAATTCAACTCTAAGTCTACGGGACTTCATAAGGGATTTGTACTAGGCACGGCCTTCTCGCCCGATGGCAATACCCTTGTCACGGTGGGTGCAGACAAGAGAATCCAACTGTACGACGGCAAGACTGGAGAGCCAACAAAGTCAATTGGCGAAGGCGAGCATACTGGCAGTATTTTTGCCGTGAGCTGGTCGAAAGACTCGAAGAAGTTTGTCACGGCTAGCGCCGATCAAACCGTCAAGCTGTGGGACGTAGAGACAGGCAAGGTTACGCAAACATGGAGATTTGGAGGCGAAGGAGGCGTCAGTGTTCCAGATCAGCAAGTCGGCGTGGTATGGCCGCATGGCCGGAACGATGGCCTCATCATTAGTCTCAGCCTAGGCGGAGACCTTAACTACCTGGTAGAAGGAAACCCGAATCCCATCAAAGTCGTCCAGGGACATAACAAGAGTATCACGGCTCTAGGAGTAGGATCAGACGGCAAAGGTCAGACATTATGGACCGGAAGCTTCGACGGTCGGGTTTGCAATTGGGATGTCACTTCTGGCGTCGGCACTGTTGTAGACGGGCAAAGCCACACAAACCAAGTGACAGAGTTCACGTCTAGTGCCGGAAGAGCATACAGTGTTGGATGGGACGATACCCTACGCATAGTTGACGAGTCTGCCAATACATTTGCTGGAGAGACTCAAAAGTTGTCCTCACAACCCAAAGGCGTTGCTTCTGCAGACGGACGAGTGTACGTTGCAACAATCGATGGTGTCGAGATATACATCAAGGATCAACTTGCAGGCAAGGTCGATACCCCTGATTCTCAACCGACAGCTATCGCAGCTCAAGGGCCGCTAGTGGCAGTGGGCTTCAGTAACAATGCAGTCCGGCTCTACAAGGTGGACTCCGGGAATAAGCTAACCCAGTCTGGCGAAGCCAAGAACTCAACAGCACAGATCTCAGCGCTAGCATTCTCGAAGGACGGCTCGCTACTCGCTGCGGGAAACACGGCCGGCAAGATATATGTCTACAAGACGGGGAGCGGCCTGGAGCTCGTGACAGACCGCTGGTCGGCGCACACGGGTCGCGTAACGAGCATCGCGTGGAACGAGGCGGGCACGCATGCCGTCAGCGGCGCGCTGGACACGAACGTGTTCGTGTGGAGCCTGGCGAAGCCCGGGAGCAGAGTCAAGGCGCTCAACGCGCACAAGGACGGCGTCAATGGTGTTGCGTGGGTGGATGGCGGAAAGAAGGTCGCCAGCACGGGCGGGGACGCTTCTATCAAGATTTGGAATGTGGCGGATTTGCAATGAGTCCGGGTGTGTGTGATGTGATGACACGGGGTTAAGTGTAGCTGGGACTACTACTTACCCGGAGATGAGCTGATGATGCGAATGAGTAGCATGAAGTACGTAGAAAATAAAGCGTCTCCATCGATTTTAATAAGTGTTGCCTTCCTGATACTGGTTACTTTATATGCTCTCTATATACTAAGATTGAACTTCGTAGTTACGTCTTTCTCGGTTGCTGCTTACTTAGTTCCATTTGAACAAATGATTATGGAGAGATGCGCAGAACTTGGATACACTAATTCGTGCTTGTCTATTGGGTGAAAATCAGTCTGCCTATAATAGGGTATCTCCAGTATCCTCAAACGCCGAAAGTACTCAAGCCTAATAATCCTAAGGGCTGTATAAGCCTTTTCCAACCTTTACAAGCAGTTCTAGTCGATGTGTACTCTACACTAAGAGCCATCGAGCTCGACCCTGGTCGTCACCCAACTTACGCCTAGGCATCAAGAGGTCTATGACATCCCATAGACCACCCGGGAATACCGATTCTGGGTCAGGCTCCGGCGGCCACTGCTTCCTTGGAGTATTGAGGACCTCCTCGTCGAGTAGATCAACCAGCGAGCTGTTCAAAGGTAAGGTTAGTTGGACCACATACGTCTATACAAAATGGAGGGCAATGATTTCAACGTGGATATGAATTATGTATGACTGAGCAAGACGTACCCAAGCTTTCCCTGGACCAGGAATCCTTGTCTCTCCATCTCCTCGGCAATCTCTGACTGGTGGTTGCCCATGAGCGCCGGGTTGGGCACCGCGATCAGGTTTGTATTGAAGTTGAGCGCATCTAAGATGCTACCAGACCCTATTGAAAAGATATCAACATGAGTTTTGAGGCGAGAACCGCCTGGATAACAATAGATTCAAAGCTCAGGATGTGTCAGCCCATAGTTGGAGTGACATACCTGCATGAGTAATGATCAGGCCCTTGGCTCGAGGATAACGCTCGCCAGGCTTTGATTCGGCAGCGAGACCGAACCAGGCTCGAAAGTTCTTTTTATAAGGGAATCCGATGACTTCCAGATCATCAGGGTCGTCTGGATTCCGCTTGGGCTTGACAGATTCAAAGTAGTCATGGTCGGGTCCGTACTGTACAATGAAATGTGTGAAGTGAAGCGACTTGAGCTTCGCGATGAATGCGTCTGAAAGCACCTCTTCGATGAGGGGCTTGAAGCTGGCGCTAGCTCCCACAGTTACGAGCGCGCACTTCGACGTGCGATAAATCTCGTTGGCACTCATGGTCGCCGTGACGTCGGGAAGCGGCTGGCCGAGGTCTTCGTCCGCGAGACAGCCCGATGGCCTTATCAAAGGCCCCGGTCCTTCGGATGAATGAGGCCAGTAAAAACGTAACTACCTAGAAAGATTGTCAAAGATAGCGGTAGTATATAATCCAGGATGGACGATATCCTAGGTGTTTACAATTCAGAGCGTATGAATCCCGTTGGTGGCGGTGCTGGAGACGCCTCAAGGAGCGACGAGAAACGCATGTAGTTAAATGAAAGTTGCAGGGAAGATCCGAGATAAACGAAACCGGGACGGGAAATGATTGGCTGCTGGGACATCCGCTTACCGTTTTGAGAGCTTTTGGCACCCGTTAGCGTGACCTGGGGTTACTCTGTGGCGCAGATAAGCAAATTGTGGCGTTCATACGCAACTTCAACGACGAAGAGAAATTACCACATCGCCGTGATATGTGTTGATAACGACTTTCAGTGCAATGATTTCATCGTATTCTCGCACTATCTTACAATTATCCCGTCAGACCTGGCCGTTGCGATACCCGTGTTCCTTCCCATCAGCTTAATACAAGTACATGTAACCTGTATGGATAACTACCACTCATCATCAGAATCACCGTTGTCAGAATCATCGTTATCATCATCACTGTCGTCATCCTCCTTCGCTTGATCAGGATCAAACAGGGATCCGCTATCGTCAGATCCATCCTGGGGCTCTGACGGGCTCTGCCACTCTTCCTCCTCATCGGGGTCTACTGCCAATTCCTCCTCTTCGTGATCTTCTGCGGCTTCCTCGTCTCCCTTTCTGAGGATTTCGTGGCTCATCCCTAGGTCTTCTAGACGTCGCTCGTAGTAGTCTATGGTGTCGTGGAGATCATCGTTCTCCTTCTCGAAGTTCTTTGTCTGCTCATCAAGTTGCGCCTGGAGAACGTTGGCGCGTTCCACCTCGGCTTGAGCCCTTTGCAAGTATTTACGATTAGTTTTCATAGTGAGATCACGACGTTGGCTGATGCTTTCCTTCAGGTGCTTGATTTTCGCCTCCGATTTCATGTTGGCTTCTTGGGTCTTCTCAAGTTCAAGAAATAGAACCTCGATCTTCTCCTCGTGCTCCTCTTCCTTCGCTTTGATCTCCCGTCGAATCCTCCGTCGAATCCCCCGTCGCACGCATCCCTTAGCGATATGGAATTGGGTCTCCACTCGTTTCTTAGCTATAAACAGTCGCTGGCCCTTCAGACTGAGTTGCTGATTCTTTAGGTTGAGTTGATGATTCTCCAGGCTGAGTTTCTCAGTCTCCAGTGTGAGGCGTTCTATTATCTCTAGCAAATCTGGGGAGCTGGCATTGTGGGTCTCAGGATCATTAGCCATGTTGCCAGAGAGATACGCGTGTAACTGCTAAATCATAGAGCTTCTTCTCCGTAAGAATTAGCAAACGCTTAGCGACACGGGCATACATAAGTGATTAGTTAGATTGCGTAGGGAAAGTACTGTGCCCAACCTTTTAAACAGAGAAACTGACCTGGCTGGGCTGGTGTTGGTGTTGCCTTTGTGATGGTTGCAGTGGATGGCGGGAGGCAAAGACCTGTACTTACAATTGTCAATGAGATCAGCTAATTCTAACGCAGGAGAACGGGCGTGAAGAAGCATACACACAGTTGCTTACAAAGCATCACGACGATGTAACTGATAGTCGAAATAAATACGGCCCCTTGGACAGGCTCTGGGTCTAGATTGGCGATGACTGCTGTCGGAGGGGACTTTGCATTCCAAAATCAGTTGGAAGTGAGGAATAGATGAAGCCGTGGGGATTTACCGTGGTGTACAAGATTGAGCTTAAGCTGTAGATACGTGACGACAGACCATGCCTCCCAAGAATATCCACTGTGTGATTGCGAAGGAAACGTGTGGAAGCTTGGGGAGTTGCTAATATTACATTGCTGCTGTGGGTCGGCAAAATAAAACACCTGGGCCCAGGTGGTAAGTAGGATAATGGAAGGAAGGAAGAGTCAGATTGGGAAGGAGCGGGAAAACACCGGGCAGGAAACCAATGGGGATTCAGACACACAGAAACTATATAGGTCCATTTACCGCGGTGGCCAGTAACGGACTCGATGGTGCAGCGGTCTGATGTGTAAGTAGTGTTATTTCTGTGGGTGATTCCAGGAAATATCACGTTGAGTCAAAGATTACTCTGAAGGTCGGGGGTTCGAGTTTCTGGCTGAGTTTGATCAGACCGACTGCCATAGGGACTGCATGGCCTCAGATGCTGTGGTTCTCCCTAGCCAGTTCTACCGGAGAGGGAGGTTAGGTAGCGCTTTCAGGCGGACTTCATGAGCACATTAGTGGTCGATAGCCACTTTCCGGTAGCAGTCATCATACTTACATTACTTGCTCAGTTCTTACCTTTTTTTGAAACCTATTCTTCTGTCTCCTTCGTCCCTTTCCCTTTCTTTCCTTCTTTCATACATGTCTTCATAATTTTTTTTCTTCTATCCCTCGATATTAATAAAGGCTTGTATGGTTAAATTAAAGCAAGATATGCTATCACAATTATGATTCCTATCAAGGTGCCCTTTACATTTGAGTAAACTTAAATTTTGCCGTTGTAATATTTAGGTACGTCTCAAAAAATAGACATGGGTTTACCAGCCCCTTTTCGATGAAAGGTGAGGTTACCGGTGTTACAAGCTATATGTAAGTCACCACAAAAAATTATAAGCTTTAAATAATTTCATTACTGCTTTAACAAATATTTTTAAGGCCTTATGCCAAATGAGGCGAAGGAGGTTCAATGTTGAAAATGACTTCATTAATCGTATCTTTTAATTCCTTGAACTCTAGCGAGAAAAAACATAGTAACCGATGTTTACTAGAGCAATGATCTTTAATCTAGCTATCTCGGTAGCTATCTTCAACGTGTAAGCAAAGGAAGGCCCGAGATACTAGTATTGTTCTTCCAAGGAACACTCTAAGCTATAACGATGTAGACTATGGGCAGGGGTAGAAAGACGTTGTTGCGTAAGGGACTCTAAATCTATCTATTAAAGGGCTGGGTCTACACAGAGACGGATGTTCTTTGTCTAACGTATTGCCCCGGGTCTCTTTGATCCTTATCGAGGTATCCGTAGCGACTCCTAATGTAACTGTCTCGTCTCCTGATATAAGCCGCTCGGGCACCTAAAGTTACCTCAGGAGTCAGCACGAATCAACAGCTTGGTGAGCGCAGAAACTAGCCTTTCTTATTTCATCAAGAATATTATAGCTTTGTATGGCTCGACCCTAGATTATATCCAACACCGACTGTTATCTTAAATTGAGGAACGAAACGTAGATGTACGAATGTATGATGTACCTAGGTACTGATAGGAGGTTCAAGTCGCGTATGTCACGTGCGATTACATTATGTAGTAAGCAGGCTCTGGAATACATAGGTACATACAAGGGGGCTCGTTATGTGGGACTGAACTCATTGGGAAGTCGCTGGCCAATCAAAAATTAGGTTCAGTTTCAGTGGACGTCTGGTGTGGATATCCGCCGAAATTTATCTTGTATCTTTTGGCCGTGCAATTGATTGCAACTCGGAACCTCACGAGCCCCGACTCTGGCAACTCGAGCGGATGTTGATGCTAGGGACGTAGCCATTGATCGCCATGGCTTCCGGAGTGCAATCAATGCGATTGTGCCTGCGGGCTTTTCGACACGCACCAACTCCTCAGAGAGTTGGCGCACGAATATATGTCGCGAGACGGCCGTTCTCTTCCACGCCCATGCAATGGCGCCCTGCAGCCAAGAAGGACGAAGCGGATGAAATGGAGGCGGACGAGGAAGACGACGAAATAGATACGGCTGAAATGGAAAAGTCCCTCCAAGCTGCACTCAGAGATCCAGATATCGACCTACAAGAATCAACACGGATCCAGGAGCGGCTTTTGGGAGGCGCTTCGGCCATTGTCTCGGATGCGGTACAACAACCCAAAATCTTCCTGGCCAGGTCGTTTTGGCATGAGGACGAGGATGACCCCGACCTAATTACGGACGAGCGCGACGAGGACCCGTTCGATGAAGATGATATTATGGCCATGGCACATGGCAAGATGGAGGAGTTCCGCGAATATAGAGAATATGCCCGCATTGCTGCTTGGGAGATGCCTCTGCTTTCCAGTGAGTAGCTCGATATGTTAATTTGCCCAGGAGTTACCAATTAACTATTGGAATTAGAGCTCGCTAGGCCGTTCGAGCCACCCACTGCCGAAGAACCGTTACGATTCCGATACACAAGTTATATGGGCGAGTTTCACCCGGCAGAGAATAAAGTAGTTGTTGAGTTTTCGCCAAGGGATCTACCATTGGACGAAGCACAGCGATTAAAGCTGAAGAAGCTATTGGGCCCTCGTTACAACCCAGAAACGGACGTCGCCAAGATAAGTTGCGAACAGTTCGAGCACCAAGCACAGAACAAGCGATATCTCGGCGACTTGATTGGAAGTCTAATCGCACGAGCAAAGGTACATCTTAACCCTGTTCTCATCAATTTTAGCCAAGCTAAGCTGTTCTGACAATGACCTGAAGGATCCGTCCGACATGTTCGAGGACATTCCCTTAGATACGAGACACCACACTTTTAAAGTGAAGCCCAAATTCCCGAGGGAATGGAGGATGAGTGAAGAACGGCGGAAATTCCTCGACGACACAAGACAGAAGTCTCTATTACTCGACCAAACGAAGGAGGAGGCAGGTTCTTTGATCAATGGCAAGGAAAAGATCGACCAATTCTTTAGCGCTCCCGATCCTCAAGAGAAGGTTCCGGAGTTCATGAGGGCGCGGTCAAGCGGATCATTACCAAGAGGTAGACATCAGCGCCCGCCTCGATATGCCTGATGTGTATATTACATATAGATAACCGGGGTAGCTCCCCAACGAGCTTGTTGTATAAATACGAGTATACGGCTATCACGAATCAGGCATGCATTGAAGGAATCCTCTAGTCACATTTCATCAACATGGTAGAGCCGAATTTATATACCCAAGTGCAACTCGCTTTCACAAGGAGGGCCGCTCTTAGCTGGGCATTCTCATCTTTTGCTGAATGCGTCACTGCTGTCTAGATGAGTGTAGCGCTTTCATATTCCCTGAAGTATCATTGCCACGAATCAATTTGCCGGGCCCTATGGATGTTGGTGAAGGTGAATGCGGCCCGCCGTAGTTACAGCATAGTAAGAATAAGATTATTAAACATATATGATTATATGTTTTCTCTTACCTCTAAGATTGTTCCCTCGGTATGTATCTCCCCTGTTCGATAACTGGGGTCATCACCCATTGTCTTCGGCGTGTAACCGCTGTCAAATTTCAGATTTCACAAGGCGAGGCATATAGGGGTGGTCCAATTGGCTTGTTCGAAAATGAACAGCATCATGACATGAGCCGAAATATCAGAGCCTGATAAGATTTGGTACTACACTCTCAGAGGCAATTAGTTACATTAGCGATCGTACAAGATCCCGGATAGACATGTTGCACTATCCCAGGTTAGGGATTTTCCCTCGCTTATTTGCTTGCTCAACTTTGAGGGCAATGCTAGTTGGGCTCTTCGTATTACCTATTTTCTTTTATATAAGACGCTTAACTTGTCGAAGTTGATAGTCGTCGGATATTCCAAGGGCCAGTCACTGCGAGACTCAACTTTAGATGGCACTTGTCGTTAGCCATAACTGTTTAGGATGATGGCTTGTTTGTAGGACGCTCTTGCGTTGAACTGTTCGTCCCTCTTCGGCCTTTACATGAATCGTAAGAAGGCACAGTTGGAAACTTGGTAGATAGGAGTCTAGGACGGGTGAAGCCAGGGACATGCTTCATTTTGCGTCCGGATGTGGTCAGATGACCAACGACTATGACTCTTGCTGTGAAAAGCACGAGATTGATTCTACCTACTCGAATATAGATGGTCTTTTTGTACTAGTTGCCTTGAGACACCTGCCTTAAGTGTATTAGGTGAGATTTTCGACCTGTGCGGGCAAACTACGGTGTGATCTCGCGGCTAAGACTACGATTACTCGGTAACTGAGTATTGTAATTAAGAAACATCGAATGACTATTCGCTCGCTCCGATCGCAATGTGTACTGCAAATATGGTATCCCGACCCTAGATCTTGACCATTCAGGGCGGTTGGCGACTCCAATAGAATGCATGAGGAAGCTTGCCAAGGCGGCATTCGGCAATGATGCGGGTAGTATAGTAGGATAGGTACCTTGTGGTTTCGAGGCTGGCGCGGAACGTCGGCTGTGAATACCATGTAGCTCTACGATGGTACCCCGTTTCACAGCAAGTACGAAGCTGTCGAGTAAGCTCCAAGATCGTCATCAAGAAGCCTAGGGAGCGCATTATCTCCCGCACCAGAGAATAAAGAGTTGAATGGCTGAGACTCGACGAATTACGCTAGAACAAGGCCCACAAAGCTCGGGATTGGACCCGGTGCAAGTCATATTGAGGCTGACGGGKATTGCAGGTTCAGCAGTTCCATGACGGCTATGTCGAAGATTGCTTGGCTCCATCTCATCTACGATCATGCGCCACGATATTTGGTCTCTATATGTAGTAGGAAGAGTAGATACCAGATCAAGACCGCGCGTCGCAGAACTTGGCAAAGTTGGCAAACGACGAGATAGGCCTAGCAACAGAAATTTTTAGAAATTTGGCGACATTAGTGCGTCAAGCCACAATCATAGAGGGTCCGCTAGACCACTGCCAGGTTACGCCACAGAATCTGACGTCACGTTGTTCCGGGCTGTTTCTGGGTCCGTGACGGCGGCAAGATCACGAGCGATGATGTACAGGGGACAAGCTTAGGTAATATGTATCCACCGGGTTACTATGTACATATGTATCTGTAGTACTTTCATCAACCTTGATGTTTGTATGTTTATGGGATGTTGAAACGATTGTCGCCTCTTCAGATTGTCCTTGTAAAATTTAGATAGTCTACGCAGATACCTCTTGCGATGTGGCTTAGTAAGGATGTGTGGCACGGGGCCTTGAAAGAAGCGCAGAGAGAGAGAGAGTCGCATTGGCCAAGATGCCTTATACGAAACTATAGAGGTACTTGGCCGGTTGTACCGACCTGACCGATGCAGGTTTGCCGGGTCTAGAATGTATGACGCACCCATTTCAAAGCGAATTGGGTCCTTGTTTCGTTGCAAATGCATCATAGCTCCAGGACCCACGACCAAAGAATTCAGGGAACGGCACCTCTTTCCGCGCACAAAGGCAAACCAACTCATATGGTACATTGGGTTAATACGTTAATACCTTTCCGTGGTGATTCGATCCCGTTCTCATTCCTTACGAGAGAACTTTGTGGATAACCAACTTATTTAAGCTGTACCCCCCTCACCATCCCATCCATTGACTCTCGTTCTATTACATTACCACTAGTCTCAACTAAAGGCCAAGAAGCGAAGCACAAGCTCTCCATCGATATTCCGATACCCAATACCACAAGCCACACATCTATTGTACATTCGAACAGATCGAAGCTTCACGTCTAGTTCACCATGCCTTTCACCGCAAGGTAAGAGCTGTTCTGCAATGGCTATTCGACGTTTTGTACTGCGAAGACTAATTGCTGACTCAATTCGGTTTATTCTAGCGACATCTGCAAGATCCTTCTTGCCATCATCCTCCCGCCTCTAGGTGTCTTTCTGGAGAGAGGATGCGGTGCTGACTTCTGCATCAACGTCTTACTCACCATTCTGGGTTACATCCCGGGTATCATCCACGCGCTGTATGTTTTTGATCGCACACACCTACACGGTCAGCAGCTGGTAGACTGACATTGCCCCTGCAGGTACATCATTCTGAAATATTAACGACGTTCGAGCAATCCACACTTCCCTTCCGCATTTTCCGTCGTGCAGCGACAGCATAGCAAGATTCAACCATAGACAGTATAGCTCGGTTGGACCAATGGCGTGACGGCGCAGGGGGTTCGTGATGCGACGAGGCGTCTGCGTGGATCCAGCCATGACCTCCTCTTCGTCGCCAAAGTGGGGTGGGTAACGAGAGTGCCGCTTTGGGTCTGACCGACGTCACCCAACCTCTCCGGTGTTTCAGCCCACCTCTTAATTTCGACAACGCGATATTTCTGTTACTTTCAATACTTCGACCATCGCGATGATTATGTGTTGGACGATCGACCTGGTAATGATGCGGGGGATATGAGGTCGGTTTCAGCAATGGTTGCTATATCACGACGGCTCTAGATTTGCTACTGGCATTAATGATCATGAATTTCGATACCCCTTCCAATCCAATCCGTTTTTAATTTTAACACTCATGTGACATTCTACTATGATCGTTCGGCATTACATTTCAATCATGCACGATGCGAAAAGAGTAACGTGAAACAGTAAGATTATGAGTTTGTAGCTACAACCAACCGTGTGTGCTGAAGTTGATGATGCCCAGATATCGAGCGGTATGCACAAAAGTGATGATCATTACGATTCGGTCTATGGCGACGACATGACTAAGAGACAGGGAGCGGTGAAAGAACGTACCGGGTTGGATTAGATCGATCATACTCCAGCGTAGCATCGCGATACTCCTATCTCCCTGTTTGACGCAAGCCTGAATAGCTTCATTAAGCGCTAAGGTAGTGGCACATAGAGATTAACACGTGGGCACCCATATGCTGTTCGAGGTATTCATATTAGCTACGCTCGACCTATCTTGAACGATAATACCTAAAAGATGTTGTAAGCGTGGTTGTACAGCATACTTGGAAAAAGGAATACTTACGTCATTTTTGCCTACCGACACAACGGCGTCTTCTGAGACTCGTACGCCTCCGACTCCTTCCACGTAGGCAATTGGCGCATCGCCCATCACCTTCCTCGCGACCTCACCCACGGTCGTGTTCTTCTTCACAAGGACACAATCTCTAAATGCCGCCTTCGTATCTGATCCCGAGCTGAAGGTCGATACGTTTCGTACGGGGAATACTGGTACGAGACCTAATATCTCTGCTGCCTTCGAAAGGACCTGGACAACGCCGGTAGACCCGTACCGAAACAAGATCATATCTCGGTACTCCTCAATGGTAGCCTTGTTCTTCTCGTCCAGCTCCTTCAACCCCCCGCCATCCGGGTCGCCATCTGCGATCAGGTCCTCTCGTGTGTCTACGAACTCGCTTCCTTCTGTGTATCTTATATAACCTTGCTTGGCCATCTTCCGCAGGAACAACTCGGCCTTCGCTGAGCATGCCACCACCATATTGGGATCCTGCATCTTGGTGATCTTCATGAGGTTCTTGTAAGCATCGGGATCATCGATTTTGTTCAGCGCAATGACCGTCGGGAATTTCTCGTCCGTAAACGCGCTGACGACACGATCTACCGTCTCTTCGGTCCAGTTCTCCAATGGTTCTTTGAGGCCCAGACGGTCTAACGTCCGGGCTACCACCGCTGCTGTACTTCCGTAGCCCGAGAACTGCCCTTGTAAGGTTTCAACGGCGGTGGCTTTGGTAGCTACGTGCCGTCTTTTTATCGAGCCCCATTTCTCCCACAGGTTCCCCTTAATCCAAGCAACGATCTCGCTACGTAGCCAGGCGATGTCTTGGGAAGGGTCATATCCCCGCGTGTTCTCGCCCTCGGCATTCGTCCTCCCACTAGCATCCACGACGTGGATCAGCGCATCGGCGTGTCGGAGATCGTCTAAAAACTTATTGCCTAGGCCTCTGCCCTGGTGTGCGCCAGGAACAAGTCCAGCGACGTCGAGAAGTTCGATTGGTACAGAGCGGCGACCATTAACACAAGATCCATAGTTCGGTTTGCATTTGTCTTGTACGCCGAAGCGCTCGCATGCGCATGTTATTTGGAGGTAGCCGATGGCTCGTTGCGGATCGATGGTGGTGAAACTAGAAATTGCATGTTAGTGATACAAACGAATAATATCCTTGGCCGTTGTCGCTGTCCTGCTGCCTTGATAGGGAGTATGTAGGGGTAGGCATACGGATAATTTCCTGTGTCGCATTATGTATCAGCGCCGCAGTTCGGGTCGATGATGTATGATATGTTGGCTAGGGCTCGACCCACCAACTTTGGATGTCGCATCGGTTAAGCTGTTCAGCGTCGTGCTCTTGCCAGCAGAGGGCTTGCCGACAAGACCGATCAAGGGATCTCGAGGCATCTTGCGTGTGTGTCGAGTCTCCGGCGAAAAAACCTAGACCTTTTTTTCTGTTACAATTGCGGTAATTGGAACCGCAGATGAAGTGCAGGGATGGGGTTTGCGCCCGCCCGAGTTTAGTAAGAAAATTTGGACGGGAGGATTCGGGGCCTAGGACCCGCTATAACGGTACCGGACATGATTGTCAGCCGCTACAGCGGCCTTAGCGGACTTTTTAGTCCACTAGACTCAACGTCGGGCATATGGATGGCATCATGCATCCATACACCAGTATTTGTCCAATCTCATCCTACACCCCACCACCGTATAGTCGATCACCTTCGCCCTTTTACATTTTCGGTGTCCAGGATGGGGAGAGGGCGCTTTTCACTAGACGACCTCCCTGCTTGGTGTGTACTAAACGATGTTACGTTTGTGAACGTTAAGGTAGCCGATATTAGCGGTCGAGGCTATGGCTTGATAGCAGAGAAACATCTAGCCAACCAGGACGAGAATGTCGAGCTTCCGGCTCTCCTTACGGTTCCGAAAGACCTTACTCTCTCAGCTGAAGGCGTGGAAGAGTACGCTAAAGAGAATAAGGTCTTTCGACAGCTTCTAGATACGGCGGGACGCAGAGTTAGTAATCGCTTGACATGAGTAGACAGTATCCTTTGAACTAAGTGTAAATATAGTCAACAAGAGGAGATATCTTACTCTTCCTTTTGGTACAACTAGTATTGTCTTCGCCTGATTATGATGGTGGCCTAGGACCATCGACGCCATGGACTCAATATTTCAGTCTTCTGCCATCACAAGTGCCAAGCCCTACGATGTGGACTGAGCCCGAGCTTTCACAATTAAAGGGCACCTCGCTAGAGGTGAGGACTTAAGGACCTTGTTCAGCGTCTATTCTGGATGTGAATTGACTCATTAGACAGTCAGCAGTATCTGCCAAATTAACTGCGTTGACGAAAGAGTTTGACGATCTCCGGGCAAAAGTGGCCGACTTGCCATTCTGGAACGAGCTTCTGTCTATTGATGAATCGATTACTATTCAAGATTGGATTCTACTTGACGCCCTATATAGGTCCCGTTCCCTGGGTTTACCTAAGTCTGGAGAGTCGATGGTGCCGTGTCTCGACCTGGTCAACCACTCTAGCCAAGCTAATGCCTATTTCGACGAAAACAGCAAGGGTGATGTGGCCATTTATCTGCGTAAGGGGTGCGCAGTATCCTCCAATTCCGAAGTCACTATCGATTATGGAAAAGATAAGTCGCCCGCGGAGATGCTATTCAGTTACGGGTTTATCGATCCAGATTCGACCACCAGGAGCCTAGTCCTACCACTGGAGCCACTAGACGACGACCCCCTTGCGACAGCAAAGCTTCATGCTTTCGGCAAACCACCAAAGTTGGAGTTCGTAGAGGATGAGAACGGCATTCCCCATTGGAGCGCGCCGTTTGTGTATCTCATGTGCCTAAATGAAGAAGGTGAGTAATCCCAAGCTTTCCGTACTATTCTTGAAGACGATATTGTTTAAGTCTCTTTCTATTTAGTTGCTCCGACTGTAGAGTATTGACCGGATGCTTGTAGATGGATTACAATTCAGAGTCCTACAGGAGACGGACGGATCTCGTCACTTGAAAATGTTCTGGCAGGATGTTGATGTCACAGGGGTACCAAATACGATCAAAGACCTTATTCAGAACCACGAATTATACGATATCTTTGAACTGCGGGTCATAACAGTCATCCTGAATATTATTGAACAGCAGCTCCACGAACTTGCTTATAGCCGTGATGGGGTTAGGGAATCAGAATCGGTTAGGGGGGAAATCTGGCAAGCTGTTTCCCGTCTAAAGTCGCTTGAAAGAAGTGTGCTCATAAAGAGTCAGGAGATCCTAGAAGAGCAGGTAAGTCTACCCCTGGCCGAGCAATAGCTGCCGTGATTCACTTCCACCTTGACCAATGACTCTATGACTGCTTCGTCTCCCTCGGCTATGACACTAACGTTCATTCCACAGAGGAACCAGCTACTTGAACATGATACAGTAGTAGAATATCTGAAGTCGACGGGATCTGGTCAAGATGGTATTACCGCCGAAGCCGCCAACGACGAAGAGGATTTCAGCTAGAGTTGCAGAAGACCTACCCACGTCCTAGTCACCTGCTGAATCTAAGCAGATAGTAACTATTATTGCAGTCAGGGTATGACCCGCACACTAGCGACGCATGTAATGTAGTTGTACGGGTAGATTGGAACATACACACTGAAGCGCCTCCTTCTTAACGTGATATGACGTCGTATCAACTTCATGCATTCAAGCAGCTAATTACTCGGCAGGAGAAGCGAGAGTGAGACGGCTGACGTGATTACTTGGTGCTATATTGATGGCTCGTTAGAAATTATGATGACTTTGCTGTTGAACTTAGATACCGTGGATCGACTGTCCAACGATAAGAAGTAATCTATGAGGGTGTGGCTAGCGGCCCTGAGGAGCCCATTGGGCTTATAAGTCGGTCCGAGAAGCCTGAACCAATCCTAGGTTACATATGTTCGGCAGTGGTTTTATATACAAAGCAATTCACCCACGTATGGGGCTCGTTCCTTACATGAATTAACCCAGCATTCTGTGCTGTGATCTCCCTCGCCGATTTATCCACGACGTGCGCGCTTTTAACCGGTAGCGATTCTCCCAAAGCCGCAAGATAGAGACACCCATTAGGGCATCCCGATACGGAAAGAATTAATCGCTTCAAGGTGAGACCCTAAACGGGCCGTATGTTCTGGATATTGTTTGGTGGACGAAAATTTCCCGCCCGACCCTCCCACGCTTTCTCCCTGTATTCGAAGCGATCATAGACATGGGATTCAGCTTGATGGTGTCTAGGATGGCAAGGAATGCCTTTCTATTCACCCTCGGAGTAACCGCAGATCGACAGCGTACGTAATGGTTTAGAGTATTGGTTGTATTCGTCACTCTAATAAATGGGTGTTCTGCAGACGAAACAAGGTCCAAAGACACTACTCGATCCGCCGATCATTCCTACTGCTAGGTTCGAATTCAGCATTGTATATTTTCTTACAATTCGGCAGAACAGGTTTAACATAGTCCATCTATATTCACACTACTAAGATAGTGTCAAGGAACCGTAGGCAGCACGTGG
This sequence comes from Hypoxylon sp. E7406B, assembly GCA_000931505.1. Lineage (NCBI taxonomy): Eukaryota > Fungi > Ascomycota > Sordariomycetes > Xylariales > Hypoxylaceae > Hypoxylon > Hypoxylon sp. E7406B. The sequence goes on along the minus strand of JYCQ01000034.1, from coordinate 707,082 downwards.
TGAAGGGGATCGCTGGGCTCACGCTTCACTGAAGAGAGAGTGTAGTTCCACATAGCCAGCTTAGTCTTGAAATCAAGTTGACAGACCACTTGGGATTGAAAGGTAAACCAAGCAGATAGCAGCAAAATATTTCCGATACTTATCGGCGTCATGAGTCAGCTGCAGATGTAACTCGTTATACTCGACCCTGGAATTATGCTCTGACCCCCCAACCAGTAGCGTCTACTGTCTACCTAGTGTTAATAGTGTTACACCCAGTATTGCCTCGGTGTTTAAATGCAGCACTTAGGCCGATTAACTAACCGGGTTCTGAAAATTCGCAACACACCTTGGGTACATTGGTATCTAACTCCAAGCGTCGCACTGCATGGAGGTAGATATAGGAATTGGCCGGTCGCCGCAGAGATGGCTTGGCGGCGGTCACGTCGATTCCGAGCGCTGCAGCGACCTGAGCAGTGCAACGAGGATGGCGTGGTATGTAGGACTTGGAGACGTGCGCATACGGTCCCGGCCTATGCTATGTACTTGCGGAATTATGCGGGTTTTGTTGAAGCCGCATCTTCATCCCCAACAGACCGTAACAATGAGCCCGAGCTCGCTGTATCCTTTAACCTCGGACGAATAGGGAAGAGGGTATAATGCAACTCTGTTTATTGAATTAATGATTCGCGCTCCTATCGTGTCTTTTCTTTTCTTACGAAAAACGTTCCGACGCAGTGCTTAAAAATCTACGTAGGCTAAGCACAGTCGGTGGATCACGACCATGTGCGAAACGGCTTCGCGTATCTGACAAACCTGGGGTAATCCCCTGCTGAGGGGGATTCGAGACCATTTGACTTCCCTAGAAGCGTGACCAACGATAGACGCAGGAGCCCTTGAAAGCTAACTAGAATAGTAGTGCCAGTGGTGTCATTTCTTTAGTATGCCGTGATGGCATGCCAAGTCCCGGGTTCGAGAATATTATGGGCTCGCTGCGATGGAGATCGAAAGTTGGTGAGTCCTTAGCGTCCAACGTGCTGCGGTACCCACCGCAATATTGATTCTCCTAACCAACCAAGACCGCCTTATTCTTGTGCCTGCTGAAGTTATGTGTGTGATGGCTGTCTCGTGCATGGTTTAGCGTACCACGCTGGAATAGGTAAGGTGTGTGTGTGGTGTGTGGAGGAATATGACGATGCAAGTTTTGTTAACAGCGAGGTAAAGGTCTGCCACACCTTAAAAATTCTCCTCGGGTACATACGTATAATCCCTATGTACATACATACATACATACATCCTACGTACATGGTGGTCCACTATATGGCCTCTTCGCCCTGCGAGTTCGGTGATGATAGTCTAGACTTACATGTATTACCGGCACCCCTCGTCTTTAAGGCTAACCTATGTCTATAGCATCTCTAGTATAAAACAACGATTTGACTTATTGTTGAGGACTTAATCTTAAGAGCCTCCACCTTTAATTTTTGCAGCCCAAGTCTTCTCACCTCCATGCCTTTTTGGGGGCTGTAGGTGTGTTTGTGTGCATCAGGCAAGGCATGAAAAGCTGATGTAATGCTTTTGACTACATACACACGTGCATGTATTGGATGTATGTATGAGGTATGTATGATACTTCGTATATGTACCTCTTGCACGTCCGGGCTCCTACCCTGAAGACGGCCCCCCTTGGCCACCCCAGATTCGTTAGCGCACCCTATTAGTATAATACCCCGCTGATCTTAAGAATTGCATCTGGAGTAGCGGGCATTGGTKCTTCCGTTTCTCGCCATTTCCTCCACTAATCTTCCTGTCCCCACGCATTCTTCAATCTCTCAACTCCTGTTTTTCCCCCTTCTATGCCTCTCACACCCCGTTCTTCCCACCCACGCCAACCTAATTTCTCCGCGCCAACTACTCTTCTTCCCGACGAGCCTTACGCATAGCGACCTTTCCTCTGTATCTGTTTCTACCGAAGTACGACTTTTCTTTCGACTGCGCGCGACTATTTTAGCGAGACATGAGCAATTTTCGCAGCCGCTGGTGACGTGCTGACGACTTGCAACCGCCGCCAACTAGCACCTAGCTGCTACCGGTGTATATGGAATGGGGAACTTGGTGCTTGGTTTGATGCGGATACAATCGAATAATAGCGTTGTTTTCGATTAGAAATATTACCGCCAACATGCCCGGAATTCTGCCTATGAAGGTTATCAAGGTGGGCACCAGCTCACAGAGCCGCATCGCCCAGGCTTGTGATAGGTATGTGCCATGAGAGGCAAATTATACTTCTCACGTAACCCCGTACTAATAGTCTGCTTCTTATAGGTGCCGAAGCAAGAAGATCCGTTGCGATGGCATTCGTCCGTGCTGCTCGCAGTGCGCCAACGTTGGATTCGAATGTCGTACCAGCGACAAGCTTAGCCGACGTGCCTTCCCTCGAGGTTACACCGAGTCACTCGAGGAGAGAGTGAGGCAGCTGGAATCCGAAGTGAGAGAATTAAAAGACTTGCTGGACGAGAAAGACGAAAAGATCGATATGTTGTCGAGAATGCATGACCATCGCCAACCGTCTATCGGGTCTGCCGGAAGCCCAAGAGTGATGGAACCGAGACGGGATGCTAGCTCACCCCCGAAGGAAGATTCTTTCCGCGTACAGGCCTCTCCGTTGCTACTCGGTGTCGAAAATTCGGACTCGTACTTCATGGGACCTTCGAGCGGGCGCGCCTTTATTGGTAAGCAAACCGTATACCCATAATGATATTTCAACCTTGTGTCTAATCATGTTTCTAGAATCCTTCAAACGTAAGCTTCAGGAAAATGGAAAGCCGTGCTCAGACTTCAACCCGGAGGCCTTCCTTCACATTCAGGGATGCTATCCTCTAGTTGCCAAACCGCCCTCTCAGTCTATGAGAGTACCGCCACGCTTATTCTCAGACAGATGCGTCAACGTTTATTTCCAAGAGTGGGCACCGCTTTTCCCTGTCCTTCATAAACCGACATTTCTCCGCCTGTATGAAGAGTTTGTCGCCGATTCGGAGAAGGTGAAAAATAACCACAAGTTGGCACAGCTCTACCTTGTCTTCAGCATTGCCGCCCTCTCAAGTGACCTTCCCGATATGGAACAAATCGCCGCCTGCGAGATTCAGTGGCAAAGGGCTCTCGATGCTGTCATTATGGATAACACGATGAACACGCTGCAGTGTTTGGTTCTGGCTCTGATGTATTGCACTATCAGAGCTGACTATAAGCGATTGCAACATTACAAGGGTGTTGCAGTTGGTTTATCGCACAGGCTGGGATTGCATCAAAGCCAGAAACGGTTCTCGTTCGGCGCTCTTACCATTGAGACACGAAAGAAAGTCTTCTGGACCTTGTACACCCTTGACTGGTAAGCTATTACGTACCTATCTAATTTTTTTTGGGCTTATAGTAAACTAACGGCCCTAGTTTCTCTGCCGCCATGCTTGGTCTCCCTAAGCTGCTGAAGGAAGACGACATACATGCTGAGTATCCGTCAGATACTGATGACGAGTACGTCACGGAGAAAGGCTTCCAGCCCACTTTGCCTGGGGAGTATACTAGACTTTCGAGTGCATTGGCGCTGTTCAGGGTATCTCGTATCCTTGCCAACGTCCTTGAGAAGATCTATCCGGCCGCTACGTCTTACGAATTATCTCTGCAACAAATTGCTTCAATGGATGCGGATCTCTCTGACTGGTACGAGAACTTGCCTGCTCACCTAAGGCTGAATTTTGTGCAAGACAAGCCATCAACAGATATCACTGGGAGCAGATCCCCGATTTTGGTATGTCGCCACTAACCTCTAGTTGATGGACTGTTACTAATCTTGACAGGCGCTGGCATACTACTATATCCGGGGGCTCATTCATCGTCCCGCCGTAGGTTCAACCTTAGGGGTCAAGGCTGCGCCAGCCCTTATTGCTGTTGGAGAGTCTAGCAAACATATCGTACAGATCATCCAACTGTTGGAAGAGAGAAGTATGTCTTTCTCATTCTGCCTCAACAAGGCAGACGTTCTTGTTTTATGCGGGACCAGTCTCTTATACCAGAGTCTGGATCTGAAACATGAGAGCAAGTTGATGAAGGACGTGGAGCGACTAGTCAATGCCGTCATCAAGATATTACTAAAAGCAAAGGCTCCTGGCACTTACGACCTAAAACGAGTTGCGTCGATGCTTATTACCCTCGATGTACCCTCCCAATCCACGTCGATGCGAACCAGCCCGGACACTACCATGGCTGCCCCACCCTCGAGGACATCGCCGCTATTGAATCTATCAAGGAAGAAATCCCCTTATAGCGGTGGTCGACTTGCTGGTGCAAGCATGAGTGAGACGGATCTATTGTCCCAACAGGAAAAACTCCGCCGTATGGCTATCCCCAATGGTCAGGCTGCCCGACCGGAAATTCATCGTACGCAATCACGGGCGTCGCTCGACATCAACGCAGAACAGGCGATGCCGCGGCGTGACCATCGCTTCTCGATATCTCAAATTCAGCAAACGATGATGCGTATGTCACCGACACACAAATCTAAACAACGAAACCTCGATTATCTTTCATTAAATGATGCGCCAACTGAGCCTCAACCCTCACCGCCGACGCAAACTCGAAATCCGGCACAGTCGATGGCGCATGGCCAACAACATCAGCAGCAATTATATCCTAACCAGGTGGTAAATAAAGGGGGTTCGAGTGGAGGTGTCTCGATATCCGAGTGGGAGGCGCTACTTGGCGCAATGGATGGCGGCCAAATAAATGTCTACGACGCAATATACGGAGGGCCAGCCCTATCACTTACGGAGACTCCAACCACATCGGCTACTACTCTTGGTGAATGGTCACCAGACTCATGGGACCTTTCCAGCTTCAATATTGGCGATCTAGCGCCTAATCCTGGGCCGCCGCAGAGTGTGCTTAGCATCAGCGACGAGAGCCTTAGCTCCGGGGACGACCTTACTTCGAGCGATATGTATCTCCGAGTAGGAAGCGAGGATTACCAAGGKGGGTTAATGGCTCCCCCGCGGAMAAGCCACGACGGCAATTTGGTTTTAGACGGCCTCGAATTGAACCTCGGGATGTAAATTTCTTTGCAATCGAAAACAGGATGGACAATTTGTCATCCACGATCTACGAAATCCATTTCTTTGGTATACGGCGTCGATATATAGAGACGGCTTATATTGGTGGCTGGACTGGTTACAAGTTGCTTGGGCTGTGAGAACTATGTATCGGCGGACTTTGGCTCCAGGKGTTCAAATGGGGGATCATGACGCTTCTGGCGTGGCTTATCTGCAAAATTTCTTGGGTTATTTACGTTCAGGCTTATATCTACGCGGCGCTTGTCCCTGTCGACCTACTTACCTAACTATTTCTTCGCATACGCTATTTTTTCTATGTACCTTTCTCTACCTATAGTAAAAGCTTGTTATATAGAGGTACGATGGACGTCCTTACGAACGCAAGTCGATCAGGAAGAGGAAAAAAAGAGTTACCAATGATTCGCGCGCTTGCTGCACATGGTGATATGCAGTTGCTCGTATGCCCACGAGGAGAAATCGTGTAAGCCACGTGTCGAGCAATATGGTATATGTACAGGCTATATTCAGGCTGAATGATGACGAACGCACCTCGAATAGATTGCAGGTCTATTTACCACGGAGTTGGAGTTGGGATACATTAGGCATGGAGGCTTCATCCGGGCACACCGGTGTGATACCGCACCTCAGCTGCCTGTGTCGGCATTTGCCCAGACAGCCCGGAGCAGGGATACCCAATGGGGAGCGCAGTGGGGGTCACCAGAAGTGGGTGTGAAGCAAGCGTCCTAATCCCCGATAAACTCCAGAAACCTAGATGGCTGCATCCCATTGACCGTTCCATTGACCATACACCTCTCGAATCCGTATCGCATGCAAGCATACGGCGTTTGGATTGAGCGGGAGGCTGCGCCACCCCTTTTTTCCAACTCCGCCGGCGGTAGAACGGTAGGCCCAGACACCGAGACGTACTACTCGCCATGCCGGTCTTTTGATGCAATGTTGCAACATCCCTTACTTCGCTCCCGACCTTCTTTTAGCAAATAAACGGCCATGGCCTTAGATTCGGAACCCGCATTCATTAGTCATCCCGCCCCCGAGCAGCCGCTGGCCGAGAAGCTGTCGCCGGTGGAAGCCATCATACCCGATGAGCAAACGCCGTTGCTAAAGCCCGACAAGGCCATGGCGGGGAATGGGACGCCGGGTAAATCCCACTTTCTTGAGATGTCCTATTCTATCGAAGCCCGACTATGCAATCGCTAGCTAACAATCCCCGAATAGCAGGTATTCCGGCGCCCAGTCCCCGTACCGACCATGCCACCGCGTCCTCGGGATCGCCACGCCTGCCGCAGGCTATAGCCCACCGAGGCTACAAAGTAGTCGCGCCCGAGAACTCGATGCTCGCCTTTCGGGCTGCGGTCGAGGTCGGCGCCCACGCCATCGAAACGGATCTACACTTGTCTAAGGACGGTGTCGTGGTGTTGTCGCACGACGCGTCGCTCAAGCGGTGCTTCGGCGAAGACTCGAAGGTCCGCGATCATGACTGGAGCTACCTGAGCACCCTGCGCACGATACGGAAGCCCGAACAGCCCATGCCCCGGCTTCTGGACCTGCTCGAGTATCTGAATCAGCCGGGGTTGGAGCATGTCTGGGTTATGCTTGATATTAAGGTCGGTGATTGAATCCTCGTACGGGATTAGATGCGGACTTGCTTGGATCCCGACGAGCTAACTATGGAGTCTGTAGAGGGATGACGACGCCGCTGAACTTGTGCGGAGGACGGCGGAGACGATTTCTTCGGTGCCGGGGATTCGGCCGTGGGAGGAAAGGATATTGCCTTGTTGCTGGACTGTAAGACCTTTCTTTCCTAATTTTTTTTCCATTTGTGAATTGCCTGCTTTATTTCTTTATACCACACCCCACTATCCCCGAATCATAGCCTTAATCTAGGTATGCATCTCGCACGCTAATCCGTCTATTAGGCGCAATACATCAAGCTGGTCAAGGAATATCTGCCGGAGTTCTGGATTGCCCACGTGGGCTTCTCAGGCATATACGCGCGGGCGCTCGCCGCCAACGTGACCGGCTTGTCCTTCAGCATGCTGCGCTACATGCTGGCCATGCCCATCACGGGCTCGCATTTCATACGGGATATGAAGCGGGCTGGCAACCCCATCCACGTGTGGACGGTCAACGACGAGGACTGGATGGAGTGGAGCATCCGCAAGGAGCTCAACGGCGTCATCACGGATGACCCCAAGCTGTTCCTGGAGGTCTGTCGGCGCGCTACGGAGGAGGGGGCGGAAGGCCGGCCGAGAAGGTCGATAGTACGATCCCTTAGGATAGTCAGGAGGGATCTTTATGACTGGGTGCGGTATGTGCTCTTCATCATTGTCCTTATGGCCGTTTACTTCTTCCGAAATGGCTTGCCTGGGATACAGGTGCGGAAGACGCTGGAGAAGTAAATAGTTGCCGCTGCTTCGACTCTAAGAAATACAGTATATGTAAGTGGCAGCAACGAGGTTATCTAGAGATAATAATAAGTCTTACCCTCATTAGATATACGTATATATGATGTCATATGTGCGTATGTATCGTCTTCGCGAGAGGAGTTGCTCTAGAATTGTCACTTGACGTGCTGTATCAGGATGTAGAAGACAAGAGCTTATCACAATGTTGCGGGACATGCACAAAGCATTGTTAATGGTTGGCAGATTGTAAGGGATGCAAGGCTGTCCAATCGACACGCAAATGTAGGTACTTGGGCGGCTTCATTTGCCAAACAAGAAACCTATCGAGCCCCATTATGGATTTATCTCTAGTGACTATTCAACAGTTGATCTCGGAGCCGTGTAATAACTTCGGTTTTGTACGCTAGATCTCATTTGCCTGCATTATCGTGAATCTTTCGTTAGTAAATAATTCCCACCGATGCGACCAGCCAAATGCCTAGAAATAGGAGTCGAAGTGTTAGAGATATAATACAACTTTGCTAGCTAGGGAGTGGGTTACCGATGGGATGACAACAGTTCGCATGCCGCCCTGTTTCAAGGATGGCATCTCTAACTCCTGCCTCGTTTCGTCGACCAGAGCCATAGGTAATGTAAATAGAAAGCTGAACGCCCACGCCCTTTCCTTTATGGAAAGGATATGCTGATATTTACTATAGTTGTGTGTACGGTCTCTCGTGGCCAGCAGTCTTTGGGAAAGTATAGAGGAGGCGAAATGTTGCAGGTGCATACTGCTTTATTATTAATAGTCGAGTCGTCGCCTTGTATCGTGGAAAAGAAGATATGGTAGCGCGTGGTTACGATGGCATGTATAGCTAGCTACGAACAATGCGTCTCATACGACCTGCCCGATGGTGGGCCGTTGAGTCGACATGTGCGAAACAAGCCTTAAACTACGAAAACTCGGCACATTCAAAAACGCAATCATGTTAGAATCATGCCTGCAGGCATGTGGGAGAATTAGTGTCTATAAGTACAACGCAAAACCCAGACTCTGATCACCACCAACAGTGTTCGCCCTCGCACATTAATCACTGTTCCGTCTTGCCCTGGTCTGCACCTTCGGTCTTCGCCTTCTTGGTGGCGGGACCGGCATCCGTCTCCTCGGCCTTCTTCTTAGGCGCCACCTTGCGCTTGGGCTTTCTGGTGGTACCACCATCGACGTCGTCGGCTTGGGGGGGCTTGGTGAATGCCTCGGGGTAGCGATTCTTGTAGCCAGGGAGAATGTGCTTGAGGAAGCGCTGGCTATTGAAGAGGTTAGCGATTGTAATTTCAAGAGGGGCGGGCGCAACCAGTAATAGAAAGCCGGCTAAGTAGAAGTGTTGTAAAGTGATGAACCAAAAGGGAAAACTTACTTGACAGCATCCTTGCTAAGTTCCACACCAGCTTCTGTGAAGCTGTCCATAATGTCGGCCACTGCTTGCCATGACAGCTCGATTTTACGCCATCCCTTCTCCTGTCCACCGGGAGAGGTGGTCTTGACGGCGAGCTTATCCTGGCCATTGGATGTGGCCAGGATTGTCATTGCCATGAGAAGCTTCTTATCGAGCTCATCGTCCCAGGTGACTCGCTTGGACTTAGTTGACTTCTCCGCCTTAGTTGACCCTTCGGGTTTAGCCAGTTCACCAGTCATAGCTGAGGATTCGGGCTGAATTCCTGTTGAATCCATACTCATGGCTTGGCTCAGGTTTGCCTCCGTAAACTGGGCTGGGTCGTTCATGGTGTCAGATGGTGCCGACATGGTGAGTGGTGAACTGCGCGTCGGTCATTAGCTCAGGTCTTCTTTGCATAAGCAGTAGTTGTGGGGTGGAAAAGGAAAACAACAGAGGAAACAAATCGATCATGCTTGATTGCCAATGCTCGTATGGGGAACATATCGATACATAGCGTTGGAATCGATGATAGCGACGTGAAGCAAGGAAAGGGACAAACCAGACTATGAAGTGTAGACTGATACAGATAAGAGACAGTGGTCAGTAGGAAAGGGAAAACAAGCGCGCGATACTAGATCGTCTCTATTGAGGGCTTGGTGGGTAAAGAGAAAAGGGTCGCGAAGACTACAAGATTGAGATTGAAGAAATTGATAGGAGAAGTGTGGTGAAGTGACGCGAGGATCTAAAACCATAGGTAACACGGAAAGAATCGGATCCGTACATACTAATCCTATCAATGTAGTAGGTGGAAAGGCAATGCCAATGCATACACGAGAGTAGAAGGTGATTGTGCGTACTGATGAAGGGAAACAAGGTCTGAGGGACGAGGTCTCGAGTCCGTGATTGAGGCACAGGATGATGGTGACACCAGGAGAAACAAAAACAATCTTGAACACGTACCTTAGAGTCGATGGATGTGAGGATGCTTTGATAATTGAGGAGAATGCTTGATCTCTCGCAGTAGAACTTGGTAGGCGAAAGAGGTGTGGGAGAAAGATCTGGGTTCGGAGGGATGAAGTGTGAGAGAGAAAGGATGTAAGTCAAGGGCCAAAGTCTGGGAAGCTTAACAAGTGTGTTTATTTTCAGTCTGGAAAGATCTCTGGTACTTTGTAGCCGAGCATTGAGCGGCCCGCTTGCGAGGAAAGGAAAGTCGACTGATGGCAACCGGAGGGTGTCGGTATCAAGCCTGGCTGGATACAGGTTGTAGCCGCAGTGATTTTGCACTAGATCTCAACAGAACCTATTGCCAAAAAGCGCAGTGCCCCCTAGCAGCTTCCCCATCAGATACTCAGCATAAATTCCACATAAGATGGTCACTGGCCACTTCTGCCATTCGCGATCCCAATCCAGAGGAATCGGCACTGCGCCGAGCCAAGCTCCTAGGCACGCGCCTACCAGCCCTCCGAAGGCTTCGTCGAAGGGGGCACGCGCACTCAGAATCTCGAGCCAGTCCTTGCTCGATACACCACGGGTGTAGAACAGTGGGAAAAGTCCCAGGACGGCTAGATGCGCTGAGCAGAGGAACGTATGGGACACGTGAGTCAAGAAAGGGGCTCCAAAGAGAACAAGGATAACGTGCAATCCTAGAGTTGCAATGGCTGACAATACCAAGGCAACAAGAGTCGTCTGAGAATACGGTCAGCATGTACGACAAGAGTCAAAAGGGGTGAAAACAGACGACAGCAATGTTTGGCCCTGTGCTCTCTGATCCGGCCTTCTTCTTCTCTCCAGGACGAAGCTTCTTGGCCGGCTTTGCAGTCTGGGAACCTGCTGCCGGCAAGCACATGATGGCATAGGCAGCTTGTATGGCGACGACTACAGGAAGAGAGCTTGACATAGTCGCGACAGGGTCTGCTACCAGAGAATTGAATCCCAAGAGAAACAGCGAGAGAAGCAAGATTGGATGCAGGTGCCTGACGACTTGGGCTTGCGAGGAGGCGATGATCCGAGCAGCTTGCGTCGGAATCTCCCCGTCTCTGGGCTTAGGGATTTCACCAGCCTTGCCTTTGCCAATTGGTGATGACATTGTGACTGGATCCAGTAGAGGCATTGAAAACAGAGGCAAGGGTATAGAGCCCAAAGAAAGGGGGGGTGGGCAGTTGTGGACGTCAATTGTGAATTGTTTGTTAAGGAGCTTTGGTGACGTCGGAAATTGGTTCAAGCTGTTAGAGCTGTTAAAGCTGTTCAAGCTGTTAAAGCTGTTCAAGCTCGGATTGATAGCTTTAATCTTATTGTATGCACGGTCCCCTGTGTCACGTGTTTGCGATAAGAATTGCTTATCGGTGTTCACAATAGGATGCGATAAGGGACAATAAGGGACGATAAGGCAGGTCTTATCGGGACCATGGCTCAATAGCAAAATAACCAGCAGGAGAAGCTGAAGCGATGGCATCTACCGGACAATAGAATCTTTGAATACTTTTCTGGCCTTGCAGGAGCGAGAAGCTGTCATGGGTGCCATAATAGCGCTTCAAACAGGGGATTATGTGGAATCATGTGAATGCTCATCAAGCATGAACAGTACCTAGGTATTTAGCATCACGTTAAGTAGGCAGCTTTCGGATTGTATCTAAGGCATTATTGAGAGGCCCCTGTCATTGCTATATCCATGTGCCTTGCATACATCATGCGTGTAGTCTAACCAGCCGTCATATCAGGGGCTAACCTCCGGCTTGGGGATCAAGTTGCGAAGAGACAGATCGTATATGACATCCTCGACCTTCTTGACGTGATACTTGACGGCGTCTACTCTCTTCCGCACAATGTCGTTCTTCAAATTGAGCAGCTGAAACCCGGCAAACAAGTCCTTGATGAACCCACTAATCCGGACGGTCAGATCAATATCGCCCATGGTCACCGAGTTCATAGCCAAACGGCTGAGCTCCTCGGTGATATCAGTCAGGGCTAGGATGTATTCCTCGATAGTGATATGGAACGCATCCCTATCCTTGATATTGACGGGCACTTGTTATAAACGAATCAGCACGGACAATTCCACGGTAAGTAGGCGATAGACTAGACGTACCTTTCAAAATTTGTCCGACCTCCTCAATAGTAAGAAGGCAGCCAAGCTCGCCTGGCCGGGATTCCGTCCCTAAGCCGCCCAGCCAGCCGGTTAACAAGATAGTGGCAACGACGTTCTGGACAGCTCGAGTCCATTTGCCATTGTACCTGTTCCCTCGTTAGCTATATGCATAATATCAAAGGGCAGCTCGAATGGGTACTTGTAGTATGGGTAGTTGGAGGCAAATTGGGCTAGCTCGCCAATGCTCTCGATCTCGGGTTTGATGCCATCGTCTTCGACGTGCTTCAAGAGCGGCGGTACTGTGATGATAATCATTAGCCATATCCAAGGCAAGTATTATATCATATTGCTCTACACGCACACTTGGAGCTGGGTGTTGAGTGGATGCGACTCAGGAAGCCTTGACAGGTCGAGATGTGGCGATTCAGAGCGGCAGTGATTTGATGAAGCTTGTCACCAACCTCCAGCTCTTCTTCGCCATGAGCCTTGAGATACTCGAATATGGAGGGGTCTAATAGGCTAGAGGTACCGTCGCTTGCCATCGTGAGGGTTTTGTATGGCGAGTGTTTGTTAAGAGACGAAAGGATTTTTTTTAGATTGGCCGCGAATTATCAGTGAGGGGCAAGTCAACCCTCTAGGAAGGCCCAATGATGCCAGCCTCAGATCTAAATATCCAATCCAAATTCTTATCTTCACATCTAGACAACTTGGAGATGTTATCACGTTGGATCTGCTTGTTGATCTTCCAACGGGCAAAACATGCAGTTTTATCACATCAATAGCAAGCTTAACCAACTACGGAATTACCCGAACTTGTTTGATATGGACATATTAAAAACTCGTAATTGAATGACGTCTCTATACAGGGCAACACCCGAAAAGTGATGGCACTAAAGCATCTCGTCTTGTCCATTCCACCCTCTTCATGCTCCTACAACCCAACCGCACAAGTTGCCAATCACAATACTTAGAAATCCCAGAAACCTAAACAGACATCAGCAACATCTGCTATATTTCAGCTACCCTACTCTACACTCGGCTCTTCCTCACATCTCTAGACGAGCTAAAGATTGCAATGAAAAACAATACTGATTCGCGTCACCTGGAGGCAGTGTAATACCAGGGACACGGTGGGAGGGATCATGGGCAAGCCCAGAGGATGCGCTCCCTCGGTGCAAAAATTAGAATAATCACGATTGAGTTCAAGTAGAACTCTTTCAGAGATTAAACTGAAAAGAACAGATACTACACTTGATCTAAGCCAAAAGGCAAAGAGAGCTGAAGAAGAAAGGAAGAAAATCCAAAACGTGGGAGGGGAGGCCGGGTATTTATACCTTCCTGGAAGCGGTCAGTGCAGGCAGAATTCTGCCCTAATCAGTAGGGCTCCACCCGCAGCACTGGGCTGCTAGGTGCACAGCGAAGGCAGGTGCAAGGTACGTACCTCTTGAACACTGTGCCAAAGCAGTGCCTGTCGCGGGATGGAATGGTCTGTGCCACAGCTTCAATTGTACTTTGAACACCCCCACCCCCACCATCCCGCTGCATCTTCTCACCAGCAGGTCTAGTTGCGATTATTTTCACTGTAGGCTTCTTCGCACCAGGTACACATATATTGAATTTACTTCTTCAATGGCACATACCGCCTATCATTACAGACGCTGGCCCGTATGACACTTGGATAGGTAGGTAGGCATCTACTTGTCGCCCTTCAGTGTACTATTAACTCCAGTAGCGTATTACACGAGCTACATCCAAGAAGTTTAATCCACATTAATCATATAATACTTCATCCAACTCATCATCTTATATTATGTATTTATCGAAATGTTGAGAATCTAGCAACGTTGGCATATCCAGGCTCGATGAGACGACTATCTGAGTMCCGCTCAAGCCATATTAGGTACATACCTGAGGTAGGTATCTGCCTAAGCAGGGAGTTCCCCGGCCCCGTAGCCCGATGGCGCCTCGCGAGTATTAGGTACAATGGACTGTACCTGTGGACTCTGCGACATTGGGGGCTTTAATGTGCTGTCGCCAGGAGCCACCGAATAATTTGGATAGCCCTGTTGTAGTCCACTTACCACTACCGACTGCTTTCGTCTAGAACGCCAAATCATGAACCAGATGCCAGCGACGATGGCCGCCGTCGCCGGCAAGCCCACCCCAAGACCTACCCCCAGCGCGGTCTGGTTAGACGGCTTGCCAGAAGAAGTTCCTGAAGACTCCGCCGGCGCAGGGGAGTTCTCATAGATGTTCCAGCTATCTATTGGAATTACGTTGGCACTTGTCGAATTAGCACACGATTGCGTGACACTGTAGGAATGAGATGGGTCTGCTTCCCAGGTTATTGAACCGCCGACGTCGATCAAGATATACTTGTACTGTACAGTCTGTCCAGCCGGCAAATTGATCGTGGCTCTCCAGAGAGGGTTGCTGGACGTATATGACAAAGTGTCAAGTGTTACCGCCTTGCTTGTGTCCCAGTTTCCGAGAGAGGTTACATTGCCAACAATCTTAACTGTCTGGCCCCAAGATGTAGTCTTGAGTTCCTGGAATGTTACAGCGCAAGTACCACTGGCCGATTGGGTTGGTATGCTTGTGGATGTAGCTGTCAAAGACGACATCGTTGCCACATCTTGGAGGGGTATCGTGGCTATTATTATTGGTACGGACGTTATATTATTATAATTGAATCTGCTGGACTTGTCGTTGCAACATGCGAAAGATCCGGGACCTTCTGAGCCATCGTCGCAACAATACACATTGCTTTTGTCAATGCCGTCGCAAGGCCTGACTCCTACCCCATATGCACCTTCAACTAAAAGCCATGTTAGGTAAAGGAACCCTTCGAAAGGAATTCGTCCATGACTTACTCCATGGGCAGACATCAAAACAAGACGTGTCTCGCCACGAGTGGTCAGTGCAAGCTCGTCGTACCCAATCGTCGACGCCTTGAGTATTGCCATGGCAGACACCATTCGACCAGCATATGTCTCCAGGGAGGCAACAAGCTGAGTGACCTGATGTCCTGTTATCGCATCGGAAGGTACCTTGCAACACTGAACCATTGATGCTATAGCAAGTCTGCCAGTCGCTAATTACTGCTGAGCCCCCGATGATCAGACTCGCAGTCAAAAAGGCAGCGGCTAAGCCTTCAGACTTCCCCATAGCTCCAGGCAATACCGTTGTTAATATGTTTGTTTACCGAGGATCAAGACAAGAAATGATGGAGACGCAGTAAAGATGTAAGCTAGACGGTTTCAAAAACGACTGTCGAGTAAATCCAGTGGGCTAGCGAACAGCCCCTTGGAAGAGTTATTCGTCGAACGTATTCCCTCAAGCCAGCCTTTCCCGTGTGACACAGACATTCTTAGCCCCCACACCAACGAGATCACACAACGGGAATTGCATAAGATACGAAGTTTTTGCGCTCATAATGCCATTCTTGGGGGCCTGAAGTTTCGAATTTACAGCCCCTATTCTCATGTCGTCTACCCAAGAAGGCCAATCATGAACGTGGGCTTGTGACTTGGCAGGGAGCCGTTCCGTTCAAACGAATAAGACGATACGTAAATTATCGTGACTTGATCCTTCGGTGTATCGCGGCTTCGGAGGGTGTGTTAATGTCACTGGAAAGGATTAATATTGATATGGCAAGGCTGTAGACGTAACCATGAGGCGTGGCTAGTAAGAGGGKGTGATATTCGAGTTGTAGAAGTCAGAGCCGAGTCGCTAATATAATACATATAATAGGTTACCTACCTGCCTACTTGCGTGTCTGTGTGGGAGGAAGGAGATGCTATTGTTGCACAGCATCGTCTTCTAGGCAAATAGGAAAGCCCATGAGTCCTCTGCCGCCTTATTAATATACCTGCTCTTGGCTTTCTGCAGCGCTTGTTTCAAGTAGAAAACCAACAGTCTTTTATTCTCTGATTACAGGAGGTGATATACTCAGGCGAGGAATGGCTTCTTGCCGTCATGTATCGATAGGTATGTTAGAAGTCTGGTTCAAACACCGGACCCTCGGCGTATGGAATGCCGGTAGAAATTCTCAGGGGCTATGAGTAGGTAAATTACTACCTTTAAAACGTGGCTTGATACCTAATCTTGTTACGCCTTGAGGCGGCGTAAAGAACGATAGCTTAAAATGAAAGGTTCAATTGTCCCCTGCTACAGGCTTATACCAACATATAGGTGCCTATGATGCAGTAAGGTTAATGATGAACCATACTCGTTTGTTATGAAAAATGCATTTATATGCAGAATCCTCCAAGGCGGCGGAACGCGGGGGTCTTGCCAATTGGTATCGTCGAGCGGTATATGAGGAAAAATTGATGATCATCTCAGCTAAAGGTACCGGAAAACAACCCTAATATGAGTTAACTCCTTTATGTTTGACGGATGGCCCTCTAGGGGCCTAACCTAGTAACCTATTCCGCGTCCAGCTTCTTATAAGCCTTGGGATCCCAAAACACTGAGGAGGGGTAGTCGGGGAGCGCCTCAAACTCGCAGTTGAGGTGGCCTCTGGTCAAAATCACGGCTTCCTTCTTGGCCTGCTCCGCATCGCATTGCAATCCCGATTTGTTACCTTCCCAGGTGATGCTTTGGATCTTTGCACTCCCGCCATCGTCGTTGCTTGGTTTCGGAACAATGTGGAGTATGTAGCACTCCTCCTGCAACCAGCTTCGAATGATGTGGAGAGAGATGTTGCCACTTTCGTCCGGATCCTCGAGCAGCATGTCCCATTTGTCGTCCATGTCTCTAGATTTGAACCCGACTTTGAGCTTTTCCACGTCTGTGTCGCTGATCGGCAGATCCCAAGGTGCTGTGAGAGGCTCCTTCATGGGCTTTCTCGAGCCGCGCTCGTAGGCCGTTGAAAGCCACTTCTTCATCTCCTCCTCGTCCATCTCACTCACATCGCTGTACAACTCATCTGTCGTATCAGAATCGCTGTCCGTTGTCGGAACCACTGTCGTAGGCTCCTTCTGTTCCGTATTGCTTTGCGACGCCATCCTGCAATTTGCGTCGAAAAATGTACTAGCCGTGATAGTGTTAACGGGGATTATGATTGAGATTCGTACGTGCCTGTCGTTAGACGGCCACGAGAGTTGGTGATGGATGTGTTGATTGATTTGAGTAGGAATTTAGGAGATGCTGGGAGAAGGAGAAAGCAATCGAAGTCCGGCTTCGAGGTGGAAAGGCGCTGAATAAATAGAGGCCATGCCTGGGGTGGTGTTATGACGATGATTACACCCGTCTTCAGCTTCGCAGCTTTACTCGCAAGACTGGTATTATTGACACATTATACGTATGCATAAAGCCTGTAGGATTCTTAGTGTTGCGCTGCAGCCTAAGTGCGCTATACCTAAAATGTCAGGAATCGACACGGATGAGAGTATTAAGCTTATTTTGAGCAGCGCTAACAAAAATTAGTGAAACCGAACTAATTCGAATATCTCTCACTAGTCGAATGTTTCTTGCACTTAGAAGAAACAACATCCTTAGACCTACATACATGTATGTAATACAACTCCTCTGTTCTAGTACCCTGCTCTATTGTGTCTGCCTTACTAAGCATGACGTCGGCGGGATGGGGATCTTAAATACAAAGTGGGGGATMCCCCTCTCTTAACCGCTGAGAGGATTCACGAGCCTACCTCTAATAAAGACCAAGGGAAATCCATGAAAAGGTAAATAAGGTTACTAAAGAGTTATACCATTTATCGAGAAAAACGTACCAGTTTTAAGGATCGTTCTATGGTAATTATTTCTATGCTTACTGCCTATTAGATGCCGCTACGGGGACTAAGCTTTAAAGAGATTCGGTATTCGAAGAATGAGATCGATTTGCTTCATCAGGTATAAATACATCAACTAGAAGAGTGAAAAGAACTCTTCATGAAAACGCTAAAAACGAGAGATACAGTCCTTCCACCAATAACCAACGCCATCGACGAATTGTCTTTGTGTCATCTTAATCCAAACAGAGATCGTCCTACGTTCGAATATTGCCCAGTTACCGATGACGGTAGGCTCATACGACCAGATCCGGCTTACTCGCCAGTGACTATCTCACACACACCGTGCTTGATGATATCGTGGAGACCATGATGGTACTTGATCTTGTTGTTAGCGTTAGTGGAGCATCCGCCGATCTAGAGGCCACCAGAGTCAAGGATGGCGGTTGGGGGCTGCTGTCCCCGGAGCAGACGGTGAAGGTATATTGTACTTCACCGAGGATGAACGCCCTCTCACAGGGGGACTTTGTGAGGACATCTAGGATTTGCATGCCGGGGCATGCGTGTTGTCCCTCGGCCCAAGCGACCTAGTGGTTGGTCTGGTCGTTGTTAAATACTAATGGATGACTACTAACCTATATATCTTCCAGCTACCCAGCTGTGCCGCCTCAGTGATGCCACCTTCAGCCGCATTTCTCAGGTCCCTGTCGCGGTAAGTGGGGCAAGAAATTGTTCGCCTTGGAAACACTTCCCCGGTCCAGCCTTACATCCCGGACCCATCCCGCTTAATCCAATATCCCTCGACAATGTCATAGAGCAGTCACCTGCACACGATGAATGAGAAACATGCAACACTCATATTGATTCTATTAATAGTGAGATATCCTGTATATAAGACAGAAAATGGATATGCGATTCTCATCCTTTATGATGTAATATTGCAACCTTGTTCGCGACCCTATTGACTTTGCTCTCGTGCTTGCCATTGCTTCACGAGCGGCAGCCAGGCTGGTATATATCGAGCGATACATATGGTATAAACAGGGCTCCACAGTTTCCAACGAATGATCAGCGGATCCCCGGGGAAGGGATCGTCCGTTCGCGCCATGCCACCGTCAGGAGACACCGGAGCCATGGTCTTGGGTGCCCGGGATAGTATCGGATTCCAAGCACGGGTAGCTTGAACTCGTCCCCTTTTGGAAAGGGACGCAGCATTGCTTCCATTTCTGTCAAATTCGACATGATCATCCCCGGAATAACTCGTGGATGTAGGATCGAGTCAAGTAGCGATCACCGATTGAGCCAACTACGGGGGTTGTTGTCTCACACGACAGCGGCAGCGCGCTTATTTTTGTTAACCTTTACCGCTGCCTTAAGTCTAGAATCCTACACATATTTGGCGATGATGGCTCTTGTGACAGTTGCGTCATTGAGTGCCGCTGTCAGCAGCAGCCTCCACCCCCGTCGAGAAACCGCCTTAGCAAGCAAAGAGGCTCATTAACAAGGATAACCACCCGGGTCGTACCGCGCTATCAAACCATTTCTCTATTAAACGTTAACCATGTTTTATACTTATTCCGCTTGATCGGCATCACCACATCTTACAATCTAAGCGCAGTTCTAAGAATGTTTTATATTCTCAGTGCAGTTCCCCATATCAAGTGTGAAAATTAGGTATTATACGGCGCCGTAATCTCTCCTAGCGTACCTAGCCTTCAAGCAAGTACCAAGGTAGTATGCTTATTCTGCTTGATCTTCCTATCAAGCATCACCGTCCTACGTGACGATCTCTCTAGACCTCTACGATTTTCTAACAACCTACCAACTCTAGCATTTGAGCAAGAAACCAAAGCATATAAGAAGTTGTTGTTATCGCTCTGTAACTTTAACATTTTAAATCTTCAGACCAAGCCATCTATTCCATCTTGACACCCATTCCAMCTCTCCAAGCCTCATCATTCTCCGAGACTCTCCATCTTTCCGAGCCTCTCAGCTCTTCAACGCTTGCAAAATAGCCAAATAAATTAGCTCAAAATGTTCGGCCGCTCCTTTTTCATCTACTTCGTTTCTTTGCTGGCATTACTAGGCCCTGCTTTGGCTGCCAATCTCTACCGCATGGATTATCGTGAGCCCGCACGAGTACGTAGAGAGGGAGGCCTCGTGAGCAGGAATCCTAACGGGGACGGCTCCGTCCTTGACCATGTCAGGGCGACCTTGGGAAACGAAGATCCATGGGTGTCGACCACGAGCGATAAGAAAATCGCTAAAGGGGGTGCCAAATCCCCCGGCGATGTATTCGTTTACTACATCGACCCGTCCGGCCTCAATCCCGTTGGCACTATCAAAGCGTTCCAGCGGGCAGGCCAAGAACACCCTCACCCTGGCGAGAAGGAATTTTCAATTCACGGCATCATCCCATGGAACCACATTATCCAATGGGATACATACCATAACGGGAAGAAGACCGCGACCACGACCAGGCAGCAATTTGAGGAGAGTCAGGGGCAGTCGTCGTCGAAGAGAGGTTCGATCCGATCATTCGTTGCTTGAATGAAATCAACTATCCCGTTGATAACAGGGCGCAATCATCTGGGCTGCCTGTCCTACGATGCCTACCTCACTGCGCCGGATTCGTTCTCTACTAGCTAGATAACAATTAGCTTCAATCGTCGTGTATTTATAGATATATTCGGTTTTCACAGACGCTCTTTTTATAGAAACACACTCGCTTTTCTAATATATGATCTAACTCTCGTTTTTCATATGTTCTTACTCTGATTGGTTGAATTGAGTGATCGAGGGACTGCTGCCGAGTACTGTACAAGGGATCTTAGTACGACACGTATATAAGCTGGACCTCCCCAAGATACTCAGATAGCTAGATAGGAACACAAGTTAATGTACTGAACTTCAGTTCATATACCATGTCTTTCTCTATTCCGGAGTATCGTGTCCGCCACCGAGAAAAGTTCGACTATTACTTACCTAGTTAGTGTGCTACTGCTAGAAGTTGGGCTTTGGAGCACGTTGGTGAGCGTCACGGATTCTCGCGAATTCCGAGGTTTATCGGACGATAGGTTCAGGGAGGAAGTGATTACCATTAGGGTTCATCACATTGCTGCCGCTATAATAACTTACCACATTTAAAGAGCAATATATTGCGAACTTAAATAAGACTGTAAACTTTGCCAACTGGTGAGTAGCTGTTTGGCAGCTGTCAGTACCCACAACGATGTCGACATAGAACCATCCGAATTCGTCCTCGTCTTACCTCTTGCCTCAACCGAGTTTCCTTCACAACCCGCACAATTTAGGACTCATATAGCAGAAATGGCTCCGTCACCCCTGCCGAATTATGTTTACAAGATCGTGCCCTCGGCACCTCCAACACCAATACCGGCAGAGTACCCACTTTCGGAGCTCGACCAGAAGGACGGGTTCGTTCATTTAAGTACCGGTTCTCAGGTAAGTTAGGTACTCTGGAGATGGCTTACCAAGGTTTCGGGTAGCGTCTTTTTTCCCCCGCAACGACACTTCTACCTACCGAACGGGAGATGAACCCTAGTATAATTACTACTCACACGAAACTAGATTCCTATAACGGCAGACCTCTTCTTCAAAGAGGCCACAACTCTCTGGGTGATCAAGATCCGTTTCGCGCCCAAATTCCACTCTGCGACGACTTGGGAAGTGGAAGGATGTCCGCACCTGTATGGCAATTTCGGCGCGGATGATGTCGAGGGCGTGAAGGAGTTCTCCCGATTGGACGGCCAGAGCTGGAAAGAATCAATGAAGAACGATGGTGGCTGGCTGGTCTAAGTGCACTATTGAAGAAAGTAAAGTCCGTACAGCACCTAGGGGTAGGGATCGTGGCGTGTTTCATAGGGGCTCGCTTCCCAGCCGGGACGTATGATGCCGATCTTACTGCTTATGGTTCTTGCAATCATGAATATCATTTCAAAGCTTTATCGTTTGACTTCCGCATCATTTAAGGAGAAGTTGTTGGTTGCTTAAGGTGACTTTTATTTTAGATCCCCTCTCCTATTCAATTACTCTTGTTACCGACGTATTCTACGCGGAGCTTTGTGGTCCATTTGGGATCCGTCAGACAACTACTCAAGCCACGCGGGACAGCTTAGTACACAGCCATCTTAGGCTACACGATTAAGTGAAAACGAGGCGTAAATTGCGTAAGAACCAACGCTTTCGTTATGATCGGAATCTGGTAGGCCGAGGGTAGACTTATGTTTCACAACATCTTTATTGCATCTAACATTTCTCTTAGCGAGGTTACACATTCACAGTGAAGCCAACAGAATGGGAAGGATGTAATCCTCCGTAAACTGCCACAACACGCTCGAGTCCTGCGCATGCCAAGCTGCCCCGTTGTAATACGTGTGACGTTGGCCTTGTAGAGCAAACAGCTTCGCGTAGAAGCCATCTTGGATGGCCTTGTTCGACACCATCAGGTTGAACGGCGAGTGGTTGGAGAACGCCAGCCACTCTGGATTCGTGGTAGGCATCCCCCTCGCCTGCTGAATGCGCCGCACGGTTTCCAAGATGTCCGCTCTCACGTCGTCCTCGAGATAAACTATGGGGCCACCGTAGAAGACTTGTGTCAATCCCTGGTTGATGTTGAACGTATATGGCCCCGGCAGCTTTGGAATATCATACAGTTGGTTTGGTCCGGCAGCAAACATGCTGATGTCGAAGCCCGTCTTGTTAAGGAGACCAGTGTAGTATCCGTTTGCGGAGAATTGGCTGAATAGGGTCCTCTCGTCAACGGAGAGGTCGTAGCCCCTCAGATTGTAGATCAATGGCGGAGGCGTGAAAACAAGCTTCTTCGCAACGATCAGCTTGCGGCCAGTTGGCGTCTGAACGGAAACTTGAACAGGCCCTGTTCCAGATCGATTGACTGACAGCACGGTAGAGTTGAGCAATACATCAGAGCCTAAGAACGTGGTTGCCTTCTCGTACAGCTCCTGGGTGTTGTGATGAACTGTCGTCAGGTAGCCCTGTCTGAAGCTGTTGATCTGATCCGAATTCAGATATTTGAATATGTATAGCATGCTGATGTTGAGCAGTGGGACATAACCCTGATTCGTAAGAAAGATCTGAGGTACCATATCCTTGAGATTATACTGGGCGACGAACTCGCCAAAGTTCAACAGGAGATCCGGCTCGACAGGATACGTCAAATTAAAGCTTTTTTGGATGGCGGGGTACTTCTCAAGCTGGGCGGCGTAAGAAGTTAACGCAGCGTTGAACGCCTCTGCGCTGGGGGGCGTGTAGTCCACAGTTCGTCCCGTTGAAAAGTCGACGTATTCAGATTTTCCGGATAAAGAAATTGTTGTGAGAGGGACGTTAAATCGGGCAAAGTAGTCCGTCACCACTTTCAGATGAGCGAAGACGGAGACACCGATGTTGATGGCATAGCCCGTGTTGGGATCGATGTAAGTCTCAGCATGTCCACCCAATTTACCTTTCCTTTCAACCACCGCCACGGTCTTCTTGTAGTCCTTTAGTCTGACTGCGGTGTAGGTGCCGGAAGAGCCTCCTCCAATAATGACAACATCCCGATATATAGTGTCGGCGAATGATGTATCTGTATTGAGGTCTACATGCTCTTCAGCCCATACCAATCTAGGAAAACAATATAGAGCGAGTGACGTTGCCCAAAGACTTTTCAAATACATTTTTTTTATCGCTCTCCTTGGGTGTGAGGAGTAAAATATTATAGTTCTGTGTGATTGGAAACTAAAAGATGAAAAAGGAGGCAGAGGGGCACGGCCGTTATATAGGTAGATAACCTTCGAGAAATGCGGAAGCACATGTTGAACGAAGAGCGGGGGACAATGACGTTAATGCTGAAGATGTTTGCCGGGAGGCGTTTGTGGGAGGTATCTTAGAAAAGGTCGGCCTATGAGATTACGACTTATAAGGAGTGTTGGTTAAGATGGATGCGCACTACACTTATGTTGACCAATTACGTTTAGGTTCACTCATTCGAAGATGTTGGCTTCTTCCCTTTCCACATGGCCGTTAAATTCATAAGCTACCTATGAATGTATAGTTTTGACCTCATGGTTTCGGCAGGGAAACCGAAGAACTCGCAGTAAAAAGGAGCTCGAAGGACTGAAGAATCGCGACTATGGGCCACGGCTAAGAGCCCCCAAACCCTTGTCGCAGATTCCCCTTCCCAATAAAAACCTGATAAAAACATCCCAAATAACGCCGCTCCTTAAGATATGCTTCCTTCCCCAGCGGACTCGCTTTCCATCCCACCTTCCAGGACACCCCTCTCTACCACAGGTCGGTGGTATCAATCTTGGCATACAGGTCGAGCGTGCGAGGCGAGCTGTATGGTGCTCGGTAGGAATCCGATGGACTCCGGCMCCCGACAGTCTAATTGGCGACTGAGTTAGTAACAACCACTCCAAATCAAGTCCAAATAGGAAATACAACTCCCAACAACTGGCTAAATGGAGTAAGGGGGCAACAAGAAAATGACTTGAGATATTACATACCACACACAAGGACACACTCGATGCCTTTCTTCAAGAATGGCTTTATGGCTTCGATAAAGTCGTTCTTGAAGTCCTGCTCCCACCGCTCCTGCTCTTCCCAGACGAGCTTCTGGCCTTGAACTAAGACTCGATTGCGTTCATTGATGCAGAGTCTGTGCAGGCGATCCGCGTACACTTCCATCACCAGCTCGTCAAACCTCCTCGTGTAGGCCTCGTCGAAGCTCTTCTTGTCTTCCCATTTCAGCCTGAACTCCCCGTCCTGGAAATCGCCCAGCTCTAGGAAGTTCTTCGACCTCAGGGTGTCGGCCGTAGTCCACTGGAGCTCCGCCCTTGGGTCGTTGGCATTGATACCGGTGATGTCCACGTAGAGCGTTCTGAGCGATCGACATCGTAGCAACAGCTTCTGACAAGCTATGTTGGCGCTTGTCATATCGAACAACGCGGCGGGAACTGACAGGTTCATGGCACACGTGAGGTCGTCAAGTTGCTGACGATGGCAGGTTTCCAAGGTGGGTGGAAAGGCAACGGTGGTTATCCCTGCTAGGGCTCTCAATTCATCGTCGGATTTATTCGAGAGCACGGCCATTTGGGTCAGGGTATAGGTGCTCAGAATAAACTTGTCGAAGAAGTTAAGCACTAGCTTGGGCTCGACGGTTCCTCGCTGTCGAATTGTGATGACATATCGCTTGGCAATGTCATAGCTTTCCTTATTGACCCGAAAGAGGGGCCAAAAGAGATCGCGCACCGTACGGACGACAGCGGGGGAGAGACTGTGCATCAGGCACTTCACGTAAGGAGGGCGGTGCTTGAGATGCCAGAAGCGCAAGTAGTCGGGAACAAATTGTTTGAATGTAGCAACCCGTTCTTCCGCCGCCCACATCCAGATGAGATCTCTCAATTCAGTTGGGAGACAGCTGAATGTAAGAGCAGGGGGGGTAGGATTGGCGTTGGTGTCCATCGTATCTCAGAGGGTTGCTGGTTTGGTTGTGGATAATGTAAGAGCTGCAGGATGATCCGTCTGCCTATCTCGTCACTCTAATCGCCTTCAAGTCAGCCACATGTAAAGAGGAAAGACAGTTATGGCTTACCTTTTGATTGATTGCCAACGCTCACAGGTCATACGTAAAGGCGATCGTAAATGACCCAAGCTAGCTGGGTGAAGCTATCCTATGGAGATGGTATTTATAAATGTCAATGCGAACTTTCGGATTCTAGAACCACCGGACTGAGTGATTGTGGGCGGGAAAGGTTCAGATTGTTGAAGGAGGAAAGAGTAGAAATATTAAAAATGTATTTGTATTTATACGAATGTCCTAGGGGCCAATGCTTTTGTGAATACCTTAGGAGGGGTGTGCAACCCGAGCGAGCTGGCTGCTGTCTCTCAGGCACCCCATCGACAACGACAATGATAAATGACTCCCAAACTTTTATTACCCATATATTCCGCTAAACACCTACCCCATGCTGTGCCAGACTCCGTGCTGAAAAGACAAATCCAACAAACCAAGTGCTAAACATCGAGCTCGTAGGTGTCAACACAGTGCGCTGTGTACCCTTTTGGTCATTGCCTCAGATGACTAGCACTATCCACGACTTAGCAGCTGGCGTAGCCTGTCGTCGACAGTGCGGCCTAACTCTCTCAGTCCTTCTGACTGAGCCATCTTCGGAAGAGCTTGACCCTTTGCCGCCCATCGTCAGTGAGACCATCCTCGGTGGGGGAAGGGGGAGAGCAGTCCCCGTTGACAGATACCTCAATGTGGTCAATGCTCTCGGTCCCATCTTTCGACGAATGGCCAATGCTGCCATTCGTATCAACATGCTTCAAATCGCCCATGTCGACGGCGCTATCAATTGTGGGCAGAGCCAAAGTCGAGTTGTTCGCGTGGCGTTGGTCTGAGTTACGGGAGATGACTCCGTGACTTATCGTGCGCTTGTGTTTTGCTAAGAACGTTCTACGAGTCCGCTGTAATGTTCTCGATGGATCAATATCCTCCGCCGAAATACAAGCTCCAGGGTTGACGTTCGCTTCTGGGTGGCGTAGAGAAGTAGTGTATTCGGCAAACGCATCCGGAAAACCAGTGTCATAGTTACGGCTTGACGGCCGGCTGCTGCTTGCGTTCGACATAGCGATGAGGTGTTCTGTACCCTTTTCTTAGCTCTAGTGTTGCAGAGCGATGTCTTATATCTAAGATCTGTTTCCGGCGAAAGGGGTGTAGCACTGTTACTTAAGACTACACTGTCACTCTGTTCTAAGCTTTATGTGGTGATGCGGGGAATATGAAGAGCGATAGGGAAGAAATATAGGGAGATCTAGTTCCGTCGATGTAGTCGATGTATATAAGGTTATAAAGCTCTTGGGAAGACGGGGATGAACATCATGATCATGGCAGGKCCTATTTGCAGCTCTACCCCTGGCTGCTACTTTCCACTCGGAACGCACGGGGTGGTGGTGAGAGCCATGTCCATGGCGGGACGAAGTTTAATAGGCCGCATCTTGGCCATTGAATTGTCTGATTTGCGAATTTAATTGGACAAAGTCACTTGACGAAACTCAAGACTATGGGCGGCTTTGTTTCCGCAGTTTGACATGGCAGCTTGCCTAACTGCGCCGCAGCTGACGAATGTTGTTGAGAGGACAAAATGGACTCCTTACCTGAAAGCGGTGCTGAGAATCCCAGCCGGGGCTTGTCCCAATGCCAAGAAAATGGACCGGGTTCGGCTCTTGTGTCCAAGATTGCTTGGCGAGCAATCAACCGCGCGCTTGAGCAATTCCAGAAGATGGAGAAAATCGGGTCTTATTAATCTAGTGCCGTGTTCCGGTCAAACGCCGCCTCGTCAGGAGGAAGAGAGGTCTTCTGTTATTATTCTCTAGGTGCTTGTTTCGCTACAGTTGAATAAGAGGGAGCCGTTGCAGAGCCGGGAAGAAATTCTAGGAGTCGGGAAGGCGGGAAGCCGTTGGAGTTAAAATATTATGTACGGACTAGGGCAATAACAAGAAAAGACTTATTCTGGATCTAGTAAATAATATTTCACCGATGGCATGACAGGAGCATGCAGGAAAATGCGTGTGGTCTAACGTCGAAATCTGACTGGTCTCGAGGTAAGGTGTGTCTCAGCAGGTGACTGACGCAGGTTAAAGCAGGTTAAGGTTGTTGATCGTTGAAGTGTCTCAGACTCTGAGGGCCTCCAGGTTTTATTGGAAGGTTCTCGTCTAAAGACTGAGGCTGCGACTGCGTGCCTGGGACAAGTACACGTACTCGGACATGGCGAATTACATGACGAATTACGCTGACCATGGGGCGATCATGAATGTACATTGTAAATCTGATTGTAGCTATGGTACGGATAATCGGATGGCCCAGTGTGAGTAATATGCAGTTAAAATCCGAGGTCACGGATGGAGTTGCCGACCGAGGTGGCCACGATTGAGTGATTATGTGCAGTGCATGGCACAGCTCCCACGGGAATCACGGCACGCAGGCGGTGCCATGGCCACCGACGGTCTAGCCTGGAACCTTACTATGTTTGTATGTTAGGTACTTAAGCAGGTATGTAGGTAGGTAGACGGCAACTTTGCCGTGGAACCCATCCTGTCACGACTATACACGCCAGTAGAACCTTCTGTGTGTCTCGGGTGATATAGCAGACAGCTGTACATATTCGTTATGCCCGTACTGACGTAACTGGTTAGCGTACCTATTGGACGAACATTGTAGGACTTTGTTGACTGGCTGGCGGCTCCTTGCGTCTGCAACGACTCAGGGCGCTTTGCCAGACGTCATGCCTCCAGCTACCAGTGAGTAGGTGCCTCCTAGCTAGGGTACTAGGGTACTAGGATGCTAGGGTGACTAGGGTGGCGGTAAGATTGAACGGGTCCAAATTCCAATGGATGGGGTACCTAATAAAATGGAGCAGGCTTCGCTTATCTAACGTAACCGCCCGTGGCTTGGCTCGAGTCGGAACTACCATTATTCCATCGCTAGCATGCAAGGGGCTCCGGCGGGCTCCATCCATGGGTCTCGGATGAACCCAGGCCTCTAACTGGAAGTTGGAATTAATTGGGCGATTCGAGTCGCACCCAAAAGGGGCGGCTTCATTTGAGCGCGGATTATTCGAGAACAAGAGCGGGTGCGGTACTGACCCGAACTGGCCCAAGAGCTGGTACATCCACGTGTCGTATCCAACCATCTATTACCTATATCGACATACTCTACACTACATAGTATATATCTTGACGTCGAAACCCTCGTGTTATGTAGATCATCCTGACCGACGTTCCGAGTGTTATGTTACACGGACACCCTGGAAGTCAATTATTCTATTTTATTATAGAACCATGCTGGAGCCAGACCTCTAACTCTCATCGCCTTCGATAGAATTGCAGAGAACACGGAGTCGGGGTCACAGTGGCACCGTGGTGCAATTGGCATCACTTTCCCCAAATTACATTGCATTCATGGATTTTTGTTAGGATGATCCTACACGTTCACAACCCTCAGTGGCCCGTTCGCCGTTAAGCCGCCAAAGCGGCTCTCGTAGATAGGTAATAGCACGCGACGATTTACGTCTGCCTCAGCGGGAACCAATGACTCCGACACAGGCGGCGCAGCGTTCGTTTCTATACACGGAGCTTCGTGTTCCTCGCTCCTACCAAATGAACTCCGAAACAGTCGAGCGTCGGGGCTTGGGCCTAAAGATAGATTGATTAGCCGTAGGGATGGCGAGTCCGTTGAATTGGAGCCACTTACCCGTTTGTAAGACATTCTGCGATGTGGTCTCACTTTGATTCTCATTTTCATTCCTAGGTGAACCAGATTGACGATCTTCCCGATTGTTAAACTCCCATACGTCCTTACTTCTCTTCCACCAGATTATGACCCCGATAATGATGAGCAGGATCACTACGCCCATCATGCTAAGTCCAACTATCAGCCCAATTGATCTCGAGGACGACGTATGCGGCGGCTCCTTTACTGGTTCGCTACTAGGAGTTCCCATATCGGCCCCTGTCCCGGCTACCGTCTCCGTCCGACTCGGGGCCGAGGTTGTAGTTGAAGTACTAATACTAGACGTCGGTTGAGAAAGGAACGGTGCAGCGAGTCCATCGTCGTCATCGAGCCGCGCTGGGATTAGACTGGCATTTGGACACCCACTATTGCACGGGTCTTGTGTGCAGCAGCCCATGAATTTGGGCATCGCGTTGTCGCATGTATACCACTCGCCTTCGTCGTAGGGGGCGACGCAGCTCTGATGTGGGCCTGAATAGTTCGCATAGCTAGCCGGACGGAGTCGGCCGACCTGGCATTCGCCTCCATTCGAACATGGATCCGTCTCGCAGCATCCCAGAAAGCGGATCTGGGTATATATACAAGCATAGAACGAGCCCCCTGAGGGACAAAAGAGCCCGTATCTTTTCTCGGGACTCTGGTTCTCAGAGGAAGCCATGGAGAATAACCTGGCTGGGGTATGACTCCGAGGGTTCTGTTGATAAACAAACACAGAATTGCAAACTAGGTCTTAGGTTATAAAGATTCATTGTCTATTTGTTGTATGCCGAAGTACTTGCACTAGAACGCTTGAGGCAGGAAGTTTGCTGTGCGGTGTCGGACTTGTCATCCACATTTACCCCTACATTAATATTCCATGGATAGTATCACGAAAAAACGATTAAGCTAAATTGTAATATGCGAAGGTCTCTCATGAGTACAACGAAAATGACATGTCCTTGGAAGTGGAGTACCGGGCATCGTTTCTACCATGAGGTCAGATCCTCTTTGTCTTGGTAATACCACAACTCAGATAGGTCTCACATCAAGATACAGCGATTAAGATGATAGATGCCATGCGCTTCTGGATTCGTCGTTCATCCTATTAACGGGAAATTGTTAACTGCTAAGATCGTTGCTTTGATGCCAGATGTATGTACTATAAAAAGGGGCATTCGAACTGCTTTCGTATTGTTCATCGGCGATCGCTGAGGAATCTCCCAGTACAGACTGAATCAACAGCTATTTCCCAACTCTCCCGTCATTTGTAGTAGTCTTCGATCAAGTACAGCGTAACAGGTGACCTAGATCGCATGGAAGACGTCCAGTCCAGAGCTGGTTTTCACGGGGACTAGCCGGGACCTGATTGGGAGCATGCTTTTGTAGTTGATTGATCAAATTGATTTATGATTCCATCAAATAAAACACAGGCAATCATTTTATTTTACCTAGTCAGTTTGATGCGCAATCGTAACACGTTAATGTTTGCTATGTTCCGTGTAATGAAAGATAGATCCCAGTATCTGAGTCATATATCCTTCAGAATCAAATTCCCGTGGCACCTAGTATCCAGCTCTTCGGGGATCTCGCCCTTCGATCTATCCCGGAGTCTTTAAAGTGTGATATATAGCCCGCCTTCCATGGACTGGCAGTTGAGTTTGTATCTCCCTGATACCAGACTGAGTTGAGAATTAGGCATCAGTTACAGCTTAATTAAGTGGTACTGGGGACTTACCTCCAATTGAGGTTTGATGTGCAGGCGTATCTGCAAGCATCAATGGACTTACGAATATCTTCCTGGACTTTGGGCGTGGTGGCATACCGCTCCAGGATCTCGATCGCTGCAGTATCGAATCGCTGGATAGACGATCTGACTATGTCTACAGCGTGGTTCATTGCCGCCTGCATGGATCCAAGCTCTAGGGCCAGAAGGGGAACTAGTGAATCGACCTGCGACTGGGCCTGAGATGTATCAATGTTAGAATGCAACCAATCACGACCAAGGCTTCTAGACTAACCACTTCCTTTTTGACAGACAAAATGTCGTTGGTCCTTAAGACGCCGTCAGTGATTTGCAAATGGAAGATTTCCTCTAAAAAGGGGCATACGTGTGGATGATAATATTAGCCTCGTGCCAGATTCGTTGCATGGCTTCATCGTCCATTATCTTCTGAGACAATGTGATCCCATAAGCATATCTAAGATATATCAGCTGCCTTCTTAGCACGACTGAAGGAGAGTAAAATGTGGGTTTGCATACTCAATTGTGGCGAAACACACTCTCACTGCACCAGAACCAAGACGAAGTCGCACGTATTCCTCCACAGTAGGAAGACGATGTGCCACCTGTAGTTTTTGTTCCTCTCCGCACATCTTTACGTAGAAGAGCAATTCGTCTAAAAATGTGCCGACCTGACCTGTACATCTGCAAGGTTATCTCATGCCCATCCAGAGCAAGTAATAGGTCAACGTACGATCGTCGCAAGATTCTGATATAGCTTCAGCCACTGGCCCGAAGAGTGCGTTGATGGGATCGGTCGACATATTTGCGAGATTTGATTTCGAGTTCTTCAATAAACTCTGTTGCAAATAGTTGGTTGTTCTTTGTCTGAACGTAGAAGCCTTATCCCAGTCGTTGATGACTGCGGAAAACTCAGGAGAGTCCGTTTCTAAATGATAGTAAGAGATTATAAACTATCCAAGAATGATCATATAGTCACAACTATACCGTCATCCCAGGCAAAGAGCTTCGCAGCAAGGTTAGCCAGGCACAACTGGACTATCACGTACTCCTATCACTTACCCATAACAACAGGCTTGTAAGAACCTCCAACGCCTTGTATGATGCGTAGGGCCACCAAGTAGCCGCAATAAAGGCGACATTAGTGGCTTTAAGTCTTCGAACTCGTGCTTCGTTGTTTGAGAGGGACGAAAAGCTATAATTTATGAGTGAGTAAACGATGTTATCGCATAAAGATGGTAGGGACCTCTTTTTACCATGTAAGCGCCTTTTCAACGTATTCATCCAGTCTTTCGACATCTGTGTTGGTTCTTTGGGGCCAGTGACTTATCATGGACTGTAAGTCGGGAATCATAACACGAGACCCCCGGGTGTCCGTTAATAGTTGTTCTCGTGTGTTGACCGAGAAGGGCAAAAGTTGGGGGTTCAGCCCTGATCTTTCGTTTCCTTGAATAGTCGCAGCCATAGTAACTTAATATATCTAACCCAACAGACACAGAAGCTTAAGAAAGGTAGATTGATTGTAGAAGAATGATTGACTATATGGGATGGGGTTTTGACTCCTATATATACTCCTAGGTATTTAGCAGGAATAGCTTAAAAAAGGAGAATAAGACGTCCGGGGCCCCGCCATCATCCGGAGTCGCTGTTCACGATATCTTAAGAGGCGCCGCAAGTGGCTACCTCAGGTAGACGCAGTCATTGGCGCATCTTCGGAGCGACTAGGACTCTTACTGCAGTAGACCCGTATGACTTGCCACGATAAGCAAATTACACACATAAAGATGTTTAGCTGTTTAAAGTTCGGCAACTTATACCGAGATCTTCTCAAGACTTGAAAGTATCCGAGTGCGGTGGGTTAAAAGATAGGCTGTAACTTTATCATACGAAGCGTTGGCTTTGAGAGTGTGATGTGGTGTGACATTCAAAGTGATTGGTTAGTGACAATACGGGATGTGAATTTGGACGACAGTGTCACCATCTCCTCTGGATTTAGACTAGGTGGCTTCAGGATCTAAACTTGATATTGTTCTCCTAGCCCTAATAAGCATCAATTTTCTAGATATACCAGGTGAATAAGCAGTAGTAGCTAGCTTTAATATCGTGTGTAACTTGCACTGTTATACAAAATCCTTCGCAGAGTAATTCCCATCTTGAAAGAAGCGGATATTTCATGGGAATGTATCGAATTCCCATCTTTCTGCAAGTCAGAGAGGATGCTTTGCAGAAATTATGGGTAGTATATGCTCGTCGTATATTTGTCATGTAGATCTAGAACGTTAGAGCCCGGTACGAATATTATACGAACTGGCGGTTAGGAACTCTATGAGAGGTATATCTCTTTCACTCTATTACAATGATTATCCCCGAAGCCTTTTGCCTTTCAGCATTTGCGGCAAGCAATTTATTAAACTTCGACAAGCTTACCATTTTATTCACCTCGATTTGTTTTTACATGCCGTTTGGAATTATCTCTCCCGATTAGCCGGACCTGCTTATGCGAGCCAGGCCTCTTATCCTACAGCGTCTTATTCTTCCAACAAGTTGTTCTATACCTCTCTTCTAAGATCTACTAGCTATCTTCTAGTTTAGAGCTTAGTATCGCGGCCGCTAGGATCTCCGTGATCTTCGGCCGGGGTTCTCTCGGGAGTCGTGAGATTCGGCGCTTGGCTATAAGTTGCGAGGAGGTCGTCGATCATTCCTTTCCGTAGGATCTCCAGCCTCAGATAATTCGTAAGAAGTGGAAACTTCACCCACTGTATAATTGGCCCGGATTTCCCATCTTAAAGCCGACATAATTGTAATCTTACTTAGCTTCCTATTATAGCATTACTATGTAGGATGCTGTACGAACACACTTTTGTCTGCAATAACACTATGCATAAGTTAATACTAGATCTGACCGCAGGCGGATAGTCTCGGATAAGGTCCCGTCAGGATTAACCTTAGTCTACTCAATTAGTGGTTACAAGGTAGATGGAGCTTGCCGACTTAAGTCGTAATGCCTGACTTCTATTGAGATCCCGGAGCCTTTGACCTCCGAGGTCGATACGGCCGAAACTCACCGAGGTAGATCGTTACACAGTCTAAACTGCCCTCCACTCCTTTTTGCCTTGATAGTAAGGAGGCACTTTTCTTTAATTTTTCCAATTTTCATCGTACTTGGCGTGCTTGAAAAGGGGATGGTTCCGTGGGGGCGTTCGGGGACCTGTCTCAGATCTCGTCCCACCAACAGGTCCCTAAACTCCGACAAATTTCTAAACCCCTACAGGAGCATCTCCTAAAGCATGGTCTTCCATACCAAACCCTCCGGTGTGGCAGATATAAGTTTCTTTATGAGATCATAAAAGTTGCTGTTATGACTGCTATACCTAGAGGTCCGCTGGACTGGATGGTGGCCAGAACAGTTGTTGAAGGAGCAGTGAGAATTATTATTGGTCTTGCGATACGTGGTGTCAGATTGTATCTGACAAGGAGAACTAAATGGTGACTGTTATCAAAATCACATCGTAGTGTGGTGACACAATCTGACATATAACTGACTCTGAGGCAAATTAGGACTCTTGGGGACTAACGTTGTTGCACAAGGGTTAAGTCCCGTGAACCTTTAGTCAAGGTTAAAAGAGGAGAGAGAAGATAGTCTGATGATCTTATTTGATCATATACGTAGTGACAGGAAGTACATAGCAATGGCGCTGGCTAAAGTACCTACTCAAGTTGAATGGGTAGACCTCTAAGAAGCATTCATTCCGACTAGGTGTACTTGTATAGCTCCACAATGGGGGGAGGTTAGAGATAAGAGCATACTTCTCACAATTATATAATTGCTTTAAACTTGAATCTCGGGCACACTTTGGCAGTTGGGTAATCTCGTCTTCAGATAATTATTCGAAGTGAATGATAATCAGCTATTGCTGTGGAATATGCGTAAAATATAACATGCCAAGGTACCTGGGTCGCTTGAGGTTTACTCAAATCCCACTTGGTGGCACATCATCATCACCTGTACCCCAAGCTGTACTCTCCTTATCGCCCAATGTAAGCTCTAATGTGCCCCCCTCGAGGAAGAAGCTATGTGTGAGGTAACTCTTCGTGTAGTCTTCCCCGTTTAGCTTTGCGCTCTGGATGTAAATGTTCTTGTAGGCAGTGTCAAAGTTGATGGTCTTTATCGTTGCGGTTTTTCCAGTCAAGCGGTTGGTGATCGATACTGACGGGAAAAACGGAGCCGTGATAAAATAAACATCCTGACCCGGGTTTGGGAATATGCCCATCATTGCCAGAGCGACGAAGGAGCCCATGGCMCCCGAGTCGTCGTTCCCAGGAATGCCCGCCGTAGACGTGTTGAACTGGCTGGGTATATAATAATGAACACGCTCAGTAGATTTCCCAGGGCGGCCCGCATAGTGGTACTGGAATACAGTTAAGAACGCTTGTTCGTCGCCGACGTATAGAATACCGCTCTCATGAAGATAGTCTAGACGGCTGATAAAAGTGTCGGGACCGCCGAGAGTAGTGATCAGGCTTGCCATGTCGTGGGGTGCGAAAAAGGTGTATAGCCAGGGACTGCCTTCGTATGTTTCATGGCCGCCTGAGTTGAGATAGCAGGAGTCAAACGAGTCGACAGAAGAGCAAAGGGTCGGATCCTGATATCCCCAAGTACCATTTAAGTATTT
This sequence comes from Hypoxylon sp. E7406B, assembly GCA_000931505.1. Classification (NCBI taxonomy): domain Eukaryota; kingdom Fungi; phylum Ascomycota; class Sordariomycetes; order Xylariales; family Hypoxylaceae; genus Hypoxylon; species Hypoxylon sp. E7406B. Next base: position 671,633 of record JYCQ01000034.1, on the reverse strand, counting down.
CGGCTGCAAAAATCCAGTGAACCCAGTGTCTGCACCGTTGACATCCGATGTTTGATCGGGGTTGTATAGGTTCTTCCAGTTCCCGGATCGCTCCAGGTATTTCTCGTAGTCCCCCTGTTTGCCTAGCCCCTTTGCTACTTCTGCGATGCAGAAATCATTATATGCGTACTCAACTGTCCTGGAGACGCTTCGTGTAAAGAGTCCGACCCCGTACGGGTCAAAATCGTCGGCCGGGATATAGCCATACTTCTTCCAGCTACTTAAACCACCACGGCCCTCGTAGTCCCAGACTGGAGGTTCATCCTCTGCATCTTTTATCAGAGCTTCGTAACCTGTCTCCCAGTCGACATCTTGTGTAATATTCTTCAGATATGCATCTGCTAAGACAACATCCGCATTAGACCCTCCTTGGGTCCACCCTTTGCATAACGACATTCTGCAATCTGGAAGCCATCCTTCATGTCGATAAATATCGATAAGGGAGCGGATCATAAGAGTCTGTGAGTGAGGGTCTACTAGTGTGATAAAGGAATGAATCGATCGGAAGGAATCCCAGATACAATACCATGAATCGTAATAGGGCTCGTCACTTTCCCAAAGATAATTCTCACCAGTATAGTCCTGTGGGCTCAACATTGCTCTGTATGCGCCACTCCAGAAGATGGTTTGTAGGGAAGTGTCTTCGAAACCAGTTGTGTCGATGCTTAGCACTGAAAGTTTATCTTTCCAAACATCTTCTGCGGTAGTCAAAGTCTTTGAGAAATCGAAATCCGGTATCTCTGTCTCGGCATTGCTGCAAGCTTGGTTGACGCTCTTGAATGAGAGCCCTACTCGAACTGTAATTGTGGAACCATTTTCAACCTCATTAAACCACGTGTAAGTTCCCGCAGGGACAGGAGGAGAATTGTTATCCTTCCCTACAACGATGCTCTTCGTTTCGTTACCTGCCCTGGTGTTCACGAACACGCCTGTGTCTCGGATAGGAGTACCCTGAAGAAAGTCGGCACAAAAATGCAGCGTATATGAACCGGTTCCAAAACTGGGTAAAAAGGTGCCGTTTCCGGTCATTCGCCCGGTATTCGCATCTACGGATGCACTTCCGTTCTGGCGTGTGTCTGGTAGATCGGTCAGGTCCACAATGAACAGAGGGCTTAGAGGCGCGTCCGCGGTAGCATTCCCGGTGGCGTTGCCGAAGAATGTAAACTTATAAAGCGCCGTACGGTTTGCAGCCGTGATTTCTGCCCTTATGCCAGACTCGAGATCAATGGCGAAGTAACCAGGGCGAGCGGAAACACTCCCGTCAACGGCCTGGACGCTGCGCTTCGTTTTGGGGAAAACGCAACCATCTATATCGTCGTTGGCGCAGCCTGGATAAACGAATAGCGGAAAATTGGCTAGCGACGAGGCTCCACCAGTACCAGAATCATGCATGTGAGAGAAGCCCGAGATGGGACTTCCATTGGATGCATAACCTCCTTGATTGTCACTTGTGACATCTGGAACGGCTTTCGCCATGCCTAAGAGGTTGTTAGAGTAATTTTATATATACACAGATCTTTGTGATGCTTACCGAATGGCAGGGTCGCCCCAGCGAAGACATGGCCTATCGTCGTGGTATGTTAGTTATGGAGTACAAGTATTTACAAGTAACTTACCGCCGTTACGAGTGCCGATGAGAGGGTCTACGAAGTCATAGCCGCTAAGTGAGCTGTTGGTATCTCGGCGGGATGGATATTTAGGAAACGTTTGACATGATGCGGCCGTAACGAAACACAGGAAGGATAGTCGAGCAATCATCTTGTATTTCTGATCCAATTGAATCCCTCAGATTAACGAAAACACTGTTCCTACCAGAGCTTCCGAGGGAGGAGAGGAGGTAGAATCTGCCACAAAGAAAACAAAGAGGAGCTCGTGATACATAAAAGGCAAGTCGCAAGACATGGGAGAGTGGCATTGCATATTGTCGAGGCGGGGKGTGAATACCCCGGATTCAGAGGTGATCTCGTATATTCGGCTCCTCACGATCAGAGGAAAGTGGAAATTGGATCGCCATTCCTTCAACTGAACTAAGCCTCTTGCGCTGCAGCTAGGCAAACATACCTCCCTAGAGCCAAGGTAGGCAGCTGGACGGACTTGGGGGCGGCCGGGGTTGCCCAACGCCACTGGGTAACACCATCTACGTCTGGCATACCTGCTGAGGAACCGGGAAGTAGCCCGGTAATATCGCTAGATACTGGATAAAGCAAGGGTCTTGAAGGGAGAAGAAAGCATGGTCATAGCCGGATTGCACTGGCAGCATGATCGTTCTGAAATGAGTGGCGTTGACCGTTGTACTGCCGAGCTGAAAAATAAGGCCCTCCATAATTATAGGGATACTCAGATCTGAGAGCAGGGAGCTTCAATATGGTTGGTAGCATTAAGATCAGCATCACAAGATCCGGCGTTCTTGTTAAGTAGAGATCGGAGGCAAACGCATGTTGAAGTTGGTTCCTGCGGACATGAATGGGCTGAATGGTAGGGAGCTCAAAAGCGAAGGTGTGAAGGTTCAGTCTAGGCTGGGGACTAAAGTGGGAACGCCCCATTCGGTTTTCGCCGCTGATTGGCTTAGAAGCCTCCCCGCGAAAAGCTGCTATCGATTGAGCGGCGGAAAAATTTCAAGGTCGGCTCTCATTTTTTTATTCTACGGTCAATTGATACAAATTCGAAGCTCGACCAATTGAGATTCCACAATCACAGGCGACGACTGTCAAATCACTAATATACATCCAACTCAATTGCTAGAACATACAATCGATCGCCTATATCTTCCGAAGAACTACTCTTCAAGGCCCGAAGCTTCAAAATGGGTCCGACAAAACCAGAAAAGGAGAAGAAGGAAAAGAAGGACAAGAAGCGCAGCGAGGTCGATGGCGTGACAAAGCCTAAGAAGGACAAGAAAGAGAAGAAGGAAAAGAAGGAGAAGCTGAAGAATGCTGTTAATTCCGCCGTCGACGATCAGCTTGAGGTTGATACCAGTGCGTCTGTCACCGTTGTGAAGGATGGTGAAGAGAAGGTTGCCAAAGTCCTGGTTCCTGTTGTCGGGGCCCTAGTGCCATTCGCGAGACCCTTGGCGGACGAGAAGGCCACTAAGAAGATCATGAAGACTGTACGAAAGGGTAAGCTTGAGTCCCTTTGTCGCGCTACTTCAATAGATTTGTCTATTGTTAACTCCTATCCCGTCGCCGATAACATGGGATTAAGCACTAACGTGACTCTCCAAATACAGCGGCGAAGCATAAGACCCTCAAGCGCGGTGTAAAGGAAGTTGTCAAGTCGCTGCGCAAATCACCCACCGCCGGACCTGGCAACACATCGTTCCCTGGCGTTGTTATCTTGGCCGGCGACATCAGCCCCATGGACGTCATTAGCCACATCCCCGTTCTATGCGAGGACGTCAACGTTCCCTACATCTTTGTCACGTCACGCGCCGAGCTGGGTGCCGCAGGTAGCACGAAGCGGCCCACGAGTGTCGTCATGGTCACTGAGAAGCGAACTGGAGGCAAGAAAGATAAGGCCGACGAGAAGATAGAAGAGGAGGATGGCGAGGACTTCGCCGAGGCGTACAAGGACCTGGTCAAGCTTGTCCAGAAGGAGAGCAAACAACTCAAATTTACATAGATCGGCCTTGTGGCGTATCTATACTCGGGAGATTCGTATGGGAAAGCACTACTAGGCGAGGGACGTTCCAGACTTAAGAGCATTGGTCTTGGCCCATACTTGCCGGGCGTTGTTCATTGTCCTTTCGAGCATTTAAGGGCAGCTTAGGATCACTGTATGTACTGTTTCGGTTGGCTACATAGGCGTAGCCTTGGCGTTGGGGAATTACAAATGTTCTTGTCAAAGGATCAATAAACACCGGTTCATAATGAAGCTGACTCGAGAACAAGCTAGCCCAAGCTATTTCGTTTATGAGCTCTCCGTATTTTGCAATCACAGTCAACATTGATAGTTCAACGGGATGAGAAGGCAGGTAGAAACATAATTCATTAACATTCATTTATTACACAGCTAGAATAGCTAACAACCCATCTAGCTTCCCGCCACATTCCTAACATGTTCAACACGTAGGAAAGCCGACAAATACAGACCCTTCAAGCCCTTAATCGAAAGGGTTGGTTCGAGTACCCCACCAGGTTAGGAATAGAGACAAGCCGACTGTCTCCAGGATCTTCGAAGTGGCGCCAACCGCAACAGTGTCGACAGGTCGCTTCTCAGTGAAGAGCTGGGCCAGGTACTGCAAGCGCATTAGCGATATTCCAAGCCATTGGGGGGAAACGTGATGGATTCATACCGTAGGGGCGGACGTAGCCGCGAAGATAAGAGCGCCTAGGTAGGCGGCGCCCTTGTAGCTAAGAGTGCCGGTTGCGTTGATGAGAGCGCCAACACCGTACGCTTGCAGGGCAGAACCGACTAGGGAAGTACCCCAGGCAACGGCGGCCGACGAGGCTTCCTTTGATCGGACGAACTCCTCCTTAGTGTTGGCCTGCTTGGCTCGCTGGTAGGTCTGTCCGAATAGCGGGGTGAGGACTGCCAGTTCAATGCCGTGGTTGAAGATTGTGCCGAGGGCGATGGCCGAAGGCTTGACGGGAGGAAGGTCTAATTGATGATTGTTAGTCGGCAACAACATCGAACAACGCTGTCTCGTCTGTCGAGCTCCAAGGTGTCATTGGTAAGGGGTTACTCACAGTGAAGAGACATGATGGCTTGATCAATTATTAGGTTAATATGATTTGAGTAATTAGAGATATAATTAATCGAATCTGCGTATGTATGTGTAGCTGGTTGAGTTTGTAGTGGTTTGCGAATGAAGAAAAGAAACGATGTTGAGAAAAGCTGTGTCTTATAACGTCAAGCTACGGCACCGATGACGAAACTTACAAGACTGACAGGAACATGGTATAATCCGAGGCTCTAGTATTACATGCCATCGGATGGATCCCAATTTCGTAATTGCCGTACAAAGATCTCTTCTGTAGGCGATTCTAGCTTCTCAAGCACCAAAGCCTTGGTTCTATATACGACGTGACGTAATAGATGTTCTTATATGCCACTAGGTCTTTCATTGGTTCGTGGGGCCTAGATGGACCTGAGTCGCGGACTAAAGTTGACTTGATCTACATACTCGATCGTGGCTGGAGCTCTCTTATACACTAGAAGCGGCAAACAATGTAACTTGTACTACCATGTGGGTGTTGGAAGTTTGCGATTAGCTCTATAACGTCTTGAGGTTTGACTCTTTAGAGAATCTACATATTCTCAGTCTATTATTACTACGTGACTATAACAGACCACTCCTGTCCTCGAATTTTTCGGGGCAATGTAAGTAATTGCATTGAACTAAACTACCTTCATGTAGGTAACAGACGCAGCTCTGCGGGTACACTTGGGTATATGCCGTATCGGGAACCACTGTGGTAAGCCAGGTGCTAATTGTAAGGCACCTCATTGGAAGCCGAGAAGTCTAAGGTCCACAATGTCGCATTGTCGGAGCACCATCTCCTGGTCCGACCCACATTCTCGGCTGTGGCTTGAACGTTACCGGAAACAAACTCAATTCTTAGCGATCCATCGTAGCTTCGGGAGCTCACGAAATGATGACGACGTGAACTTGACCGGTACCCATTCTGAAAACCAAGCGGCACCAAAACCGGGAATATGTTCTTACTACATTGTAATTCTCCACTGGGTTACTGTAATCGGGGTAGATCCAAGAGAAGTCCCGTTTGATGCTTTGCTATGGAAGATGTAGCAAGCAGTCTCCCACTCCTTGGAAATGTACATTATATTAACGCCTTATGACTTGTACAACGAACGCATTTATCTGGACACGATTCCTAGAATGCTAACCCTCGTTGTACCACTGCCTCCCCTGTAAGTACCTATTAACACCCCGCTATGTATTTCTTCAATGGCTTCCATGATTTTATTGTCTTCACGTCATCATATGCTGGCCGTCCTCTCCTCCCCTTAATGCAAGTAATGCCCTGACGTCCGAAACGTACTGCAATCCTTCTAGAAGAGGCACCAGGTGTAGCAAATCGTTATCTGTAGGGTCACTGATCCATCCTTGAATGGGAATTGCATTGTCTGCACGCATCGTCCGGTTAGCACACTGGCGGCAAACCTAATGCGAAACAAATTGATCTTCAGGGGATATCCTACCTGGATGGAACATGTAGCTTAAGGGACTATTGTCTAGAATCATGACCTTGCTCAGGTCCGGTTCTATCGAGCTAAGATCCTTGATAAACGCGCCGTGCCTGAAAGTGCAATGTTGCCGGTAGTATCTCCCGGAAAAGTACTTCCTCTCCGATTCCAGCCAGTCGATGACAGGATCGGCATACTCTTGCACCGACGCCGTGAAGACAACGAGATTGAACCATTTGCAAACCTGTAGAAGCCAGGTTAGCATGATAGTCCCGAGAGAAATTCAACATGCATCAATCTTCTCACCTTTCGAAGAAATTCGTCGCAGTGCGGCCTCTTGTGAACATAATACAGAATGGGATGCTGAGGCCCTAGAGCCTGCTGACCCCCACTTCCGACGTACGTCGTATTCAACCGCACTTCGACCATGTGTCCCGAGCCCATTCGACCTCCCTTAGACATGCTATGTATCAACGTCTCGTCTAGGTCTAGTATTAATGTCTTCAGGTGTTTCGGGTCGACAGGCTCATAGGGAAGGTATGACGGCTGCCGCTGGGGKATTAACGGTCTAGGAGGTGCAGGTGTTCTGGGGTACCTCGTCAAGGCGCCCACGGGTGAGGTGGGAGATTTGAGCTGCGCTGATAGATCCATCGAAGTCTCGCCGCTGCCAGAAGTACTACTAGCGCTCACGGATTGGGCCTTCTTATGTTTTCGCTGCCGCATTGCCTCGTCATTGTTCAGCTTAATCCGTATCGATCTTCGTGGAGCAGAATCGTCAGTAGGGTCAAGGGACTTAGACCGCGCATGGCGAGCGGAAGAACCGGAACTGCGACGGGGGCCTTGAGGCCTGCTTGTCATATCCGATTCCGACTCCGACGACAGACCTGAGGATGAAGTTCCTGACGAGGGTATTGGACGAGATGCAGAGAAGGCATATTTGCCTCTAGCACTTTGGCTAGGGCGTTTAGAGGAGACTTGCTTCTCATTGCTTATCGCGATACTTTCGTGGTAGTCCGCTGCAAGTTTGCGCGTCTCCCCTCCGTATATGCCAAATAAGCTCCTCAGTTGTCGCAAGGGGGCGAAGTTCCCTTGTTCGTCGTAGAAGCAAGCAACCAAGTAAACGCCAGGCGCGGCAATAGTAGATAGAACCCAGCGGATAGAATTTACAAGACTACTTGCTATGCGCCTGGGAAAGACGTGCCATGAATAGGACCGGACGTTCGCCTCCTTGGCGTCATGCTTCTCTAACAAAGGCGTTTTCTCATCCGCGCTCTGAAAGTCACCTGTGTCGCCGCCCTTGTTGATCGTGCCTTCGTTTGACTCGGAGGTTGCAACACCTTTCTCGGGGTGCGACGCCTCATCTAAGGGCGTCGAATTGCTGTCGGACTGGGCGACGGCCAAACCGATGTGGCTTAAGGAGTTGGATCGCGAAGGGGCGGGACTTGAGGTCGGGGAGACGCGCGCGGATATTATATTGAGGGAGTTCATCTTCCGGTCGACCTGCAAGCCATGAAGGACTGGTGATGCCCGCCAAAGAACACGCAAGATTGGGGGTTATTAGGGACAAGCAAGATTAGGTAGTTGGTGAAGGGCGGCAGATGGCGGGTGGATTATACAATTGAGATCGGTCGGCCGGGCTGGGATTGCCCGAGTCGTGTTTGCTCCCGGTTCTAAGGTCAAAAATTGAAATGTCTAAAGTCGTATACAAGTTCCGGGTATGGAGACGAAGAGATTGGGGGTTCTCCTTTCAGACCTCGGTTGAGATGGAATTGCTGACAACTACACGCGACAGTGATGACGGGGTTTACCTGCTTCCTCCAAACATTTCATCCCTAAAATCGACAAGAATGGCGGCTGCTGCGGAGGGGAGTAATAATAAAACAGAATAAAAAACACGCTGTCGCGAAAAGTATCTCGTATTACAGTTGGCCTTTGTTCTAACCACAGAGCTCTGGAAGCCTCACTTAAAGTTAGGACCACGGGTAGGTAAAGCCAGTAAGCAGGTGTGTACGCTAGGGGGTTTATTGCAGCAGAGTTGCTGAGCAAACCAGGTGCAGCGGGCTCAACAGAACAGAAACCATTGGTGCCAAGACCAGCGGGCCACCCTGACCACACCGTACCACTGGAAATTAGCGGCATTGTCCCGCTATGAATGTTCCAAAGTTCCCACTTCCCACTGTACATACGTCCACTAGCATCCATGTACCTATCCGGTAGGTACTACCGTGCAGTATCGCAAGGAGCGACATGAAATTGCCTATCACGTGCTGAGAGTCTGTGCCCAAAATGCAACCGMCCCCGCCATCATTGATGCATTGTACCTGGGTACGATACCTAAGGTACATACCCCATTCGGTCATTTGCGTACTTCGCGGTACATCGTCTTGACTCACAATCCTCACAAAAAAGTTTCTGAGCAATAATTCCGCAAACCCTTCTCGACAACAGTTGTTACGGAGAAGTTGGTCCAATTCCCTGTCAAATATTCCTACCCTCCTCTGTACTTTCTCTAGGAAAGCATCTCTATCGTGAAAGAATACTTCATACCTAGGAGTTACGAATTATTGATTGCGTATTATTTGCGCCCACCAACGACATACCTGTATCGTTCGATTGAAAGCTATTGAAGCTCCCCGAACAACCAGATACCTGCCTAGAGTCTCCTAGCCGACCGAATAATGGCTCCTCCCAAGGGGGGCTATGCGCCCGACCTGGACAAGTTCCTTGATACCTTAAAAAGTCGGCCGGTGGACGCCTCAGTGGAGTTCCTCATATCGTGAGCAGCAGGCACATAAAGTACTGCTGAGAGCCGAGGCTAATAGGTTGGGTACAGTCTCCTTAAGCGACGACAGATCAGAGGGTCCGAAGCATGCGCGATTGCTACAGCACACGTCTTACTCCAAGTTGTCGCCAGAGATAAATGGACCGACGTCGATCAGCTCATTGGGCGCATCCAACTAGTCGGGAGGAAGCTTGTGGCAGCGCAGCCTCATGAGCTAGTTATTGGGAACGTCGTGAAGAGAGTCTTAGGTCTAATACGCGACGAAGCCGAAGAAGACAGGAATGATACTGGAAACGACTCTCCTACCGGAAGCTCTCCTCCCCTACCCCCCGCGATCGAGGTCACTCCCATCGATAAACATATTCGGCCACCTTCTCTAGTTGCCCTTGGATCGTTCGCTCGTACCCAGTCTATGTTCAATCTACTCTCGGATCCAGACTTCATTCCCTCACCCGGTTCCACGCCGAAATTAGGTTCAGGGGCCTCGACACCGCAACGACACTTACAATCTACAAATGTGCAGGCACTTAGATCTGAAGTTATCGACGGCATTGAGGAAATCATGGATGAGATTAGGCAGGTCGACGAACAGGTTCAAGCTTATGCCGAGATAGTCATTCACCCGGGAGACTACGTATTAGTCCATCAACCCTCAAGGACAGTCCAGAAATTCCTTACGCGAGCCGCATCTAAAAGGAAGTTTACCGTTTTTCTTGTCGTTGACCCGTCTGCTACCTCCACCACTGACGACCCGTACGCTCCCTTACGAAAATCCCTAACATCTGGAGGATCGACCGTAGTAAATATCATGAATGTTGGCCTCATGGCTTACATGTCAAAGGTCAACAAGGTTATTCTTGGCGCTCGGGCGATTACCAGGAAGGGTGGCGTTCTTGTCGATGCTGGTGCCGCAGTCATTGCTCGTGCCGCTCGAGAACAAGGCAGGACGGTCATCGTCTTGGGCGGTGTCTATAAGATCAGCCCTGATAGTCGATCTCATCACGAGGGTTTTGTCGAATGGGGCAATCCCTCCAAGTATGTCAACTTCGCAGACGGTACAATGGTTGGGCAAGTAAAGGTCAGGAACGCTATTGCCGAGTTTGTCCCCACAGAGCTTGTCAACACTTACATTACGAACTTGTAAGTGGCCACTTTGGAGCAGATATTGTGAGTTTGGGAATTGCTAACTTCATATATAGGGGTGCGCATTCGAAAGACCATCTACACGGTATCATTGCCGACCATTACAAGGAAGAAGACATCAATTTTGATCTCTTTGGGAAAATCCTAAGATGACATTCATAAGCGCCATGCCTAACACCAATATTTTGGGTAGATCGTAACATAGCGACTATTTGCCAGATGGGTGGTTTCCGTCTTAGGATAGGTTGCCTCCCTATGTCTAACAACGATGCCGTAGGCTGCGACCTCGTTCGAATATTTCGGCGGTTTGACTCATTTCTAGTGCAGCCTCACACAGGCGTCATGGTGGCCGCGTCACCGGGAGATAGCTTGGCATGCAAGTACAGGGGGTGTCACGAGTGAACACAGGGAACAGATACAAGAACGTGGGGTGGACTGACAGACAGAAGCTTGGTACTCCCCACTCGGAATCGAGCGAATCTCATTTAGGGATGGCCTGCTAGGACGATCAACGGCTGAGAAGCTCAGCCGCCAATGAGACGGTTCCCTCCCCCAACGCTAGGTGCTCAGAGAATTGAATACCTACATGATCGGTTTGTAGATAAATACAATGTCTCCGAAACCCATCGGGCACCCAGTTTTGTTTGCACATGTGTGTTTTGCAAGTGATACAGTATTCATCAAAGATTTCGCCTTTGCAATTACTATCAGATAGTCGAAGCTCCTCCGAGTTGTGCTGTCGAACAACGCTCTCAGCTAGCTCCTATCAGTAGGCTCCAGCGCTTGAGGCCTTAGTTTCTACCCGCCTCATAGGCATCTTGGCCGTACTGTCTCGGACTTCACAATCTCACGATGGACGACGCTCCACCCCCGCCATATAGCGAAACTGATATTTATTCACGTTCTGGGCGGGCACCAGCCGCTAGAACCGGGGCAAACGATGACGACGCTTCGGTTGATGCATCGTCTTCTCACAGCACCACCATTTACACGCCACCTGAAACTCCCCGAGAATCACACCACAACTTCTCCGGCGCTGATGACCACCACACAGTAGCCTCTGCTCATTCTTACTTCGAATCTCGTCCGGCTTCAACCAAACGGGCGTCCGGGTACAACTTCGTGATCTCATTGGAGGTAACAGAGGATGCATCTCCAGACGACTTCCCATATCCAGGCTGGGCAAGCGCACACGATACTACCGAACAAGACTGGCAGACATTTCTGAACTACCTTCTACCAGATCATGCATCGCGAGCCAACTCTCAAATCCTCGAACGCAAGCTGCAGGCGGAAAAGGACTCACAATCGTCCCCGACAGGTAAAAGCATTGCCGAGGCACAATTAAATCAGATCAAATCGTCTTCTGAATTGCCATCGCAGCCTCTACACGATATTGATGCCATGATCCACGAGTGGAATGATGGTTTCTTTGGCCCCAGAGGTGTAACTATCCAGCGGGCACAAGCCTCCGCCAGTCGACATCCTCCCACTGTTGACCCCGAGTCCCAACCCCAAACTCAGTCTCGAGAGCAGGAGCAGGAGCAGGAGCAGGGTAGTAGACCAAGATGGAATCCGTTCAGACCTTTTATGGCGAATAGTCGCGGCCTCCGCATTGGGCGTCTCGCTATTGACGGCGACCGTGTCTCGTTCGGGGATTCCTTCGAAGTAGACCGCAACGGTGTGCGTTGGAATGGCTCTTCTACAGATGACCCTCGTTTCAATCCCTACCACGGAGCCCGAGGCGAAATGCCCCGAGGGCCAGGTGCCTTCGAAACTTTCCAAGAAAGAGGAAGATGCTTTGATGACCAAGGGATCGGACGTGGTCGCGGAGGGCGTTGGAAAGCAGCCCACAATCACCATCACTACGGACGGCGCGATCACTCACCTAGTTCCCATTCGAGCGCTTCCTCGGCGTCAGATTCGAGTTCGGATTCTAGCATCGGCAGTCTCCCCGACTGGGACGACCTAAAAGACAACCAGCTACCCGTCACAAAGCAGTCCATCTCGGCTTGGCTATCCCACCCCGAGCAACCCGTGACTAGGGATATGCTCAAGGCCGCTCGCTCCAACATCAAAGCCGCCAAGAACGCCCCTCCTCCCTCTAACGACCCGGCGTGGGACGTCAGCAGAGAAGCGATGCGTCAAGAAGTGCGAGCGCTCCTCGCCCGCTTCAAAGAGCTAAAGCGAGAGCAGAGGAAATCCCAAAGAGCGACAAGGAGAGAGCGAAAAGAACAAAGAAGAGCCGTCAAGCGCGAACGTAAAGAACGCCGCAGAGCCGAGAAACGAGAGCGGAAGAGCCACGAACGCGACTTCAGACAGGCCGAGCTCGAAATGGGCAGGAAGGCCAGACGCGGCGCCCCCTTCGACCCGTTCAATACCCCGTTCGCCGGCCCAAGGCGCGGTGTTTCCCTACCTCATCATCTGAACCCACACACCCCCAACGTTCCCGGCGTGCCCAACCATATACCCGGCCCTCACCCCGCCGGCGGACCAGGCTTCTTCGGAGGCGCCGGTTTCTTCGGTGGCGGTGGCGGCATGAGAGGCGGCCCCTTCGGCGGCAACCGGCCCTGGGAAGCGCACGTGCAGCACGCGAAGCAGCAAGCCGAGCTCGCGCGCGCCCACGGACTAGAACAGGCGGAACTCGCGCGTGCACAAGCAGACTCATCGCGGTCCCTCGCCCAGGCGCAAGCAGACCTCGCGCGCATGGGGGCGCAGAGGATTTCTGAAGCCAGCCGAGCGCACGCGGACAGGGTGCGAGCCGACGCCCAGCGAACGGCCGACTTGGCGCGCGCTCAAGCCGAGGAACATGAAGCTGCCGCCGCCGCTACCGCCGCCATGTGGAGGAGGTCCGACCCCTTCTCCTCCTACGCGTCCGTGTACACGCAACCACAACCTCAGCCACAGTCAACGGGGACAACCACGGCGGTGAGTAGGAACGACCGCAGCAAATATGAAGCGGCAGACGCGCTAGAGGCGCAGATCGTGGTCAAAGCGAGCCAATTGCTTACGCTGCGGGGCACGATCGAGCGTGAGCAGATCGATGCAGCTAGGCGCGGAGAGGGGGATGCCAAGGGGAAGAGTAAGACGCAAGCGCAGCAGGAGGCTGAGGACTTGGAGAAGGAGATCGAGAATCTGGGGAGGGATGTGGAGAGGTTGCGGCTTGAGGCTGATGAGGAGCTTGCGCGGAAGATGGCGGAGGAGGAGGATCTGCTGGGTTAGGTGGAATGGAATTATCTACTTAAATCAAGGATCATGAGAGTGTGTGATTCTCATGGGAGGGTGGATGTGGACGTGGCGCATAAGGAAGGGAGAGGATATGGTAATTTGACGATTATGATTACACGAGAAATAGGGCCATAGGTTCCAGTCCGTTCACGAAACTAGATAAGAATAGCCGTTGTTTAAGCAAACAACGATGAATATGACAGCGTTTTATGATACTTTCGTCTTCTTTTTGATTTGTGTTCTATCCTATCCTAGCAAAGCGTCTTATAGGATATCGTACACGTACTATAGTTCTTAACGGAACCTATCATAGCCTTTTCCTGCCTCAAGAAGCGTAAATATGCCCCTTATTCGACCGACGCCATGTGCTAAATGCGAGGCAATATCCGCGGTCTATGCTCCAAAGAAATCACTAATGCTTCCAATCTCACGAGTCCTTTTGGAGCCATTCTTCATCGTAGCTCGTTTGATTCGTTCCAACTTTTGGTGCTCGCACTCCCCCTAAGAATGCTTACTCTCGTCCTTCTCGACTAGTGCTTGGACGCCTAGTGCTCGGCCGACCTTGACCTTCCGCTTGGTCTCCTTCGGTCTGTTTGGGAGCGCCTTCTTGTCTTCCGCCTTGCCCGCGTCGCCTACGGGCTCGCCCTCGTCTGCTGCTTCGCCGTTCTCTTCGGCGTCGAGCTGGGCTTCGCGGATTTGCTCGCGGATCGAGGATAGATCGAGGCGCATGCAATGTGCGTCCTCGCCGTCGGCGTAGTACTTGGATTCGGTCTTCTCCTGGTCGAAGCCGAGGGTCTTGGTGTAGAGGTGGATGGCGGCCTTGTTGGAGACGCGGACGTGCAAGCTGACGTATTGGGCGCCGAAGGTCTCAACCATGGCTAGTTCTATTTAATCTGTTTTAGTATAGTGAAATGCAGACATGGTTTATATACCTAGAGAGAGCTTTAGACACTTACGACTTTGCCTCATGAGCTTCTCGGCAATACCTAAGCGGCGGTGGGTGCGCATAACGGATAGCGAGGTGATGTGGCCATGCTGGACGCCGTCGGTGGGCTCTTCCTCCATCTTGGCTAGGACGTAGCCAACGATCTTGGGGTAGTCGTAGGGGGTCTTCTTGGGTCGCGATACATCGACGGCGACATAGCTGAGTTGCGGCCAGGACAGGGCATGGTACAAGTAGTACTTCATGAAATAGTTCTCAGGTAAGTTCTCGAGGTTGGCATGTTGGATGAGGGGGATGTCCCGCGGTTCGAGGCGGCGGATATCCATTGTGTCTCTATGCGGCTCTCTAATGAGGGCTCAAACAGCTTCTGGAATTTTGTAAGGGCAAAAAATGAATTGTCGATTCCGCGCCCTAATTTATTGTTCCGCGCGACTCCAGCTGGTATGTGAGGTTAGATGCTTTTGGGTAGCTTGAGCTTATCACCGCTTTTGCACAATTGGTGTTGCGCAACCAGTGCCTCACTTATCGATAAGTATTGTGGCAGAGTACTTTCGTTTATACGGGGCGTCCTTAGAAAATAGAGGTACCACCCTTCTGAGTAATTACATGTACATAATGTATCCTGCCCCGCGGCGCGCATCTGCCCCTCCATCCCGATTTAGTCATCCCAGCTTTACCTGAGAATCCGCATTCGCCTCAGCTATATCTGAAGGCAGATTTTCATTTACTATACAACACTTTGCAATTTGAGCCGCAATTCACAATATCGGGTGCTTGCTTAAAGTCAAGACCAGATAAGAATACCACTCGGCTACATTAAAAACGTTTCTTCCTAGATCAACACCCGGGTTTACAAATACTTCCGAATATGGCAGATGACCTGTTCGATGACATCCTGAATTTGGAGGAGCAATATTACAAGGAAGGTTACGACGAAGGCTACAAAGATGGAGCTGAAGCCGGACGGATCGAAGGCCGTTCTGTCGGCATGAAGAAGGGTTTTGAGAAGTTCTTAGAGGCAGGKCGGTTGCAAAGCAAAGCTGTAGTCTGGGCGAATCGCATACCCAACTTCCAGAAGAAACCCACAACCAACAGCGACTCACAACAAGAAGCACCACAAGAATCCTCATCTAATTCTCAAGACGAAAAGAGTTCTGAATCTGAGCCAAAAACACTCCCTCCCCTGAACAGCAATGCGCGACTTGAAAAGAATGTTATTATGCTCTATGGCATGGTGGAGCCAGGGACGCTGTCAACCAAGAATGACGATGAGTCGGTCAATGATTTCGACAGCCGGATAAAGGGCGCCCAAGGCAGAGTCAAGATGATTGAGAGGGCAGTGGGAGAAGGAGCCAATAAAGGATCGACGGATAGGTTCCGATCAGCTCAGTCAGCCCAGAAGAATGAGAATATTGAGGATATTGGAAGGATATCACGGCGGACAGAACGACCAGCGGATCAAGGCTAATCGTCAAAAATCGGTGCTTCAGGAGGGAATTGGCAAGCTACGTCATCACATAGATAGATTAGCTACATTTTCCGACCCGGGCTTCGGCTGAATAGAACGGCCAACTCGAGAAGTAAATCGATGCTCAGTGATTTCTGGGAAGCTTGTGTGGCCGTCTCAAGGTGTTTAACAGTAAGGAAATCTGGTATTAGGGCTGGCTTCTGATTCTGATATGTACACTTGGCCCCCCTCGTACACGCGTCTTTCAGATCTAGGTCTATTTGAAAGTCCGGCACGGATATCTGTGTCTTGATTAGTATATCATCCCTCTTCCATTCTTACACAATTGTAATACTCACATGTCGGTGTCAGGGTAGGTGTTTTCCTCGGTCAACTCATACTTGTAGACCTCCCAGTTTCCATCAGCCTTCATGCTCTGTCCGCTCGGTAGTGGCGGTAGTCCGTTCACTAGCAGCGTTTCCTTGGCAGCGTCCTTGCTCTTCTCGAAGAATGCGGCGAGCCCGCCCGTCTTACCCTCCTCCTTCACGGCCACCAGCTGCTTCTGGCCGGCCTCACCAATCAACTCCTGCTTGGGAGCCGCAGCACTGCCAACGGTGAGCAGAGCTACAGCGTCACCTTGAGTGACGAAGCTTAATTGCGGGTACGCGCGCCGCGCATCTCGCTTCCAGTACGGGTTGTCGGCGATGTCGCCCGCGGGAATGGTGACTGGGTCATCGTATTCTAACGGATTCTGGCCTCCGGGTGTCGGGTTGCGGAAGTAGGGGTTTAGCGGAACACCGTTGGAGCGGTTGGGGTCGACAGCGAAGACGCGACGGATGCGCTCCCATATTCCTGTGGATTGGAGGGKTTGTTTCTAAGTTACTGTCAGTAATTACGTCGGAGTAAGGTATAGGTAGCTCTTCGCAATGCTAATCGAAGGTTCTTAGCTCTGGCAGAGAAATTAATATACCTGGCTGAGGCTCACTACGCCTCCTGCAGCTTTTGCAACCGCTTTGGAGGCCATGGTGGCTAATTGAGGAGAGGAGAGGTCTGTTCGGATGTTGTCGCTGGAGAGTTAAAGTGAGTTGTTTCGAGGTCGAAGATGTTACGGTTAGGATTTTGCCGAAGAATTGCCGGCCGATTAGATTTACGTCAACTCTGCTTGGCTGAAATAAGCCCGCAAACACTGCCAAGGTTAGAGCTTCTGAGTCAATGATATAATATGTGACAATGCTCTCGAAACGCCCCCGATATTGACTATTACTGGGCTGCTGGGCTAGCTTAATATCAACATATGCCCTTGTTTAACACAGGCCCTGCATTTAACTCACCATATACAATGTATCTTAAGGATCACATGCGCGGCTCAAATTGGATAAAGTGATAAATAATAACGAGCATACTGAAACTGTATAATCGCCCTTGCCATCTTTTACTATTTGATGAGTGTTAGGTACGAGTCACAACATGGAGGCCGATAGCAACAAGTTGGCAACATGGTTATCTAAACGGAAATAGGGAAATATTTGATTCTTGTGCTCCTTGTTCGCAAGTCTATTGGTTGATATACAAGGTTTTGTCTACACACGACGTTCGACCGTCCAACCTGAATTGTCTATAGGTATGCATTTATGCCCCTTATTCCTCGCTGAACTCCTGGCGGCCGGCCTTGGAGTTGAGGTAGTGGTTTCTGCTTGAAGTTAGTCCAGCATCTATGCTACAGATGTGCCTAG
This sequence comes from Hypoxylon sp. E7406B, assembly GCA_000931505.1. Taxonomy (NCBI): domain Eukaryota; kingdom Fungi; phylum Ascomycota; class Sordariomycetes; order Xylariales; family Hypoxylaceae; genus Hypoxylon; species Hypoxylon sp. E7406B. Next base: position 654,171 of record JYCQ01000034.1, on the reverse strand, counting down.
ATATCATACCGTTCCGTAGCCCAAGACATGGCGTAGTAGAAGAAGATCATCGGGGGAGCAACGTAGAGGACTTGGGCGCTGAATCGTCGCCAAGTGTTGAAGACGGCAGCGTGTGCGGCACCAGCGAAGGGGTTCTGCTTGTTCGAGCTAATGGTGTAGCTGATGATACCCTTCTGTGGCATGCCACCTGCGAGTCGCCCTGTTAGTATACCACTCCAACACTCATCTGCGCAGTGCGCAATCGCCGATTCATTGCGCTAGCATAATGTGCCTAATATAGGGAGGATACGGCAATGCGTTTCTTCTCCTTCTTCTGCCTTCGCCATCGTTGTCGTCTTCCAATGTAGAATGCGTCTCATCTTCGATACTCGCGCGAATCGTACCCCGAAATCGAAAGCTCACTCACCGAAACCACCCCAGCCACCGAGGAACCTAAAATAGCAGCGTTAGCGGATGCCCAAGAAACCATCGCTCTAGTCTATCCTGCGCAGAGTAGAGGCCGTTTGACCATAAACCAAAAAGGACGCAGTTCGGCTTGAGGGAAACTCACTTTCCGTATTTGCCGACAGGGGCCTCGCCTCCGCCCATCAGGACTTGAGTAGGACGCATGGTGAATAGAGAGGTCAATTGACGTGTGGATGGATCAATTGAGGATTCAAGAGAAGTGAGGGTTGGATCTCGGTGGAAATTCGCGACGTCAAAATTGAAGATGTTGCCGAACTGGATTGAATATGTACTTTGGCCCGAGCTAAGGTAACGCCTCCTGTGGCTTGACTTCCCAGGAAGTCGCTTCTAACCTATTTAGGTTAGATGATTCACAACCACAGGTTAGACGCACTGACCACATCGATCCCGTCCAGTCCGACTTGACGATTTCTTAAGTCCAAGGGCTCCACCAGAGACATCGAGCAGACAAATCTTGGGGACCTTAGAAACGGCGAATCGCACACGAAACCGGGCTCGACATAACACACCGCAATGGAGGGAGCACTAAGACAAGTCTACCGGTTCGCCGCACCTGCGGTCGGCCTTGCGATGCTGGCTCAGGCCTCGATGTACGACGTGCGCGGCGGCACACGGGCCGTCATCTTCGATCGGTTACAAGGTGTGAAGGAAAACGTCGTCAACGAGGGCACGCACTTCCTCATACCATGGCTGCAGCGCAGCATCATCTTCGACGTCCGAACCAAGCCCCGTAATATTGCTACTACTACCGGTAGCAAGGATTTACAGATGGTCAGCTTGACCTTGAGAGTGTTACATAGACCGGAGGTGCAAAATTTACCCAAGATCTACCAGGTGTGTTTCTCTCTAGCTGTTTTGCTCTTTTGAATGGTACTCGTCGAATACAATGGCTAATATACAACAACAGAATCTTGGCACCGACTACGACGAGCGAGTCCTCCCCTCCATCGGCAACGAAGTCCTCAAGGCCATCGTCGCACAATTCGACGCCGCCGAGCTGATCACGCAGCGTGAGGCGGTGTCCCAAAGGATCCGAACGGACCTGATGAAGCGCGCCTCCGAGTTCAACATCGCGCTCGAGGACGTGTCCATCACGCACATGACGTTCGGCAAGGAGTTCACCAAGGCCGTCGAGCAGAAGCAGATCGCACAGCAGGACGCCGAGCGCGCGCGCTTCATCGTCGAGAAGGCCGAGCAGGAGCGCCAGGCCAACGTCATCCGGGCCGAGGGTGAAGCCGAGAGCGCCGAGACCATCAGCAAGGCCATCGCCAAGGCCGGCGACGGCCTCATCCAGATCCGAAAGATCGAGGCTAGCCGCGAGATCGCCCAGACCCTAGCTTCGAACCCGAACGTCTCGTACTTGCCAGGCGGGAAGCAAGGAAGCAGTGGTGGCCAGTTCTTACTTTCGGTTGGCAGGGCATAAGAGGGTTGAAAGGACTAAGAAAAAATAAAGAGATGGTGTCCAGAAAAAAGGACATATGTACACTACGATTTAACTGCCCGTTCTCCACTTCGGGATACGAATAATGTGTGTCACTACTGGTAAAAAACTGATGTCTGTTGGTGAAGGTTTATGAATTCATGAGCACCCTTCTCGGTAGACGGATCTGCCGGCGCAACTTCACGGTAACAGAAAAGCATCACAAACCGCCTAAGCTTCAATACATCAGCAGGTAACTTGATAACTACCTGGTAGTTAGTAGCTTGCTATGTTCTCCCCACTTGAGGCAGCTTAACAGTCCACCAACCCAACTCAGATCAACTCCATGCAACTCAATTCCATCCCCTAAACTAGCTTCTTATGTTTCCTCCCTGGGAGGCTCACGAAATTCGATATAATGCACTACGAGTCGATTCTTTAAACGCCCTAATGATCCCTCTGCGTAACTACCAACGCAGTGCTATGCACCGGTCTAGCCATCGTATCTTAATAAAACTCGTTTGTTTGAAATTTGGACGCAATTAGGTACCATGCAATGTATGGTTAACCCGAGTATTCCACTCAGTTTCCCAGATAACTCCAGGGCCAACGTAGCAGCCTCATGTACTAGACGGCACGTTTCTTTCCCTTGGTGCCTCCTACCACAGACCATTCTTCCTCTGGCGCGGCGATTTTGTCGTTCTGAATGGTCCAGCCCTTCATCTGGTGTTCCTTCCACTCGTCGCGTACCTTGAGTCGAACTAGTTCACCTGCAGCTTTTGCGTCCTCTGCGCTGTCGTGGCCCTCAGGTGCGCTCTCGTCTGCCTCTTGCTGTATCTTCTGGTTCAGAAGCGTGTCCATCAGGTACTTCAGACCATTTCGCTGAGGTAGCCCGCGCTTGTGGGGATAGAGGAGGATGGTGTCGATACAAGTAGGATGGATGATTCGCACGGCATTGAGATCGTTCTCGAGACCATGGCCAATGAGAGGCGTCTCTGGCGCAATCAGAGAGAATAGGAGGTTACGTGCTGCGTGGGGATCTGATGCAATTTTGAGCTTAGGCTTCTGTTGGGTGGACTGGGCGGTGACCGGTCTGTGATCCTCGCCCGGTTGCCAGCGTTCAGCTGACACCATGTCCTCCGCTGTAACGCCCGAGTAACGAGTATTTAGATCTAGTATTTCCCCGAACGGTTGGACGAGAATATCTGCTAGTATCTCGTAGTCAGGCCAGGACACTGCAGTCATTCTGATGAGTTCAAGTCCATAGACAGTGTAACCCATTTCACAGTCGAAGCAGATTGCTCTATCTACGGGGACGTCAGGATTGGGCGGGGTCTCGGCGAAGTTGTGCAGACTAGCAAGTCTGTTGACGTCCGTTGTCTTGAAGACATGAGTGGGTGCTGTAGTACATCCACCGGAGTCATCGTCGACATTCTGGTGGCAGCAGCGATATTTCTTCTGTGCTTGTGAATTCTTGCCGGGGCCTCGCTCCGTGTAGTAAATCTTGCCCGGATGGTACGTGCAAGTACCATTAGACGTCAATGCACCGTCTTCTTCCCTTCGACCTGGGAAGACCTGGAATCTTCTTGTGCACCTATCGCACACTTCGACGTTTCCTGAAGCCTCAACACTTGCCCGAGCTTTATCGATATCATCAGCCGAGGGAATAGATGCCACGTAACCGTATTTGGTGAGGCCTTCAAGCTGCCAAACCAATCGGCGTACGAAGTCAACCTCCTGAGCCTTTGTTAGACCGGTAATTATCGGCTTAGGAGCATCCGTTGAGGTCTGCCCATTTACATCCTTAACCAAAGCCATTCGCTCTTGTTTCCACTGAGGAAGAGTCATGCGCTTGTACATCATGATCTTGTTACGGATGGCATTGCCATATATCTGGAATCGTTTGATCGCAATCTCTTCCTCGTCGTCAAGAACTTTCACAATGAGCTCTTGGTCGGATAGTATCAACTGCTTCGACTCTTTGTCGGTGGCATCTTTCTTCAACTCCGAGTTCAGGCGGACATATTGCTCATGAAGAGCCTTGATAAGTTTCAAGCGGGTATCATGCTGAGCTGGGGACCTTTTGAGAAGGCGGGGGTTGAGCGTCTCCGGTTCCTTGGGGGGCGTCTTGGCCGTTGGTTTGGATAAGGTGCGGACTGGCGTGGCAGAAGCAGCTGTTGGGTTATTGCGCACCTTAAGCGTAGAAGAGCTTGAGGTATTGCGTGTCTGCGAAGTGGAAGAAGTTGGTTTGTTTTGTGGCTGAGCAGGAGAGGGAGACGTTGAAGAACTATTATGTTCATGCGAGTTGGGAAGGTTGCTTCCATTTTTGTAGCTACTACCTTGGGCGATCTTGCCCCGGTTGGTATCATGAGGATTGCTGTCGACTTTGATGTGCTCGACATGCTCAGTATGGGTGTGCTGAGTGGTAGTGCGCACGCCTTGATAGTCACCGCCGTGAGTATCCTCCCCTTGCGTAGGCCCCTTCTGGACACCATCGCCTTGAGCACCACCACGTTGGGTATCCTCGCTACTATGTCTCTCATCTTGATGAGCTTCTCCATGCAAAGGTCTGCCCTGTTGCCCACCACCTTGACCCGCTTCCGTGACCAAAAATGTACGCTTTCGGTCCATGATCAATGGAGAGTCGGACTGCTTGCCGCTTTGGGGCTCATCCTGAAGATGCATAGCTTCCTGATTTTCTTTAGCACAGACCTATCCTAATATGGTTGTCCGTAGTGTTCAATATTACCTGCTGTGTAGGTTGCCCATGAGATGGTGCTGATGTTGCCGAGTTCAACTTGATTCTCTTTCTCGGGGACACCTGATCCGAGAACGACGTGGCAGCTGTTCCGGTGAGTGATTGCCCTGGCGGTTTGCTAGTAGTAACAGTGCTGGCATCACTGGGATGCTTAAATAGGCACTGAAAGGCGGTGCACTTGTCCCCTGCAGGACACGGCAGATTCTTCAGTGACGCAAGAGAACTGGCCATCATGACAACGTGCCAAGAGGTTGTGCAACAAGTAGTGACTCGATGATGAGATGAAGGATGAAATTAAGTCAAATAACTATGAAGCTGGTGCTGAGAGCGCGGATGAACTTGCGTGTCGTTATAACTGGGGTATTGGTTCGTAACGCCAAGGCAATTAACTTAGACTCAATGTCGGTTGAGGCCGCTTTATCTGAATCTCTCGAAATGAGCAATCTGGCAATGGGGAATAAGAAAATGAGAGTTGACACGTCTATAACAGACTAGAGGCGAACGTTTTCTATCAATGAGCTCTCCTCGTACTTGGTCGTAGTAGAGAAGTAGGCTCGTGCCAAGGTTTTGAGGTCTATCTACCTACCCAAAGAAGGCGGCAAATATTCTTATGGATCATGTGCTTACGGAGGAACTGGGGTATGGACGAAATGACATCAAAGTGGTGGAACGTCGCTTCTAAGTAAAACTACTGTCTCTCATCATGGTAGGGATAAGGCAAATGCCAGTAGGCTCATAAGTACAGCATGTAGGTTTGACACTGAGGATTAGGTAAGCCGGAGCTTGGCCTGAGCTGTGCTCCGCCCCGCCCCGCCCCTTAATAAATTCATCTGACAACCTACATGTACCTTTTCACGTATTAAACGGCACCCGTTGGCTGTGGATTTTTCAGTTTACAGAGAATATCTACATGGATGTATTTAAGACTTGCCCGTACCTTAACTTCAATACTGACAATTAACACTCATCCACTTCAGGGTGAGGTTGGTATTGTTACACAACTTATCATGATCCAAGAGCTACATGTAGATAGGCAAACTTGGCTGCCGGCATGCCGGTCTGGATCCACAACCTTCGACACGGTCATGCTGCTATCATTGTTCGATCCAGCACACTAAGGCTCAGGGAAGGCCTTTATTGTGCTTCAGCATTTTGTGTGAATGAAGGGTTCCTCATCTGAACTGGACATTTATACATATAGCATACTAGTTGAATAGATTTGTATCACGGCGTGCAGCAAAAGCGAGGTTTACATGCATGGTAGCATACTGGTAGCTAGCGTGTTAGATGGATATCTTATTGATACCCTTGGCATTAGAGGATCATTTGTGCCCCTTACCAGATTCGTAAATAGCTCTCAGCTTAATACCACGAGTATTATAATTCATTATCATTTTCTTGAGCATTGGGTGCTTTAACTATGAAAGTTTTTTTAAGAAGCAGTAGTGTACACCTCCATGGAGAGTCCTTGTCCGCCCCCTACTTTTCCACCGCAATGGTTTTGATTGGGGGGATAATAACTCACATGCGAACCAACGAGATGTTGGTGTACGGATCCTCCCCGTTAAACTCCATTACACTTAAGGAACTTCTTCCTCCAGCACAGAGACACTCTCCTTAGATCTTAGTATACCGCAAATACGGTTTAAGCTCCCTCACATTGCCGAACTTCTTCTTAGCGTCCTCGGTGCTCACGCTCGGCGGCACAATGACGTCGTCCTCGGGGTGCCAGTCTATCGGCGTCGCAATGCCCTTCTTGTCGACGGCCTGCAGGGAATCAATCACTCGCAGGACCTCGGCGGTGTTACGACCCGTGCTAGCAGGGTACATCATGGTGAGTCGGATCTTCTTCTGCGGGTCAATGATGAACACGGATCGAATCGTAAACGCGATGCCCTTCTCGTCGATGTTGCTCAAGTCCTGCGCATCAACCATATCGTAGAGGAAAGCGACGCGGCGGTCAGCGTCTGCGATGATGGGAAACTGCAGGTTGGTAGAAGACACCTCGTTGATGTCGGCGATCCATCGCTCGTGCGAAGACAGGTCGTTGGCGCTCAGTCCGATCATCTTGACGCCACGGCGCTCGAATTCGGGGGCTAGTCGTGCGAAAGCACCCAGTTCCGTGGTGCACACGGGTGTGAAGTCGGCCGGATGCGAGAATAGGATGGCCCACGATCCGCCCAGCCACTCGTGGAAGTCGATATCGCCATGCGTAGTCTTGGCCTGGAAGTTAGGTGCCTCGGTTCCGAGACGCAGGCGCGGTTGCTCTGAAGGGATCGAGGAGGTGGCAAGGAAGCGCCTAGAAATTGGTCGTGGCGCCCATGACTTGATGACTGGTCGAATGGGAGAGGTAGCTTTGGGAAACGCCAGACGTGGGGTCTGGACAGCAGAGCGAACAGCGCTACGGACGAAGCGAGTTGCCATCATTGTGGTGTTGTCTCGTCAATTAGTATGGTCACTTAAGATGAAGATTGATTGACTCGTAACTGTCAGGTTAGCATACTTGTGGCTACATCGAAATTTCTCAATATATGGAGCTCTGTGTGTGACTTCATATTGAGACGACTAAGACGTTCAGCTGTCGCCATTGCCATTGCGCAATGGAGGGGCTGTGGGGCATTAAGCAAACAGGGCTAATTCTATGCTGGATCAGCGCTTTACCAGATACAGATTAGCGCAATATTAAAATGCAGGGACCAGCCTGCGAGCCGGTAAAGCAACAAATCCTTTGACTAAAACGGCAATTCGCGACCATCGAAGGGTCCATTCATTGCCTGGGGATTTGTAAGATCATTAAGGGAAGGGCAAGCTTCGTTGATAACGCGGGGAAGATAATGAACGGCATGGGAAATCGTCAAGCATCAGAACAAATAATCACAAGGCTTTCGTTACAATGCCTCCTCGACCGATAGTATCGCCACCGCGTCGGATCACTAGATCCTCGCTGGCGCGCTTCAGGTTCGGCGACGACAGCTCTAGTACCAAAGAGAATTCGACCCCTCCTCCTCCTACAGATATCGAAGATGCGATTCCGAGCCTGACAGCTGCGCGGAAGCGGAAACGGACTACGACTCTCGTCGAAGCCGCGTCAGCTTCCTCTCCGCGACGCACCGTTAAGATTAAAAAGGAGGAAGAAGAGATCGAAACAAAGCAGGCAGCAGCACCTAGGCGCCAGCGCAAGCCCGCTCGGAAAACCGTCGACGCTGATACCGGGGAGGCAAAAGTCAGCGCACCTTCGGACTGGGAGGAGATGTATGATGCCGTCAAGGCGATGCGAAGCCCTGGGGGCGTAGCATCCAATGCGGCTGTCGACACAATGGGTTGCGAGCGACTGGCCGAAACTTCCGCCAACCCCAGGGATCAGCGTTTCCAAACCCTAATCGCACTGATGCTGTCTTCTCAGACGAAAGACACGACTAATGCCATCGCCATGAAGCGGCTTCAAACCGAGCTCCCTCCTCACGCCCCTGGAGCACCGGCAGGKCTCAATCTCGAGAATGTGCTCGCGGTAGACCCGGAGGTTCTCAACAAGTTAATATGGGCTGTTGGATTCCACAACAATAAGACCAAATATATAAAGCAAGCCGCTGTTATTCTACGCGATCAGTGGAAAGGCGATATTCCGGATACGATTGAGGGCCTGGTGGCGCTACCCGGGGTTGGCCCCAAGATGGCGCACCTGTGTCTATCAGCAGCTTGGAACCGCACCGAGGGCATCGGAGTTGACGTGCATGTCCATCGTATCACGAACCTATGGGGGTGGCACACTACGAAAAATCCCGAAGAAACGCGGCTTGCGCTGCAGAGCTGGTTGCCGCGAGACCGCTGGCGCGAGATCAATTGGCTGCTCGTGGGCTTTGGACAGACAGTGTGCCTCCCTGTAGGCCGGAGGTGTGGAGATTGCGAATTGGGGTTGCGCGGCTTGTGTCGGGCCGCGGAGAAGAAAAAGGTCTTGGAGGGTAGGAGGGTGCGGGAGAGTGCCGTGGTCGAAAAGGTAGAGGATGGTGGGACAACAGTGAAGGTGGAAGAGGAGCGGGAGCAAGACGAAGTGCTCGAGAAGGATGTCGTCGTGAATGAAGCCATAAATGGACCAATGGAGGGGTCTGAGACAGAGGTTACGGATGGGCTTGAAGCCAAGTCGGAGGACGCTCCGCAACAAAGGGACGCTTTGTCTCAAAAATCGCGAAGGTCAAAGAAAGGATAACAATCGGAGTCACCGTCGAATTACTATGTACGTCAGGCAGGCAAATTGTAGGGTATCACAGGGATCGGATTAGGACTAATAGGGTAATGGATAAAAATCATCGTGTTCGTAGAGGTCTTGTCTCCAGATAGGAGAACGCCTCGCGGTTGCTAAGCAAATCTGTATGTACAACGCTATCAAAATCTGAAAGTCAGGGCTTTATGGTAAGCCTCTCCACATGTTCGTAGAAGCCAACTCCCTTCGTGAATAATGTCAAAAATTAACTTCAGGCTCCCTGACTTTGTTTCCGCCTGCGCCGTCGCAGGCCTAAAATGAATACAACGTGCCCGAAGCCAATATGCCCGGACGCCATGCTCGTAGAAGAGTAAAATAGAGACGCAGACCCAAATTCAACTATAGGCCTATACCGCCTCTATCGTGTGCAACCAACGGGTGTCGAGGTAGTAGATAACTCGGATTTCGGAGAAGTGAAGGGACCGTAATGTTGGGGCGGGCATCCCGGTCGGGGGCAACGGTGCGTGGCCTTGGGGCGGCGTGATGATCGAGCAGACCGTCTCTTATACACCCCGGATGACCTGCGTTCGCTCGGCCTCGAGCTGGGCTGCGTTGCGTTCGTGCGATTCTTTCTTGCACTACGTTTGCGACGTCGTGTTAGCACATGTGTACCGCAACATTCCTTATCGAGACCAGAATCTGTGAGATATTCGGCAAGTCCGACGAGCCACCACTCTGTGGTGTCTTCGTCTTCGTCGGTGCCGCTGGGAGATGAAGGAACGGGGTTCATGCTTACGTCTTCTAATCCGCTGCACTTGTGGTCCTCCAATAATCGGTGCTTCGCGCAGAAGTGTCCGTCGCAGAATCCGCAGTCGCCAACGATTCGCTGGGCGGCGGACTTGCATTCCTTAAAGGTGCAGCGGGGTTTCTGAGGCGCCATGGTGATGATGATGGTTGCCTGAGATTGTGTAGTTTACCAGTGTCTGTTGGATATGTATGGTAGAATCTACGACAAAAGAGAGAGATCTTGGACCTCGGTCTTTGTGATGAAAAGGGTATTGTTTAGTGGGTTGGGCGGAATTCGGAATAGGGAGAATGAGAATCAAGTCAAAGGACTCAAAAACGGCTGCGTCGAGAAGGTCAGATGATGATCCTTTTAAATAAAAGAAAAATCTCGGATGATAGCAACCTGGTGGAGAAAACGCCTTGGCCAGGCAGTAAGGAGAAATAAATAGAGGTTGAAGGGGATGGTAGGCTTTGCACGTGTAGATGAATAGGCCTCGGGTTGCGATGGGTGACTTACAGAGTCGGGATACAGGTACAAGTCACTTAGCTTGGTACCTATTAGGTTGTTATCACCAATTGGTTTTTTTTGAGTGATTGGGTCGAGATGGAAGTGTGAAGGTCGAAGGAGAAAGAAGATAAAGATGGCGATGGCAAGGGATGGAGGATTTTGACAGGGAATGAGGGCCGTTTCCTATCAGTGACTGACTCTTGACGTTGGCGGCGAGGATGGAACCGGGTTAGTGAAGTGGAACAGAAAGGATGAGGCGAACGGTGGTTCCTCGTTGGATTTGTGATCATCAGTTTACCTGGTCATAAGCCAACGAACCAGGGCCTCCAGTCACTAGTGCAGGTATCACTTCTGATGACGACGATTCCGCGCAAGGCTCCGAAAGCGGGAGGCGAGCCGATTAGGTATAAACGGGAAATCTTAGTGGGATATGCCGTAGGGATGCACGTATCAGTAAAAGCCGGGGGCAAGGATACGGGCAAGGACAGGGAGACTAGCTGCAAGGACCGGGGCTGATTTGGAGATGGAGAGAGATGGAGATTCGAGGTCCCAGTCGACAAGTCATCAAGGAAGTACCTTATTTCGGCATCTCGGCGTAAAGCCGCTGCCTATCACACAGGTGGTACATTACACATGCAAGGAAGCAACTTATTAGTAGTGCCAATAACTCCAGGTTGAAACTCTAGCCAGCTCGTTGGGACACAACGAAGATTGAGCAAGTCAGTAGACACGAAAAAGTGACGGATAGTGTGATAGGAGTTACTCAATGGCTCCAAATTACGACGGTATAGTCCACCATGTTCTCCTTCCACTGCAGCTAAGTTCTCACCCCATGCGGGCGACGACCAACCCGAGCCACCCGATAAATTTCGGGCAACTTCGCGCGCGAGGCGGCTGATACCTATCGATATCTAGCGTAGCACGCCGCCTCCGGCTCTACTCCATAAAAGGGAGATGGTCGCTGTCGCTATATGAGACCTCGTCTACGTGATCAGACGAGCAGATAGATAAATATGCATCCCTTTCACCGCGACGCTTACTAGGTGCTTAAAGCGTCTAGTTCCATTCGCTGGTTCATTTCGCACGTCTTGTCTGTCAGACTGCCACATGTCCGCCTGTCAAACATACTTTATTCTATTATACCTCAGCACGGTCGCCTTGTCGTGTCAGAGTGGAATATGCAATGCGGCTTGATCAACTTGGCAACTGAAACTTGGCACGTCCATTGCCAGCGGGAGCGCCCCTGAACCTTCACACAACGGCCTCGACTAGTGGAGCGCAAGGGCGTCCCGCGTCGGTGTTGGTCTCGAAATCGATCAGCTCGTATCAGAAGCATGAAGCCGGAAACGTCGACTATTGTCTCCGGATCTTATTGAGTCGATCCGAACATACGAGGCTAAACCTCGTGTCACACATTGGTAATTGGTATTATCATCTGTGAAATGAGCAAACACGATACCGGTTTACACCGCTACCTCCAATTAAACGTTATCTTAGTCAAGTAATGCTTTGTTGACCGACCCGACTATCTCGTTATGTAAGTGGAAAACGCCGATCCAGATCGGCCAGCTGGACCGCCTAGGAGCTAAGAACTATTGGGCGGCGAGGCTTCTATCTAGCGACCTAACTATCGAGTAACTCACCTCTATTTGTATGTACAATTCTCGCGCTCCCCACGTAGTAATCTGCAGGTTGGGCGCTGTGTCTGCGGGAACCCATCGATCATGTGGTGGATATTTGCGGAGAACCGGAACCACTCTACCATGCAAGCAGGGTCTCGACTGATGATGCCCAGGGGTTCCCTTTTACATACATGTACATATGTGCATGCGGCACTACAATGTATATGGGCACCCAAATGAATATCGAATGCCCGGCATGGTTTGAAGCATATGCATAATTTCTTATTATACTTTACTGTGAGATCTAGACCGCTTAACTCAACCTATCTGAGACGCCTATATACTAGTAGCATCTTTAGTGCTCGTCTTTAAGAGACTTCCAGGCTTGTAGATCTGTGTCGACTCACTCAATCGTCAACAACCTCTGAACGAAGTATACGCATGGCGTAGAATTAGTTTCATTTGAGGTCATCTAGTGTCGATAAGAAGCGCATAGCATGCTCAGATATATCGCGGATTCTGCTGACAATAAATTTTCATCTGGAAGGTTAAGGGCTTCAAGGACTCTACCAATTGCTCGATCCAAGGGTGTTATCGATCCCGCTCCGTACGTGCTAAGAAACGCATGCAGCAGTGTCAATCGGGCGTAAATACGACTAGGACTCGTTGCTCTTAATGCTTATGGAAGACATAGAAAGGAAAATATCGAATTACAATTTACTATTTTCTTTCATTCATGACTCATCAGGCCCATTTACATACATCTTAAGTCAGCTTTACAGGTGAAACACTCGATCCGGTGCTTTTTTTTATTCCTTCATAGTCACGACGCAGCGAATGCAGTCTCCAGCCTTCATCGTCTCGAATGCCGTGTTGATATGATCCAGGTCTTCTCGGTGAGTGATGAACTCGTCCACCTTCAGCTTACCATCTAGGTAGTCACTAACAAGGCCAGGTAGTTGAGTTCGGCCCTTGACACCGCCAAAAGCGCAGCCCTTCCACACACGACCGGTAACTAGCTGGAATGCTGTTCATGATGTTAGTTTCCGAGTAAGAGACATCAAGAGGGCAAGCGGGAAACTCACGTCGGGTTGAAATTTCTTGACCGGCAGCGGCGACACCAATGATAATGCTTTGACCCCAACCCTTGTGGCAAGCCTCTAGGGCGGCTCGCATCACGCCAACGTTGCCAGTGCAGTCGAAGGTGTAGTCGCAGCCACCGTCGGTCATTTCAATGAGCTTTTCTTGGATCGTCTGTCCCTCCAGTTTGGTGGGGTTGACAAAGTCAGTAGCGCCGAACTTCTTAGCCCATTCTTCCTTGGTTGGGTTAACATCTACGACGATAATCTTGCCCGCTTTCTGCGTGACAGCACCCTGGACAACTGAAAGGCCGACACAACCAGCTCCGAAGACGGCAACGTTGGAGCCTTCTTCAACATTGGCAGTGATTCTCGCAGCGCCGTAACCGGTAGTGATACCACAGCCTAGCAGGCAAGTTCGGTCCATAGGGGCATCTTGTTGGACAGCGACAACGGAAATATCGGCTACGACAGTGTACTGGGAGAAAGTGGATGTTCCCATGAAGTGGAGGAGGGATTGTCCCTTGCAGGTGAATCGAGACGTGCCATCTGGCATGACACCTCTACCTTGTGTGGCACGAATCTTTCCACAGAGATTGGTCTTGCCGGACGTGCAGAACTTGCATTCCCTACATTCAGGTGTGCTTTTGACCGATATTAGCCTAGAGCAGGGCGGATATAAAGAAGGATGAGGCGCGTACTAGAGTGCGACAACATGATCGCCAGGTTTTACGTTTGTGACGCCCTCGCCGACTGACTCAACGAGACCAGCTCCCTCGTGCCCCAAGACAACAGGGAATGCGCCTTCTGGATCCTTACCCGATAACGTGTAGGCATCTACTCCACTGTTTAATAGGATGTTCGGACTTGGTTCGGGATTAAGACTTGGCGGGAAATACCTGTGTGACAGACACCAGTGTAGTAGATCTGGATTCGAACTTCGTGGGCTTTCGGGGGCGCGACCTCGATCTCCTCGATGCTCAGGGGCTTGCCAGCTTCCCAGGCGACAGCAGCCTTGCACTTGATGGTCTAGCAAGAAGAAGTAACGAAATTGTTAGTTCCAGGTCTTCCTATTTGCATTGGGGTTGGGGTGGCTAGCAATGGGTAAGGTAGGCATATGTAGTATAGGACGTATGTAGTATATATTACACACATACGTATGCGCGGGGTAATGAGAGCATGGAGCAGATGAGTGAGGGATAGAGTACTAACCTTGCCAACGGTATCAGCCATGATGTTGGGTTGGGAGAATCACAAAAAGAGGTAATTAAATCTTTGGAGAATACGAGACGAGACGAAAGCCTCGAGATGTCAACTTTTATAATAGATTGCGCCGGGAGCTGCGTTACTTGGTTGCTTGGTTGATGCGGAGTTTTCGCACGAAGCCTCCTTGACCCCACCACTGGTTATTCTCAGGTGGGGGAGTCGGCACGGCAGTGAGGGGAGTGACTAACCCGGGCAGAGCAGATAAAGGAGATTTGAAGGATAAACTGTTGTCGGTTACCTCATGTCCTGATGTCACAGATGTCACTCCTGCGGTCATCATGACCGGCAGCGACACCAAAACATGCACACGCTCCTAAGTCCGGAGTCTATCTTCTCAATACTGGCCCTCAATGTTGTACACGTGCATTGCCGATGCATCGAAGGCTTGAGGCTTGTTTGATAAGGCGGTCCCGAACCGAACCGCCCCAAACTCATTCCGTATAGAGATTGTGCGATATCGTCAACCGGCATATCTGAGACACGGGCGAAGTGTGGACAAAACTCGGGATGTTCATCATAGCCCTAGAGAAAGGCGTTAGCCTGATTTATAACATTCCCTGGCGAAAACAATCGATTCGATCCTCTGGCATGCATGTTACGCCTCTCATCTCACAGGCCTCAACATTACCAGAAGGCCGGGAATGGTCACTGCATGTGGTAGAATAAACATGATGTAAAATGCACGTAATGATCTCCTGATTTGATTTACGGTTGCTTCAATAGGGAATTTCAATACCAGCAAGGCTGAAGACAGAGCAAGTAAATTTGAGGACAGGTTTTACATGTATGGAGGAGAGTTGTCATTTATATATATCCAGTTGCCTTCTGAGAACCCGGAGGACTCTCTAGCAAGTATTCCGTACCTGCGCATAATCATCCATGATGTCCATTAGGTTACACAATTGCACAGGCATTTTGAGCCTGTAAAGTTTGCAAGGTTAGAACCACTCTTAGGCCTAGGACCCACTATAAGAGGTAGATATCGATAACGGCAACATTCAACCCGGTAGTAAGAGCTAACCTAGCCGTTTCTGGTCTGTGCACATTGTTCGGGCAGCTCCAGCCCTGTCTGCTTGAAGTTTGGTTGCGCTAACAACCGCGTCTGTGAAGCTTCACCTGCAGCTTTCGCGCCGTAAATTTTTGTTTGCTCMCCTTCATATACGAGCCGAAACCATTCGACACATCGACTGTCAAACCATTGCAATTCCAATCCCAGTCCGCCATTACTAGTTGGCTCATGGGTCTTCCATTCCGCAGCCATTCACTGTTTGCGGTGTCATTCTGAAAAGCCCTTTGAATCTCAATCTACAACAAGGGCAATTCGAAGGAGCTACTAAGCTCCACAACCGCCAGCATGTCGTTCCATTTCTCCCTAGACTCATCGCCATCTACTCCCGACAGAAGCTCCAGAAAGGCCACATCGGGTTTCGGTTACACCGCAGAACATCCATCTACGACCCCCATCGGCCCTCCTCCGCCCTCCTCTGCACCGTCCTTCACACCAGCTGGCGAACCGTCTCCTTCATATCTACAGAGCTCTATCGGTGACGCCATGTCGGGCAAGATCAAGGCCCCGAACTTTGGGAGACCTAATATTGCGCAATCCAGATCGAGCTCTGGAAAACGTAATAACACGCCGTTGGGAAGATCAATTAGAGGTTCTACCTCAAGAAAGCCCTCCAGCCTAAGCAGGGAATACCACGGCGAAGACGAGGAAGATGATGGTGATGACGATGATGACGAAGACGAAGAAGAGGACAACGAGCACACAAACCGTGTAGGCACTTACGGCATAACATATGACGATACGACCGAAGGCGAAGATACAGAACCTGATAATACCAACCCACTAGATGACGAAGATGAGGAAGACCAAGAGGCAGACGTGGACGCAATGATGCATGATGAAGCCGATTATGATGTAGAAGAGGACATACTAAGGGAAATAGTTGGTACCGAGCCCTATGATCCCGATGGCGACGCGGACTTGATGATGCTTGCGACAGCTGCCGCAGATGAACGGATCAGCAAGGAAGCCGATGATATCTTCCGTGCTTCATCATTCCGCGCAACTATGGCCCCAAAGCGAGACTTAAAGTATGCGACCCTTGCGAAGGACCTATACAGTCAATCTCAATTTGCGAAGGTGTACGAACCGGATAACGTTATAATCCAGACTGAAGAACTCATCGCCCGACTCTATGATGAGGGTGTAGGTCCTGAGGATGATGCGGAGAAATTGGACGATACCTTGGCCCATGCCTCGGTCAGACTTGTCAAGGAGATTTGGGCGCCCCATTTGGACGAGCTCTCTGCTGTCCGCCAGGAGCACGCGGCCAAAGTAGGACCAAGCGCCCACGCCCCGGGCTTTGAAAAGGCTCTTTACCTAGCTAGGCTGGTCCTCCAGATGCACCATACGCCAGCGACCAAAGATGAGTTCGGCGGAGCTAGAAACGTGGCCCTCCCTACTGTTCTTTTCGAGTGGCAGCATGAGGAACACAATCTCGATCGAGATCAGACAGACGCCGTCTTACATCATCGTCCCTCCCCTGCAGCTCATGGGTTATTCTGGCAAGTCGTTTTCAACGCTCTCGTGCGGGGTGACTTAGCCATGACGGTAAAACTCCTTGAATCTGCTGGCTGGGAATTCGTGAAAAAGCAGCCCCGTGGCGAATCGATCTATACTGGCCAAGTCTTAGCTAACATCAAACGCGTGGTCGAAGATCTATGCCTAGTTATAGGGCTATGTCCCGCAGTAAGCGATGGGAGCTGGGACATACATAACAGTGATTGGACGTTGTTCCGCCTGAAGGCTAAAGCAGCCAAGGAAGGACTAATTACGTTCACAGAAGGCAAAGAACGCGCTAACTTCACGTCGAGTCGGTTTGCTGATTCTGATTTCGCTGATTCGGTGAATGGGCGGTCATCACTAGCGGGCCTTGCGCGAAAAGCTGAGAGTAGAATTCCTTGGGACATCTACGAGAATCTTCAGTCTCTGTATGCTATCCTCATAGGAGAGCCAGAAGCTATTCTCGCTGCTGCACAGGATTGGTGTGAGGCGACCATTGGTCTATTTGGATGGTGGGATAACGGCCACAATAAGCGGAATCTTAGCATGTCGCATTCAAGATCGCTTCAGCTGGGTAGCCAGGCTGGGGTAGATAATGATTTCCTTGACCGTCTTGGCCTTTGCCTTCAAAGTGCCACAGAAGCCGATTTTCATTTCGACTCAGCTGATCCTGTCGAAGTGGCAATTGCCTCTGCCTTTGAAAGTAACGTTGAAGGAGTTATTGGATTCTTGAGGCTATGGTCTCTCCCAATCGCATCCTCCGTTGCTGAGATTGCCTCGTTAGGCCGATGGCTACCTCCTCAAGAACCACAAAATCTTATTAACATGAGCGATTTTGATATGGAAGAGTTGGAGGTTTTGGGAATGAATCAGAGCACCGGCTCCGACGAGAAAGACGGAATCAAAGATACAACTCTAATCCACTATGCTCGTAGTCTCAAAGACCGAAGACACATTTCGGGAACCGGTCTACATGGCAAAGTTTCTCGAGAGGGATGGGAG
Organism: Hypoxylon sp. E7406B; assembly: GCA_000931505.1. NCBI lineage: Eukaryota > Fungi > Ascomycota > Sordariomycetes > Xylariales > Hypoxylaceae > Hypoxylon > Hypoxylon sp. E7406B. The sequence goes on along the minus strand of JYCQ01000034.1, from coordinate 636,498 downwards.
ATGGCAGTTCAAGTCGTTGGCCGCATGGATTCACCCGAACGTTCCGAGCAATTGGTCCAGGAACTATTACAGAGCGTCATTGATAATATCGACGAAGATTCTCGTGACACAGTTGACAAGATCTGGAAGCTCCTGAACGATCTAGGCATGATCAATTTTGCTGAGGACACAGCTGAGGTATGTGAATAGTGATATTTTGGCGATACTTATTTACTGACGTGTACACAGACGTTTGGAGACATTCTCGCAAAGGACACTTTCCGTTTCGGAGAAGCGCTCTGGTATTACGCCTTGGCCCACCGTCCCGGCAAGGTTCGCGATGTGCTCAATACTCTCATGTCTATCTCGCTCGTGGAGTCCACAACTTATCCACCAGAAAGTGAATTAGACAACACCCTCAAGCAACTGCTGAAAGAACGTACAGCGACGTTGCAACAATTTGCGAATCAAGATCTCGAAGCAGCAGAACTTCTTGGCAAGATGCTTAGTGGATATGCTACGCTTAGAAAGTTCTATGAACTTCGTGACGGAGATGGCAGGTTGACTCAGAAATCTCTATTGCGCCGCCAACAAGCCGCAGCTGCCCTGGCAGCCGTTATTGCCAGTGCGGATGACAACATCCGAGGCGGACTGTATGACGATACCCGAGACGCAGTTGTCAGTGAAGATTTCTTATTGGCATTGCTCGGAGAAGCATCCGTCTTTGTGGGCCAGTCGCCACCAGTTATTACTCTTGACCAGATCGATACTCTCCTTAAGGCTATCGAAGACATCCAAACCGTCGGATCCCGAGTCTATGATGCCTCTGATGAGTTTTTTAAGCTAGTCCTTACATCTGGACATGGTAAAGGATCTACACCTGCAGACCTTCTTAAGCAGTCTACGTCTTCATTGGGCGGCAGCTTTATGATGACTGGTAGCTCGATGATTGCGTCGCAGCTCCACCAATCCGTGGTTAGGAGCGGTGTGATCAAGGGGCCTATCAAACGAACGTGGGATTGGAGAACCAACGTGTTCTCAGGGAGCAGTTCTAGCGATGTCTTGAAGCAGATCAGACTAGGTCTAACAAGGGATCTGGCCAACCTGTGGCTAGAACAGGCCGACAGTGTTATTTTGTAATATCCCCATCGGGAGAATTGGGGTTTAATAGGAAATATCACGATTGATAAGGCATTGAATTGGTGTTTGGCGGTGTTGATAACCATGATCGGTTAATGTACGGAGTAATACCATCGCGAAAAGGTAAATGGAAAACTACCAGTCTTCCGAATAGAAGGGGTATGAAGCATCCATTGTTGCTTCCTATCACATTACTGGCGTGTTTATGCAGATAATACGTTCGGCTTCACTCGGGTTTTGATGCAGCTAAAGGCAACGATCTCGCTGCATCTGCAGAAGAGGCGTTACACGAAATAGGATACGACCACCGGTAAAGCCGGTGCGGGGAATATGAGCATCGCCATATACGCCACCCAAGTCGGCCTTGAGGAGGGGAAGGTCACAATTCTTTATGTTTAGGGATCGACTTGATCCATACTCTACTAACTATACGCGGTTGGTAGTCTTTGTCTCGAGTTAGAATTTAATAAAGGTTCGAGTCACCAGGAAAGCTCAGAGATACACTTAGCTAACATACGGAACGTAAACCGACCCCGGAGTATTGATACCTTACCAAGAAGCAATGAAGTTCTCAGAGGAAGCAGCTGCTGAGCTTCGCTCCATCGTTGAGCAGAGCATCGTCACCGGTGCCGAGGCGACAGCAAGTACCGTCCCTGGGACATGTTGCGTCATCGTGGACAAAGATGGGACCGAGCTCTTCACTCACTCGGCTGGTAAACGGGGTATCAGGTCCAAGGAGCCCATGACACTGGATAATACCTTCTGGATAGCAAGCTGCACCAAGGCCATTACGGGATTTGCCGTTATGCAGCTAGTTGAGAAAGGCCAGTTGAGCCTGGACGACGCTGCGCAGGTAGAGGAGCTTTGCCCCGAGCTAAAGGATATCAAGGTCCTGAAGGACGACGGGACGTTCGAGGCGAAGAAGAAGGGCATCACTTTGAGGATGTTATTGACGCACACCTCGGGCTTCGCGTACCCATTCGACGACGAGGTGCTGAGGGACTGGAGCCATCCGATCGGCATCGACGAGTTCGGGGCCGACGTCAGAGAGTTCATGAAGATCCCGCTGCGCTTCCAACCCGGCGAGGGCTGGAGGTACGGAATCGGCGTCGATTGGGCCGGCATCGTGCTCGAGAGGAAGACGGGCTTGTCCCTGAACGATTATGTCCAGAAGAATATCTGCAAGCCCCTCGGCCTGGAGAATCTTACCTTCCTTCCGACTCAGTCTATGAAGGACAGTCTCGCAATCATGCATCAGAGGGAGCATGATGGCAAGCTCCGCCCCCGAGACCCCGTATACCGTCGTCCGCTGGTCGCATCAACTCCGGAGGAAATCGCCGGAGTTTTCCACAGCGGTGGAGGCGGGATGTTTGCGAAACCGCAAGATTACACTCGTGAGTATTCCCTTTGCTCAAACCCGAGTTGTGAAATGTTTCATCAGCAGATATATGTAGTATAGCTGCGCCCGACCTGAAGTTGACTCTCGGTCCACATAGGTTTCATATCCGTGTTACTCAACGACGGCACCGACCCCAAGACGGGCGCGAAGCTCCTCGAGAAGTCCACCGTCGACGAGATGTTCAAGAACCAGATCCCAGACCTTCCGGACTTCGGTCGACAAGGCGTCGCCTCGGCGAAGCCGGATATGATCAACTATCTTCCGGACCTTTACCCGATCGCCGGGAATCCGCCCCAGGGCTGGGGTCTCACGTTCATGCTGAGTAATGCCAACCCCCTGACGGGCAGATCCGACAAGACGGGCTTCTGGGCGGGACTTCCGAACTTGTTCTGGTGGTGCGATCGCGAGCACGGCGTCGGTGGCATAATCTGCACCCAGATTGTGCCTTTTGGTGATCTTGGGGTCGTTGGGCTGTGGGTTCAGCTGGAGGCCGCTGTTTATAAGCACTTGAAGTTGGCTAAGCAAGATGAGGGCCTTTCTCGTGCAACGGAGTCGCTGAGCTTGAAGTCTTGAGTATGACAAGTTTCATAAGTTTATATTTGGATGATTTTCTTGGAGAGGGAAATCTTAAGTTAAGCCGTCAAGACCTGGCGTACGCTCACTACTCACAGCATTTCAACGTGAACGAAGGGATCTCGAAAACTACTTAATATTAATAACGGGACATTCTTTGCGACCTTACCAAGGCCCGGATGGAGGGCCAATGGGATAATTTGGGACGTCGGTGGGTAAATTTGGGTAGCTTAAGTCAGACTGTCCGTGTTATAGGCGGAATTGGCCGTCAAGCGTTATCACACTTAACCTAAAGTCAGCTAAGTATTTGAAAATGCACTCAACATACATCAAGAGGAACAATCGAAATGAGAGAAGGTTTCTGGTGTAGTGAATGATTTCCATTTTTGTTTAGATGATGACATAATCCTAACGAGGGTTCTGCTCCTTATAAGAGCTTTCCTTGGCCAGCATCTACACCGTATGTGTGGTTTTATGTGATTGATCCAGATTTAGATTGCCACCGCCAATATCCCTATGATGATTCGATTTTGTTGATCAAAGTTGAATTAGAGCCATGATCTGTGCCGGAATGTCTAGAGTGATGACTTCTTCTATGGCCTCTGAGTATGACCTAGCTCCGTTCTCCCCAAACGCGTGGCTCAGCTGCCTCTGTATGTCGAATAGCTGTAGGGAGATAAGAGCAGGGGTACGTGATAATGTTGGTCTTTCTCGACGGTAAACGAAACGAGGACTTCAGGGAAGAAGGTCTTTCCCTCGCCGAAGTAGCTTCCAGTGTCGAAGCGTAGAGTCCAGACTGACTTGTTTTGGACCTCGCTCAACACGTCATCTAGGGTGTAAGTCGGCACATCTCCCGATGAGTGGACACTGGAATAGGGCAGCCAGGCTTTGATGCGACCGTCATCGTCGGTCTGGGATTCGAAGGTCTTGAGTGGAGCGTGACCACCTTCTAGCTTCACGCGGACCCCCTTGGCGGGCTTGCCTATGGAGGTGTCCAAGACGTGACAAGTGATAGGGTCTTTGTCGCTCGCCATTGGGGTGATGATGATACAGATGTGAGGGGTTTAGAGCAAGGGGCTTCGATGCTGCGGCCTGGGATTTCACAAGTGGTGGAATGGTCTACTTGTACTCGCGAGGCACGAAGCTCGAACGCCCTATGAGATGGCAAATCTAGGATGGGAGGTGTAGATAGATGTAGGACAAACGAGGCGGAGCTGTAGGCGGGGCAGTGAATGCGGCTTCTTGTTCCCGAACTGGGTCAGGAAGAGGGCTCACAATGCCAAGAACAGCGAGCTGCTTCTGAGAGGTAGAGTAGACTAGTTCACCTGAGTACATATGTATGCAAGTGCATGTGTTCAGGGGGGCGAATTAAGAGGCAGCTAAAGCTTGATCTTGGTTGGGGAGGTTGCTCAGTGTGGAAGGCAACATTGAAGAGGCAGGGTTGTAAAGGCTTGTGTGTGGTGGTGTAACAGCTGAGATTCCCTAATGCAGCTGTGCTTTTGGAGCTGATTGCCCACTGATGGCACAGGTAAACCCCGCTACCATGTAAGCTATGGCCCCCACCGTGGGGCAAGGATACCTCTGCCTACTAGGCTTGCTACATACCTCCTAGGGGTAGATGCATACAATATTGTGGTACTACAGACAGACCAGGTTTGTATCTGGTGTGGGCCTGGTCTTTATATAGAAACAAACGTAATACAGTTCTTAGACAGTGTCAACACATGGCAAATCAAGTCAAACCGTATGCCTCTCCTATTCGTCGCTCCACAGCACATGGTTGTCATCTTAAGAGAACCGCTCTCTACATGGCACCTATACTTGTGCGCCTTATTATGAAGCCGCAGGTTGTATTGCGAGCAAAACTGTTGGGCTTCAGCCGCCCAAGTGTGACCTCACAGCCTTCACTGACCCCCAAAGGAAATCATCTACGGCATGGCATGACACTGCTCTATGTGGCTAGAGAACACCTCCCGTCCATATGACTTGGCATCTAATTATAGCTCAACGAGACATTTAGGTAGTGTAACACATCTGCACGAAAGCTCCTGTATGTAAGACATGACGGCATTCTCTCTAGTGCCTTGATAMCCMCCCGAGCCCGCCTCTTTCCTATTGCTGAAGTAGCATTGTGGAATGCGGCCTTGCGAGGCAGTGCACATCGAGACATCGAAAGAAATCAAGCGGTGAGTACTATATCATTCCAGGTCTTGTTAACCGAGCAAATAAGGTATCTGAATCATGGCAGACTATCATTTTGCCTCGCCTCCTATTACCACATAGCTTCACTTCAACTCATGCTAAGCGACACTCAATTATACCCAAGATACTGCGACATTCCCACAACTTGACCATCTTCAAACCAGCTTTCTCGAATAGCCCTCGGAATTCCGACGGAGTACGTTCTTTGCCGTTCATTAGAGACATCATGGCTATGTCCAAGGAGAACCCGTGGTGGCCATGGACGCCATAGTTGGCCAGAAGAGGCTTAGGCGCAGCTTCAACATACGCATCTCCTATTGCTTCAATCAACGTGATATCGGCAACTAGCAGCCGTGAATTCGGACCCATAGCCTCGGCGACATTCAAGAGAATTCTAACGCAGTCCTCGTCTTTCCAGTCGTGCCTACTTCGTGTTAGTCATATCTTCGACATAGGACTCAGTGGAGAATGTGTTACAGGACGTGCCGCATCCAGTAGATGTCGGCTCCCTTAACAGGGTTCGGCGTGAAAAAGTCATGTGTCACGAATTTCACCCGTCCCGACTCTAAAGCCTCAGGAAATTCTCTCTGCCACACCGAGAAACCCTGTTCGGTCGCTACGGCTTGGTCCTGCACGATAAAGCGTAACTCTGGGTATAAGCGGGCTAGTTGAAGATCGAAACTACCTAAATATGTCGTGTCAGCCTAGCTTCCGGAGAGTAAGGCTAGGTGTGGTCCTTGGGAGGGTAACTTACCGACACCGCCCCCGACATCAACAACCAACGCGTCCCCAAGTTCCTTCCAGGGGAAGTCATACAGGTGAGGACTACCCAAGCTCTTGCTATTACCAGCCAAATACAAGTTGTAGATTCTGGCGTCGTCCTTCGGAACTAATTCCTCATCCGGCGATGCCTCTACTGCCTGGTACGTCCCCCTCGCAGCACCGGGACTGGCTTTTTCCACAGCCGCTCGCGACTTAGGTACTTTCTGATTCATCCACTCGAAGAAGGGGAGTTCTGTACCAACAGCCAACGTCCAAGCTGCGAGCTCGGGGTCATGGCTCGGTCCTCTGATCGGGTCATTTAATGCCTCTGGTAACGCTGATGAAGCAGCGTATCCCATGGAGCTTCAGATCGTCAGAAGTTTACGAGATGCCCGCGCCAACTGGTGTCAAAGGGACACTTACCTGCATTTCACCTGCAGTCGCAGCTTCTCGTCATCGACCAAGGCTTGTGAGATCCTGTTATTGGCAAACTTGCCTGGCGCGACTTCGCGAAAGAAGTGCTGGGTCGTTAGTAGCCGCAGGATGCGAGCTTGCTTCTGTTAGTCCTATCTGTACGACTGTTTTCCGATACAAAAGGGACTGAATTCTAGTAGGACCCACCGAGTTTATTCTGCTCTAATCCAGTTGTCTTCGCCAAGTCTTCGACAGAAATCCCATCTTCACCACCCTCGGCAAGTAAGATGGCGATATCGTGCTCGACGGCTATATGGAGTGCTCGAACCTCGAAGTACAACTCGGCGAAATCTACGAGGCGCAGATGGGGCTCCGCCACGAGCTCTTCAATTGAGCCCAACGCGGCAATGATTGTCCGTTGTGCGTCGTAGGCCTTGCGCCCGGGTATCGCAAAGCTGGTCTCGGATGCCGGCACCGCATCTGGGGCCGGGCGCTCCCATTCTGAGATGAGTGTCTCCGATGCGTCTTGTATGAGCTTAACCACCTGTCGAAGGGCCGTGGCGCGCGATTGTGTATCATTGTAAGACATTGTAGATGTATCCCTTGTGATTTCTAGCAACCACCCGGTCTAAAGAGTGATCAATTGTATGTCTTGAAGTGGGGTTTTCTCAGTTCTATGTAGTTCTAATAACAGCTACGTAAGATCTTATCCCCCTACATCGTGACAGGAGCTCGGATATATCTTACTTACCTCTTGGCAGCTCCTCCAAGGACTGCGGAGAGATATTCTTCGATTTGCCGGCACAGCTCTTAGTGGTTGCATTTATGGCATGCACCTCATATTACGACCCTGGCATCAAAGCCAACGTCAAGAACCAACCGCGTCGAAAGGTTGCCCTACCATGCCCGCTTTAACTAGGCTGTCTTACATCCCCTAAGATAACAAGATGCGGAGAAACCCTGCTAACGAGAGGGAACGTAAGGGGTCACAGGGAGAACACTTTTGCCTATTAGGTAGTACCGTGCGTACAAGCGCGGCTGTAACATCTTATCAGGCACCAGCTCCAAGTCACGTTTTCTGACCACCTTTAGAATACTAGCAATGTTACGTGGCGATATCGCTCTATTCATAGTTATTTAGGGGGTAGGTACGTACATAGGTGATAGGGATATAAGGAGAAGCATAGCTTAGATCTAGGATTCACTCTAGAGACATCTCTTCCTTTAGGTACATTTAAGCACATTGGATATCAAACTGTGTGATTCAAGCTCAACCCCCCTAGCTTATAAGTTTCGACTGAAAGATATGATCACATTGCGTGCCTAACGGATTTTCCGCTTTGCATTAAATTTGGCTAACCTCACATTCAGTTTTGGCCCCATCGAATCATCATATTCTTCATCCTAGTGACAAGAAGAACGTAGCTTACTTGGTAGGTTAGGCCCCCCACCCCTTTTTCGGAGAATAACTAATGGACGGAAAGAAGGGCAAAAAGGGAAGTGAGCAGCTACGAGTAAGTATTATCATGGTTACGATAAGGGGTCCTAGAATCAACTGGCTACTAAAATCCTAATATACTTCCATATCTACCGTTCGCCTGGATAATTGAATAGTAGTATAGTACCTTAGGTACCTTGCCTACCCTTTGGATGTATAATTTTATTTCGAAGCCGTTGTTAACACTTTAAAATGCTTATAAATCCATTCTCTGAGTAAGACCTTTGGGGAAGTACACAGGTCATTCTGATTTAAAGCTAATCGGAATTGGATATTTGGTCTCGGGCCTCTGTTGGTGCCGAATAATATTATACTAAGAGCGGTGAGACATACGTAAATAGGCGTCTGTCATCCAACTATCGTTATCCCCCTTTAGCCAAGCCCCTATTCTTGCGCTTACTGTTACATCGTATGCGCGGCCCCTTTGATGCGCTGAGGAAGGCTATGGGACAACCAGCGAAGGCTAGGGGGCTCTAGGTCAGCCGGTCGATGTTTCCCAGAAGCCTAGTAGCAAGACTCATGAAGGTTCTCACGGTGTACCTGAAACTCTGACGTTGGGGGATAGGTATAGGCCAGGAATTCTGCATCTTGTTCATCGTATCGGCGGKGGTGTGTGGCACAGTAGAGGCTATGCTCACATGCGTCGGCCTCCTAGATACCCCTATAATCTCCCAATCGGCCAGTCAAATTTACTCCTAGTCAAGGTTGCGAGGCCTTTATTTAGGACTGTAACTTGTAATGATGGCAAATGAGTAATTAACAAAATAGCTCAGCTCTACTTACATGTATGTAGTTACAATATTTGGATTTACGTCTTGTTTCACAAAATACTAGGTAAGGTAGTACTGTTATATGCTAGTAGGTTGGATCATGTTCCATTGTAGGAGTCTAAGTCTAGCTGAAAATTGCAAATCAAAATGCCTCTATCGATCGTTATACTGGCACCCCATTGGCACCCCCTGTCCAGTATTCATAGTTTCCTATTCGGGTCCTGCCTAGCTTCGTATCATGACTTGCCAGATGAACTGGAGCAAGTTGGTTAATGACGAGGATATCTGTTTCTTTGACGATCTGTCTGTTCCCTGGGGATAGAATAGGCTCGCGGCTATTTATCTTCGTTATACGATTGGTGTCATTATTCTCGTAATCGAACAGGTTGTCTTCGGATGGGATACGTTGTTGGACGATCCTACACGAATATCTCGCGCTGCCCGGTGCTGTATTTCCCCAAGATGACTCAGGTGTACCATTTCTAGAATTGTTCTTTTGTTTGAATAGAGGCGAAAGCACCGGCACACAGGCAACTATCACACCCAAGTTGACCTCAACCGCCGACCATAGAATCACAGATCCGGAGTTGAGCGGATTGGCGAGGCCCTTCATGAATTGGATGCGGATTATCTGTATGACGGTTATGAAGAAACCAAGGGCGAAGAGACCGAGGAGTACAACTTTCTTCCGTGTCTGGATCTTTGTTTTGATGAGGACGGGGAATGGAAGAAACATGCTTAAGACGGGTTAGACTTGTCCGTGTTGACTAAAGAACCAGGATACTTACACAGCAAAGTCAAAAACGATAGTTAGTGCCGACGAACTCGTGTAGAATGGAATGAGGTTGACACATTTGCCATATGTGATTGTACTGTCCCATTGCTTCGCGATCTGGCCGACATTCAGTATCACAGTAAGTGTAGGTTGATCTGGGATTGCATACCGGATGACATAGGTTCAGTTGGACTATCAAACAGGCCACATGGAAAAGCGTGCAGCTGATCAACACGCAGGATACCCCGTACTTACACATTCCCTGAGGAACGAATCGAAAGTATGATACCAGCAGGCTTTGTTTGAACCCGAGGACACTAAGAATATACCTGATAGAAGTTAAGCTAGCGTTCAGAGTCGACATGTAGTAGAAGAGCTTACAACGCAGAGCCCGCATACTCCAACTGCCCCAGGTTAGTTTAAATCGACGTTGGAATGATGAATAGAACTAGGACTTACATAACCGAAAGGATATATATTTGGGCTTGGCATGTCTTCGACGTACTCCATCCCTAGGCCCCATCTTGTTTCTATTGAATCCACATTAGTGGCCGATATGGACTACCCTAGTGAATGGCATGTACGTACGTAGTGCGGCGACCACAATAAAGCTACATGTTAGAAGCTATGAGCTTTGTTAGATATTAGAAGCGATGAATTCCTCGAAGGGACCTTACCCAAGTGACGAATATGATCCAATCATCTAGTTGTATTCAGCCTCAGCAAGCCAGCCTTGTTGGTCCATATTTGTTAGCGGCGACATACCTATTCCCAAAGCATGGATAAGCCGACCGCGAACATAAGCTCGGAGGCATATAAAGCAAAAAGATACCCCTGTCAACACACTCATAACAGCCACGATCATAGGCCCCTCGGTCGGAGTGTTGTCTGGGGCATTGTGTATCCATCCCATATTCCATCCAGTATGTGCTGAGAGGACGGCGAGTGCAGATAGACGAAGTGTGGTTGATAGTCGGAAATGCCCATCCGAGGGTGATGATCAGTAGATTGGTCGTTTTCCGATTCGGCTTGATGTTTCCCAAGCGGAGATATCTTTGAATACGTCGATTTTCTTAACTTCTAGCTTTTCTGCCACTAGCTAGTTGTTGCCCGATGGTTCTTCAGGTGGGTTGAGATACAGAAGAAAGTTATTAAAACAAGTCATGGATGCGAAAATAAAAAAGGGGGGTTAGTGATTCTCGATTTCTCAGCATTGTAAGCCTGATGGTAGTCTTATAAGTACCTATCATTGGTATCATTAGTGCGGATTTTCCAGATCAGCCCAACTTGTTTTAGGACCTGCAATGGTTGATGGGGGCAGCAATACTCATCTAAGCACCTAGGTAAGCTAGCAGGTTAGGTACTTAACTTATGTGTAGGCTACGACCATATCCAACGAATCACGAGGTATTTACGGTGTAGGATTCCCACGTTTCTACAGAGTTACTACCTACCTCCCATGTCTCTGACATGCTCGGCTGTAAACTGATAAAGATCTTAAGGTTGCATCTCGGCTCTAACCGTGTCGTTCCCCGCTACAGAGGCGCACCGCTGAATGGCCGGTTTGACTTCCGCCTCTTCTATGTGGCAGACCAGGGCAAGGCATATAAACATACTTGATTGGCTATTATACACAGTAAGCAAGCTGTGTAACATTCTTTATGTGTGGAAGGAGGTTCTCTGATTTGCACGTCACATTAAGGCGTCGCATTTTGCGGGTCTATTATTAGAAGTAGCCAATCCTTTCGGTCCCGTACAGGGCTCTCTTTTCTCCTGACATTTTGTCCAAGCCAGGCCGGTCAAAATCAAGATGATGTATGTTTCGCCCTATTGCTTGTTGCTTGCCAATTAGTTCTTGGGGACGGTAGTAGAAGGATTTCCTTGAACCAAACATGTGGGTGTAATAATCAAGCAAATGAAACCATACATCGCTAACATATACCAAACTCATACAATAGTGCTTGGGCAGTGCCTTTTTAGAAGTATAGATGTGGATACCTATATGTCAAAGCCTCATAGAAGTGAAGAGAAAGAAATTGGAATTGGCCAGCCAATAGTCGTAAACTATCCGATCATTGGGCTCAAGGGTTATCAGACCATCTGGATGTAATAGAATATGTTGCTCCACGATGCTTACGAATATTCCTTTCTCAGTAAACAGAGGCCTCCCCTTCTAGCTTTTGAACTAGATTGCGCGTACGGGTTGTGTACCTACATTCTATAGAGGCTGAGCTTATGACTGAATAAACTGTAATCCTGCTGGCTTGTTTTGACGCTCAAGGTGATGTTGAAGCCATAATGATTGAAACTAGCTGTGATACACGATTGTGTATACAATTCCGGCCTAGTGAAGGCTGACATCTCAGGCGACATCATAAAGTCTCCTTCAAACAGGAAAACATAGAAATACACTTACTCAACTTCCGTTTCAAGCTCTAGTAATGGGAAATACGACCAATACGAGAGCAGGCCGCTCTTCGCGGTCGCATTAGAGGTAATTATCGGGTGTTCATTGATCATCAAACCTGAAAACGGCGGGCTTGCATGTGTGCATACTTGAATTAGGCGCTTACACCCACGAAGCTGAAAACGCCACAATACCTACTAACCCTAGATTGTATGTTGTCCTTCCACTTGATAAGTATCCTAGGAGTCTCGTCCAGGCTCTGTGCCTCCTTGGCTCCTCGGTTTGATTCTATGTCTATATATCAACTCTGGCTTTACTCAGAACTAAGAAATAATCGAACACAGCACAGCCCCTTAGAAACTGAAAATATGCATCTAGGGCCCCTGACGACAAAGTTTACTCCTCCAACATCCTGTATGGCTTCGTTCTCTGTTGACTTTAAGCTTCCTGGAGGTTTCGATGTCATGGGGCCAGTGAGTACCAACGACTGTTTACCTCCATATTACAACTTCGGCGCAGATGATTATTTCTCCCCCGGTGTTTGTCCCGTGGGATATAGCGCTGCCTGCATTACTCCCTCCCCGGGAGAAGGGTCAGTAGGGGATACTGTGACAACTATAACATGCTGTCCAACGTTTGTCTACCCCACTGCCGAAAATTTGAACAAGAATGTTGATTGAGTACTGTGGAAAGTTCTTATTCCTGCAATCCATCACCTCCTGTCGTTCAAGGATCAGTTTATGCTTGTAATTCTCGCGTTATTTCCTTCACCGGAGAACATGTTTGGATCTCAGGCGACCAAACCGCCTCAAGTGTTTTCACAACGGTGGCCATGAGCGAGAATACCATCGTCAATGCATTTGGTATACAGATTCAGTTTCATCAAACAGACTTTGCTTCCTCTTCTCCAGTGAGTGGTATTTAACACTTATGCTTAGCTGGCTCTCTGACAGACATATCTGCAGGTTCCGGCGTCGTCCACAATTCAACCTGTCCCCTCCAGCACTTCTACAGGCAGAAGGTCTACACGTACCAACTCCAGTGGGAGTAAAGGTGGCCTTAGTGCCGGTGTTGCGGCTGGCGTCGGTATCGGCACTGCCCTCGGGGTTCTGCTGCTTGTTGGCATATTAATATTCACATACCGCATGGGTCGTCGCCGTTCGAAAAATAAGGCTTTGACCAGAGGGCGCGAGAGCGATGATATCCGTCTATCGGAGTTGAGAAAGGATAGTGTAATTCAGGCTACAGTCGCTCAGCTATCAGAATTGCCATTGAGGGAACCTGGTGAGCTAGATGGAATGATCACGGCAGCTCGCTAGTGCTGAGAGTGATTACTGAGTGAACCATAACATGAGTTGTTTTCTCGGTTTATACATCACAGAAGCCCTTCGAGCAACTTGAAACACGTAGCCCTGTTCCTCATATAAACTCATCTACCAGCAATATCATATCGGACTACTCTTACCAACCGCGATGATTAGTACCTATTAGTAACGAAACCCGCACTAAACTAGGCTTCCTTTTCTGTCTTGAGTTCCCATTCCGCGTTCTGACGCATAACAGATATTATGATTTTATCTGCTACCCAAGGTGGCATCAAGCTCACCATCAAGTTTTGTAAAGCGTGCGCCCAATATCCTACGACGATGCCACCTCCATGCCCGGCGTGCGCTAACGCGGCCGAGGCGAACGTCTTCGTATCTGGCACGAAAATGGACGGCGGTTCTTTATAGTGGGAAACGTTCGTGACCCTACCCACTCGGATACCTAAGATCTCGACGTCGCCTGCCCCGCCTTCCATCGCCATCTCTCGGCGTAGGGCGCCGGTCAAGGTCATCAGGAATTGCTTGCTGGCGCCGTATGTAGCAAGAAGTGGCAGTCCTTGATCGGCCATGCTACTAACATTGATAAGGAGTGCTGGGGAATTTTGAATCAAGTTGGGGAGGAGCGTGCGTGTTAGATGTAGTGGGAATAGAGCATTGAGGCTGACGTTCTCAGCGATCCAGACTTCTGCTTTGTCCTTGAGCGGCACGAACACCGGCGCACTTGGATTTCCGCCGACGTTATTTATGAGTACCGTGAGGTTGATACCGTCCAGAGCCTTCTTGATGGCTGCAAAGTCCACAGGTGCTGCGTCGCCCGAATTTTCGTTGCGGGGAGTCTTGAGGCAGTTCGCACACGCTACGTTGTTCGCATCTGCAACGATGACCTTGAAAGATCTCTCGGGGAATGAGCGTTGAAGCTCAAGCACTATCTGGGAAAGCTTTTCGTGGTTCCGTCCATGAAGTACCACATTGAACCCATTACTAGCCAACTCCTGGACGAATGCACGACCTATCCCGTCCGACGCACCCGTTACCATGGCCCAAGGAGGCTCCCCGTCCCGTGATGGATGGGCATATCGTGACAACTTAGACGAACATGTGTAAGTTCTGAATAGAAGGGCAGTCTTGATGGCGATAGAGACAGTCGTAATGAAACCGATAGCACTAAGCAGAGTTGAAGGCACGAAGGCGTGAGCGATATTAGCTGCCATTCGGGTCACGTCGGGATGCTTCAGTTTATGGGAAAGTAACAAGGGATCGGAAAGCTAGATTGAATTGAAGGCAGAATCTACAGTACTCTGTGCCCCCAAGTAATGAGTTCAATGGTTGTGATTGTGTTACACAGTTCGCAGTAGTCGTAGCCCATGTCAAAGTTCGTGTCTTCACCATAGGCTAAATAATCCTTGTCCGCTCCGGCACCAGCTGTCAGGCCATGACGCCATCTGATCATTTGTGCTGCCAATACACTATATTATAGCGTCGATATCAATTAAAAATCAATGTAAGTTTTTTATATAAGGTAAATACGAATAGGTATATATTTTGATTCCTCTTATATTTAAGATCCTATTTTGGAAAAGAGTAATTAATCAAACTATAAAGTCATGTTCCGATACATTGTAGCAATGTGAGACAGCTGTCGCCAAAGCTGGCCAGTGCGTGCCAAGACTGGTATATGGTGAAGACTTTTGATGGCAACTTCCATAGGTTAAGGAAAGTTGTTTTCATATTTGCACGCGATTACTTACTATCTTGCCTCCCCATAAATAGTTACCCAGTCCGCCCGGTTTCTGGCCAT
This sequence comes from Hypoxylon sp. E7406B, assembly GCA_000931505.1. Lineage (NCBI taxonomy): Eukaryota > Fungi > Ascomycota > Sordariomycetes > Xylariales > Hypoxylaceae > Hypoxylon > Hypoxylon sp. E7406B. The sequence continues at coordinate 621,456 of JYCQ01000034.1, read as the reverse complement.
GATTGGAGAGTGTTAGATGAGCAGTCGTCTATGAGCAAGCAATCGGGGTCATTGACGGCTCCGTATGACCGTCCGGCCCCACTGTGTAACGAAATACCGGACCGTTTCCGACAGGACGTAGTGACACTTCGTGAATTGTCTAGTAAATGCTAATATCTTAAAGAGACGGGTAATGCTAAGGAGAAGATCCGAAACTATACAGATCACCTATGCCAAATAGTCTTGATATGGGCTAGCACAGAGGAGGAAGAAATAGGCACCTACGCAACAAGTGCGATTCAATATCTTACCAAGGATCATCCCTCTTCGGTTTATGGTAATAGGTATACTTGATTGAAGTACCTGTCACACAGACAAGGAATATTAGAACCCCATGGAGGGAGAAATGTAAATTTAGAAGCCTCCTCAAGAGCAAAGAAAGTAATCGATACACATCTCTTCACACACGGAATAGGCAAGGAAATTATGAGACCAACATACCTGTCTTACGACAAAGATAAGGCTACCTAAATAGGCATCATATTCTGCCACTCCTTTTCTCAAAGTTCCGTTTCGAGTTATGGTCATGGTGGTCATACATTCAATCCTCCATGTAAGTCGCGCATCTAAACCCTTMCCTCGCGATTTCCAGATCAGCCAATGGACTCTTATCCATATACGATAACCTTGCCGAGAATGTGGCGTTTATGTGGTGCATGCTGAAACAGATTGATGTGGTGATGTATGATCGGGCATATTTTTATTCAATTCCTTTGACAAGACTTATCAACTAGTCTAATTCCAGGGAACCGGGAATGCCATGACCACGGAGATATTACTACAGCTGAACCATCAACAGGGTATATGGAGAGCGTGGTTGGTAATGCCGCCATTGTGCCAAAGATTGCACAAGTACTATAGTGGTGGTGATAAGTCAGCGCCACATTCGTGATTGCCGGCTATAAATGACGTGCTCATCGTTTCCAACGCACCCCTTGGAGACCTTCCACATCTGTCCCCAACCAGCTCCTCTACTGCGTCGCATCTATCAGGAATCTGCCCAATGCCTCGGCTTGTAGTTCTAAAAGAGGAAGATTATGGGTGACAGGACCAAGCCAAGACTGCAGCGTGGGCAATCCTCGAGTAGGATAAGTGATATAAAGATAGCCAGCATCCATGATGTATCGTAACATGAATGTCTTGGGTTCTCCAAGAAAATACAATTTCCGAATCATTTCGGCTTCCCGGATACTCAGAAGTCATGGCAGAACTAAAGGACACGGTCGAGATCCGGCCCGAGTCTCTATCGGGATCTGAGAAGAGGCAGGGAGGGGATTCGGCCGAAGTAAAGGAGCGCATTCTTCAACAGGAAGCACTCCAGAACACAGAACCTCCAGTTCTCCCCATAATGACACTGTTTCGCCGGAAGAAGAATCGCAATTTAGATGAGATCGCGACCCAACCCTCCGTTTTTGACGACCCGGAGAAAGCTAAGCATTTCCAACCAACAGAGAAGTATGAGAACCTACACCGATTTGACCCGAGTGCGAGATGGACCTGGGCAGAGGAATTGCCACTCATCAACAAACTCGATTGGAAGATCACGTTGTGGGCATGCATCGCCTTCTTCGCTTTGGACTTGGATCGAGGGAACCTGGTCCAGGCGAATACGGACAACTTCTTAGAAGACTTGGGTCTCACCACAAATGGTAAGTGGTGATGAAGCAGTGCTCTAACTGTGGTAAGAGCTAACTTTATAGATTATAACTTGGGAAATACTATTTTCAGACTAGTTTTCTTGATTGCCGAGCTCCCATCACAGCTTGTCAGCAAGAAAGTAGGCAAGTACAAACGACGATTTAACGTTGAGTTCCTTTGCTAACATATGATATAGGACCCGATAGATGGATACCTACCATCATGGTCCTATGGAGTTTCGTGGCGTCTTCACAATTTTGGTTGAATAGTAGAGCAACTTTTCTGGCTACCCGTGCTCTACTTGGCTTGCTACAAGGCGGGTTCATTCCCGACATTGTTCTATATCTTGTAAGCTAGCTCTCGTTGCTTCCCCCATGGATGCCGTCAAGGAAGACTAACTAGCTGTTGCCACAGTCCTATTTCTTTAAGGGTAATGAACTGCCCTTCCGCTTGGCTCTCTTCTGGGCAACCCTGAACATAGTGGATATCGTTGCACCGCTCCTTGCTTTTGGTATTCTACGACTTCGAGGTTATGACGGTCGGGAAGGGTGGAGATGGTTGTTCCTGATCGAGGGTCTCTTCACCCTCACCGTTGGCATCTGGTCTTGGTTCATGATGGCGCCTTCGCCGACGCAAACCAAATCATGGCATAGACCAAAAGGCTGGTTTAACGAACGAGAAGAGGTCATCATGGTCAACCGTATATTGAGGGACGACCCCTCTAAAGGCGACATGCATAACCGTCAGGCGGTTGACTTCAAACAGTTGTGGAAGTCGTTATGTGATTATGACCTTTGGCCGATCTACATCGCCGGGCTCGTCTTTGGAATACCAGTTGGACCACCCTCTCAATATATTACGCTGATCCTTCGAAGCCTTGGATTTGATACCTTCAACTCCAACATCTTGACAATCCCAACTGTAGCTCTTGGCACCGTCACGGTGAGTTATCAGTTGTGCTCCACCCAGTCCTACTTCCCTTCGAGCAATTCCGGGCAACTCAATAAAAGCTAATCATTATTTAGATGCTGATACTGACGTATCTTTCCGAAGCGTGGAACGAAAGATCTTTAATGGGCTTGTTTGCGCAGGTTTGGATCTTGCCGAATATTGTTGCACTTGCTGTACTACCGAGCAGCACGTCGCCGTGGGTGAAGTACGCCGTGTTGACGGTTTTGCTGGCATATCCATACCGTACGTACCTAGGAAGATATATACATTGTCGTTAACGATCGCTAACAAATTTGATAGCTCATGCTATACAAGTTGGTTGGTGTAGCCGAAACTCAAACACCGTCAGAGCACGAACTGTTTCAGCAGCGGCCTATAAGTGAGTTCTATATAATCATAACCGTGATGATGGGCTAACCGTTTTTGCAGCATGTTCGTCCAGGTCTCTGGCATTGTATATTCAAATATCTACCGCGCTGATGACAGACCGGAATGTACGCGCACTGTTTTCACTCCACCATCTTCGACTCATTCAACTAACTAATATAATGATAGATCGCCGCGGCAACAGGCAACTCGCCGCAATTTGCGCCGGTAATATAGTCATATACATACTCATAAAAGTGTATTACATTTGGCGTAACAAGCAGAGGGATAGGGTTTGGAATGCCATGACTCGAGAGGTAAGGGCATCAAGCATGAGAACAATGAAATAAAGGCACTAACATGCATATAGGAACAAATACACTATCTAGAAACGACCACGGACGAAGGGAGCAAGAGAAAGGACTTCAGATTTGCTCATTAGTCCACGGTTGTGATGCTGCTGTCTGAGCATGATTATAGAGCCCTGACAGAATGGGCGACAGACAAAGAGCTTAAGTGTTGCCAGCGAATGAATTCGCTAAGGAACTTAAACATGTCGTATAACAGTTGACATTCGTGGAACAAGGGAATTATCCAGTGCTGTCCGTAGCTTCTGCCAAGTCTAGGATTCTCTGTCTTTTGAAGCGAGTAACACCCATAAGACACAGCCACGTCTTATCCAAGTATATTAAGAGTCAATATTATATTTATTTGAGCGCATATTTGTAATTTTCTGGAGAGGCCAGTATCCCAGACGCTGATATGTATTATATGTGTTCCCGGCGAGAATTTTGCTGGGCGCGGAGTTACAAAACGGAAGACTCATGGGTGATAGTCGTAAAATGAGACAGTAAATTAAGTATACAGTTAACTTGAAGCGAATAATGCAGAGTAATTCTAATAGCTGATGTGATTTGAAGCGGAAATTTGTGAGAGCCAATCCAGTCTTATGACGCGTCGAAACTAATTAGTGCGCAGTAGGTAATTTGATTCTATCTCATCTACTACTGACGTCCGGGCAGTCTATCCTCTTAGGATGTCTATAGAGTTTCCTCCATGACTCTAACATGATCATCATGAGTAACCACATTAAGCAGTGTTGACCATCATACATCCTCGAACACCGGGACTGGTGAATCATCACGAAGACGCCAGATGTTCCTTTCTTTTAGTCAGTGGTCTGGAGGGGATGGATATAAGTACATTGAATAATCCTCGCAGAACAAATCAACCATCTTTGCTGCACAAAATGTCCTTGCAATCCGTTCGAGCACTAAAATACTCGGGGTCTAGACAATTGCCACTTATAACCCGATCTTTCACTGTCGCGCTCGCAAGAATGTCCGGCACAGACAAGTCACACGCCATCGGCGATTCTAAGGTGCCCGGAAAGGTTCAGGAGAAGGCACCCAAAGGTTTAGAGGAGTCCCTCCCGGAATCTGTGAGTCTCCCTTTGATCGACCCAGGGGTTGACTCGTAGAAGCACCTACTAATAGCCATAAGGTTCATCCCACCGGGGGCAAGGAATCCACTCGCAAGACTCACGCAAAGGGAGGAGGCGAGGAGTCAATTTTACCTAAGAAGGTGCAGGAGATAGTCCCTGAGAGCATCGAAAGAGCTGTGCCAAATGCTCTTCACAATACTGGAGATAAATAAGTCCTAGCATTGTAGAGATGGTTGATAAACGGACGAATATTTCCGTCGTGATTTCGACAATCAACGCATGTCAGGTGCATCTCTATAAATCCCTCTGATACATCTCTAGACTAGTTAATGGACAGGGAATCGAAAATTAATATCGTTTGCCCTTCGAAATGTTGTGATAGATATTCTGGAGTATGTCGCACACATCTTACTTCACCTGCTGTATGACGTGCACACTCACACTCAGTTGTGTACCTAAGTATCTTGCTCAGCCACGGCTTGTATAAAGGCGCCGTCATGTGGCTTGTATGTATGAAGCGTGTAAGCATATACATCCATGTACCCCACTACCTAGGGACCTGTAGCCAAAGCCCCGTCCCTCCGTCATTGGGGTCGTGGCGGGGCATTGTGATTTGCTTGGAAGCTCGACGCGATTCCAGAATCTACCTCCAGATTTGTGCCACGACAATTTGTTACATTCTCGCCTGGACAGAATAGACGCGCTCGCATATCTCGTTAGCCCTCCCTTGAATACTCCCTACCGAACCATTCTCCCTGTCCTAGCCCATCCCCCTCAATCTTTCGCATCTCACCCATCACTCTCCGCCATGTCTACCGCCGTAGTCTCCGCCGATGACGGCCTCGAGCCGACGCTGCAGTCTATCCTCGATCAGAAGACATTGCGATGGATTTTTGTCGGTGGTAAAGGAGGTGTTGGAAAGACGACAACCTCGTGTTCTCTCGCTATACAACTAGCCAAAGTCCGCCGGTCGGTTCTCCTCATCTCCACTGATCCCGCGCACAACCTGTCCGACGCCTTTTCGCAAAAGTTCGGCAAGGAAGCGCGATTAGTAGAAGGCTTCTCAAATCTGAGTGCTATGGAAATCGACCCGAATGGGAGTATTCAAGATTTAATAGCTGGGCAGGGKGATGATAATAGCGACTCGATGGGAGGCATGGGAGGCATGATGCAGGACTTGGCGTTCGCAGTAAGTACAGGGGCATTATATGGTGTTGGTTGGCGCTGAAGCTAATTCCTCATTCTAGATTCCTGGAATAGACGAGGCCATGTCATTCGCAGAAGTCCTCAAACAAGTTAAATCCCTCTCATACGAAGTCATCATCTTCGATACCGCGCCTACAGGTCATACCCTCCGATTTCTACAATTCCCATCCGTCCTCGAGAAGGCCCTCGCCAAGATCTCCCAACTTTCCTCACAATATGGACCATTACTTAATGGCTTCCTTGGAAACCAGGGCACGCTTCCGAATGGGCAGAACTTAAACGAGATGATGGAGAAGTTGGAGACTCTTCGCCAGACAATCGCCGAGGTCAACACGCAATTCAAGGATGAGAATTTGACAACATTTGTGTGCGTTTGCATAGCAGAATTCCTTAGTCTGTACGAGACAGAACGTATGATTCAGGAATTGGCAAGCTACGGCATCGACACGCACTGTATTGTGGTAAACCAGCTGCTATTCCCCAAACAAGGGAGCAACTGCGAACAGTGCAATGCGCGGCGGAAGATGCAGAAGAAATACTTGGATCAGATCGAGGAGTTGTACGACGAGTTCAATGTAGTCAGGATGCCTCTCTTGGTAGAGGAAGTCCGAGGCAAGGAGAAGCTAGAGCGATTCAGCGAAATGCTGATTCACCCCTATGTCCCCCCTGAGTAGCACACATACGGTGGAAGCCTATCGGGTTTGTTTGTGGCCGGGAGCGTGGCGTTTAATGCCTATGGGCTATATCAGGAGTATAATCCGAAGGGGAATAGAGGTTAAATGAAGACGCTTGAGTGTTTCCGGCCTACAATATGAGCTCTTAAGACACGGGATCAGGTTTATCTAATCCGCAATTCCGATGTTGACATGAGGGGTAATGCAATGAAAACCAATTATGGGAGGCCTGTACTTCAACGCTTCGCGCAAAAAAGCAGGTGAGGTCCCACCTAATTCATTCTCTCTACCTTCGATCTTAGAAGTAGGCATGAGAGCAATTAATCAAGTAGTTATTGATCTGCATGTTGACCTGGAGATCGATGCTTATGGTAGGAGTCTCTTTCGCCCTAGTCAATATATAATCTTTTGCTGGGATGAATTTTATCGTAAAACCATCCCAACTCCAGCTTCAAACAGCCAGTAAAGCGCTTGTAAATCTTTATCGCAAACTAATTCCCCAAGTACCATGCACTGACGTCGTGAATTCGCTACATGAGCGAAATTCTAAACGCCCCGTCCCCCACAGCATCATGCACGTAGCCAGCCGTCCTTGGCTTAACACCGATATGTCGACGATCACGAAGGGACACACTCCTGGGGTACTCGACTTAATACTGTGTGCTGTATCACGAGCAAGCAAACAAGCCAACAAACAGATGCATACACAAGACAATATAAGGGGAGATCGCCCGGCCGAGAGTCTCATCTGCCATCCTTGAGAACCATCGCGACGAGTCACGATACTCAGTAATATGCGCAATCGGTGCCACCTTTTGACGATTKCCTGTACGTGCCCGGCGATTGCGGATTTATTGGTGCTAAGACCGGTGTTAAGCAGCTCTGGGGAGTCAAGGGATGGAGGCTTCCGAGGTTGTCTCTGCTCCAAGATTCCTCGATAAAAGCTGCGGAACTCCTAGCACAGCTGAGACTGGTCAGTGTCAGAGATCAGTACGCGAGGTCACCGAGTATCATTCACTTAGCTATGCATCCCATCAAGTGTTATAATGGGCCACACGGCCAAGGACCTAACGCATGGAAGGTCATCATCGTTCTCGAGGAGCTTGGACTGCCGTATGAGATTGTCTGGATTCCGTACGGCGAAATCAAGTCGGAGCCGTACACGTCTCTGAATCCGAACGGACGGTTGCCCGCCATAATCGACCCGAACAAGGACATAACGCTTTGGGAAACGGGCGCCATTATAAACTACCTCATCGATACGTACGACAAGGAGCTTAAGCTCACGTATGGAAAGGATAGATTCCAGGACCACTGGCATCTTCAGAGCTGGCTCATGTTCCAGGTCAGCGGCCAAGGGCCAATGTGGGGACAGAAGAGTGAGTATCCGAAGCTCGATTTCCTCGTCGCTCCTTATTTCCATCCCATCTTTAAGCGTAACTTGCTTTGCTCGGCCTAATGAGAATTGTCTCATCTCGGAACTTTGGAGCTTTCCCAAAAATATACCATCCTGACAGGAAAGCATTCAGCTAACAGATCTCGTTTGCGAACAGCGTGGTTCACCCATATCCATGTAGAGCAGAATCTGCAGACTGCCATAGACCGGTACGGGAACGAGTCTAAGCGCATCATGGGGGTGATAGACGGCTCCCTGCTCAAGCAGAGGCAGAAGCTGGGGCTTGCTGCCGACGACCCGGTCTGGCTGGTTGGCGAGAAGTGCACCTTTGCGGACCTCTCATTTGCCTCCTGGAACACTCTCCTCCCTACCATCTTCCCCGGAGGCACTCTAGACCTCGAGAAGGAGTTCCCCGAGTACTACCGTTGGAACATGAATATGCTCAAACGGCCTGCCACGAGGAAGGTCCTAGACTTCAGGGAGGAGTGCATCCGGTCGATGAAGGACACTGGGATGGAGGTGGTTGAGCGACAGGTTGACGCTAGGCAACTGCCCAAATATGAGAAGTCTCTGGGTGTTGGTGTTGCCTGAAGAAAGGGATGAGACGTTGAGATGTAGTGGCGTTTTCCTTTAGGATTCGGCGCTAGATATTGAGCTGTTCCATCTTCAGACACGCTTAGAGCAACTTGCCTAATTGAGTAATCGCCGGCTTTTGACTAACGTTTTAAGGCTTCCCGTGATTGTGCTTACCGCTATTTGTCTTTGCATAGTTGAGGAAGGCAACTTGCAGCTCTTTTAGTATCTCTCGCTGTTGGTGGTAAACTCTCTAGCCTCGATTTCAATAAAACGGACCCTGTCACGATACAACGGTTACTTTCAAGTAGATATTAATGGCGTCTGGGCGCATGAGGTCCAAGTGGCATGTGGGTCATTATACGTAGCAGACCAAGCCATCTCAGGGGAAATAGTGGGCATCCAGTTCAGGGTCATGGCGGGGTAAGGTACGAGAGGTAGCTTTTGAATAGAGGAGAGTCGCGTGAAGCTTCAGACGAGTTTGCTTGGTTACACCTTCACCTTTTTAAACGTCCAATCTGATTTTTATGTTTGCTATTTGAGAAGCGGTCTTGGAGGGTCTTTGGCCGAAAAGAAATCTAGAAGAATATAAGAAGAAACTGCCTGAATCCTCAACATGGCCGCCGATATCCCCATTATCGACGCCCACATTCACCTCTTCCCCGAATCAGAGCTCGAAACCTTGAGATGGTGCACGCCAGACCACCCTTTACACAAGCAGCATTCGCTGGAAGAATATAGAGCTGCCACCGAGGGTTCTACTCCTAAGGGCTTCATCTTCATAGAGACGGACCGAAAGAATGACCTAGAGGCCGGAGAAAAAGATGGCAGCGGTTGGAAGTACCCGCTAATGGAGGTCAACTGGCTAAAGAGAATCATCACCGGCCAGCCAAAACCGGGCGAGGGCCACACTAAGGACGATGCTTCCCTATGCGTAGCCTACATCCCTTGGGCGCCGCTGCCTAGCGGGGCTGCCGTCATGGAGAAGTATCTCGACCTAGTAAAGGAGGAAGCCGGCGAGAGCTGGCCCAAGATCAGGGGTTTTAGGTACTTGCTGCAGGACAAGCCGAATGGGACCATGCTGCAAGATAAATTCATCGAGAGCCTGAAGCTTCTCGGCCGCAAGGGCTTCGTGTTCGACCTAGGCGTCGACCAACATAACCGCGGTAGGGCGCAGCTAGAAGAGGTCGTCGAGATGATCGACCGTGCGCACGAGGGAGTCCCGGAGGATGAGAGAGTTACAATTATTATTAGTAAGCACACTTCACAACTCCTATCCAGTTCAAGTGCCCTTATGTAGGCGGAAAGCTAACGGTACATATTATAGACCACATGTGCAAGCCCGACCTAACAATCTACAACGTGCAAACCAGCCCGTCGTTCATCGCCTGGCGAACAGCCATCTTCACGCTGAGCAAGTGCAGCAAGACGTACATGAAGCTATCGGGCGGGTTCCCCGAGATGCCGGAGTCGCTGCGGCAGCGCTCGCACGAGGACATCTTCGACGCCATCAGCCCGTGGCTGAGCGTCGTGCTGGCCGCCTTCAGCGCCTCGCGCATCATGTTCGCGAGCGACTGGCCCGTGTGCACCGTCGGCGTCGGCGACAACGCCTGGCACAAGTGGAAGAAGATCGTCGATAGACTGTGCTGGATGGCTTCGTTCGAGGATGAGGAGAAGCGCGCGATTTGGAGCGGGACGGCGCTCAAGGCGTATGGCATTGAAGAAGCGTGATAGTACTAGCAGTTTACCTAACGTGGAATGAGGTGGAGTAGGGATTGGAATGAAAATGTCAATACTATTTACCCAGATCGTGAGTGTATACACATCCCTGAATTTAATGAAAATTGCTATGAGTAAGGGTTTCCGCATTCCCCCTTAGTTCACTAGGTGACGGGGTCTCGCAGTAGACTCTCCGCTAGGTTCCACGTACAACGGACATTATACTCGCTTAACATCAGATTATCATGATCATGTACCTACATTAGGTAGTCTATGTACCTGGAAGCCAATAATCCTTCTTGCTATAAACCGAGATTACCAACACGAAAATGGTCATAAACTCTATTTTGTATTAAACAATGTTAAATTCTCATTCTAAGAGTAGAATGTGCCATTATCCAGTGTTCTGCTCGAAAGGCCTAACACAATATGCGCTCCTCTAGAAAAACGCCGCCAACGCAATGACCTCCCGAATGCTATCAACAGTATTTTCTATAGAAACGCCCAGAATATAGTCATCATGATCAATGAATATATGACACCGTCACTAAGCAGTCTTTCCGCTCCGCTCGTGTTCATACCACAGCAAGGGCGGTTGTAAGTGACGTTGTTCATCTGAGCCGCAACCTCGAAGACGGAGCCTGGGAAACCTCCCATGTTGTAGTAGTCCACATTCAAGAAGTTCGGCGCTCGTCCCCAGTCGCTACGGCAGTTGTTAGCTGAAAGGCCAAGGCTGCCAAATCCTGTGACGTTGTTTGTTACGTTCAGCTCGGTTCGCGCAGGTACCAGCATATCGGTGCCAAGAATCGAGAGCTGGATATTGAGGTTGTGGTTGATCATATACAGCCGGTTTCTGGCATCTGGCGCGGCTAGATTTGGTGGTCGCTGCACGGTGCAGGGGAAGTTTTGGTCAGTCGGGTCGAACGGTGTCTCCCACAGTTGCGAGAATTCATCCAAGAGCCACGGGTATTCTGTCTGGTTCGCCATATAATCCATGAACATCACAACTCGTTGACCTCTCAGGACCATCTCGCTCAGGGTCGGCCAATCATCCAAAGCCATGGGGACTACCGGAGGCGTGTATACGTATCGTAATATGCCGGTTTGCTCGATATATGGCACATATAAGCTGGGAACGGAACTGCGGCATTCAGTTAGCAGCTAATTCCCGGGCAGAGTGGAGGGGGGTTCTTACTAATTTCCATTTCCGAGCAGGATGGTAACGACATCGTATGGATGGGACGCAACCCAGTTCTTGACTTGGCTAAGCCAGTCGGTAATCGGCCCAGCGTCGAGAATATCGCAGCTCGTGTGGCAGAAATGTGGTTCGTTTCCTCCAGCTGGCCACTGTATTTGCCCCTGGAGAAACCGAACACCGTCGTTGAGCTGCGCTGTGACGTCGTACTGCTGATTCGCGGCCAAGTTGTTGGGTGTGATGAAGGGGGAATTGTGGCAAGCAACATGAGTGATATTGCTATACTTCCGGCTGCAGAATTCTGGGTAGTTGTTGCACGGTTGTGTGTTGGTTATCTGCGGTATAGGGGATGTAGTGGAAGAAGAGAAGTTTCCAGGTAGGGTTGTCGTCGTTGCGGCAGAACCGGTCAAGAACGTTACGGTGTCGGACGTCGAAGAGCTGATGGTGGATCTAGTTATGTTGTCGGAGGCAATAGAACTAGCTACATTTCCAATAGATCCCAAGTCGGTTCCCAATGTCATCTGGGTAGAAAACGACTGATACGGACCCGTCGGGGTCGCGGGTTCAGTGAAGGTAACCGAAGAGTCGGTCGCTGTAGTTCTATCATCACTAATAGACGTTTGTCCAAGCACACCGGCCGCTGCGGCCAGTAATGATAAACGTCCGAGTCGCGGCGCCATGACTTCCTAGGATTTTAGGGAGAGGCTTAAGCGTAGTCGAACATGAAGCAAGGTATTGACGGTAGCAACGAAGCAGATGTTTTATTGTAACGAAAGTGAAAAAAGATTGCCTGTGTTCTGCCCTTTCATCCGAAAAGACTCAGAAAAAGTTGAGATGATATGGTCTGTTTGTGACAGCGGTCGACCAGCAACTCGCTCCCCCCTGTGATTGTGGACTTGGTGGGTTGTATTGTACCTTGGATACATGATTTCTACTTGCATGTGGGCCGATCAGCTCACTAGGGAGGCTGAGCTAGCGGTCATTAGCGCTTGAGTGGTTGTTGATGAGTGATACTCGCGCAGATTTGCAGGGAAAATCGTGGGTTACACGCGTCTGTGAGCTTGCTATGTCTTGAGTTGGCGCTAGGAAATGATGTCAGCAGCAGTCTGTTTTGTGGGTCGATGCTTTGAGCTTGGCAGAAGTTGCAAGTCCCCGATTTTCATTATCGTTTTGAAGCTGATCAGTATCAAACCATCCTTTAGCATCGCGCTGTCTCTTGATTTTTCAGGGGCCTCGCATGCACCTAAAACACACGCATAATCAAGTAATCAAATAATCTAAACACCGGACTACGTATATGAAGCTAAGAAACAAATCTTGAGAATGTGAAGGCAGATAGATAATATTATCTAGGTGGAAGCTCGTAAAAGACCCTTGATTGAGATTGCTTCGTATTGATCCACTCGCCTTTACAAGCTGGTCGGGGTTGGGTTTGACGTTTCAAAACATTCAGGGCATGGTTGGTCCCCAGCGGCTGGKTCACTGCTACAGCGCCCACAAAGCGGCTTGGCGTGGTGGCAGTGAGATCGTTGCCCGGCAGTCGGCATAAGATGCAAGGGTTCTCAGCAATCCTTGGCGGGGTGTCCTTGGAAGCCTCAAGCTTCTAAGGCAAAGCTATAAAGTACTGTACTTATTTGGTACGCTTCTGATGTCGACTAGGGGACCCAATCACTGGTATAGATGGGACGATCCTTCCTGATGATCAGGGCTTGATTCCCATCCTTGCTGACCGATCGCTCATGACTTGAGAAATCAAGTGTTTTCGTCGCCTGACGTTATTTTCTCCCATTTTTCTCACGTGCATGGTCTTGAACATTTGACTTGCATGTCGTTCTCAACGGCCATTCTCTGCAATTCAACTCGACGTGTATTTTTGACTAGTTCTTAGAGTTCACGGACAACTACATAACATCTGCTGAATTCGAATCCGGAGCCCCGGAAGACACCAGGCTTTCTGCCAGCTGGGGAATCTACCGAATATGCCTTTTGCATCTCTTCCCGGATTTCGAAGGAGGACGGCGGCGACGTCTTCTCCAGATGCCCATAAAGAAAGCCCTCGACCGAGCATTGATGACCCGGCCGTCTTAAAGAGGGGGACAAGGACGCGACGCGGTGCTATCGTGGTATCATGTTTCTGTTATCTGGTTGCAGTGGTCTTCTTGATCCTGGTAAGTTTTAACTTATCGCTCGCATTTTGGGCATGGTCTAACTACTTCGTTGTACCCATAGGTCGAAGTAGGCAACACGAACGGGAGCCGAGTCTTGGGTGACATCTACTTCTTCAAGCTTGACCTTTCCGACATTCTTCCTCAGTCGGCGCCGACTAGCTTAACGTTACAAAATTCTATTGCACGAACTCTGGGTCTGCACGATTTTTACCAAGTTGGGCTCTGGAATTTTTGCGAAGGATACAATACAGAGTATGTGTATATCCCCAAATCTTTCCGGAGAGCTCTGACTAATACAAATAATCAGTGGAATCACTCACTGCTCAACGCCCACTACCCTCTACTGGTTTAACCCCGTAGAGATTTTACTTAGTGAACTCTTCGCGGGAGCTTCGATTGCGTTGCCTTCAGATGTGAACGACATCTTGAACATCCTCCGCATCGCCTCGAATATAATGTTCGGGTTTTTCCTGACGGGTCTACTTCTGGATTTTGTCTTAATATTCCTTTCCCCTCTCGCCGTGTACTCGCGGTGGTGGAGTGCGCCTTTGGGCATCTTGGCCTTGTTTGCTACAATACTAATCCTGGTAGCCACGGCCCTCGGCACAGCCATGTCTTTGATCTTCAAGTATGCGTTGACGTCGCAGACCGACCTGAACGTCGATGCCGATGTCGGTACAAAGATGTTTGCATTTATGTGGATAGCCACCGGATTCACGCTACTTGCCTTCATCATTCATGCCGGTCTATGCTGCTGCTGTACATCGCGCCGAGATATACGCACGGGACGGAAGGGTGGAAGGCACCTCGATCAGAATACCGCCAATGAGAGGAGGGGACCCAGTCTGCCTAAGTTTGGACAGAAAACGGAGGCGTCAGGTTAGTAGCGGAATTTTCAAGGCGATTGGAGGACATTCCTTTGGTGGCTCATCAAATAAAGAGTACGTCAAAGTACATCATTAGACGCCTATACAGGCAATTCATGGTTGCAGAATAAGTAAGTGCCTAGGTGCTAGGGTTAGATAAAATATATATATACAAATAATAATCATTTTTTGTCAATTGCTACATATATGTTCGTGCTGTCAGAGCGACGACGCCTACCTACATGTTTCCAATCTACGAAATACTTACGCTACGTATTATTCAGTGACATGGCAGTGCATTATAGGAAGACGATAATAGCTTGATTGGTCGATGTAATATAATATATGTACCTACACATCACATACACATCACATATAAACACAGTACAAAGGTATGCTTACGATTGAGTATTTTTACTATGTAAAATAGCGGAATAGATACCCACTCGCCTTAGGTATACATACAGTATCTAGCACAGTAACGGTCAATTTTCGGGGTTTGGCAAAACTTAGACTCTAATCACGTGCGCGATTTATGACAAGTGCCTAAAGTCGCCCTTTGCCGTCTGACTAATCTGCCCACCTAAGAAACACCTGCGCCCACTTTCATTTATCCATTCGCAGCAAACCTTCCTCTGTCTTCTCTCGCAGACTTTCATCAACCTCCTCCTCCGCATCCATTTTTCATCGTCTTCTCATCAACCTTTCCACATCTCTGCATTGGATCTGTCCGTCTTGTCGCTGCGGCTTTTTACACTGCAACAGATAATCGACTTCTCTAGTCACTTGCCTCGTCTGCGACCGTGCACTTTAGACTCAACGAAGGCTCGTCGCGTCGCATCCCATCGTCGCCTCTCGATCATTCTTCTACCAAGCCTTGCCACACAGCCTATTGCCAAGCAATGGTCAACTCATACGTCGTGAACTAACTTGTTCTCAGTGAATGTTTGGTGGGAAAGGCAGGAGGTCTGGCTAAATTGGCCAGATTCTTTTTACGGTGCTCTGGGGTTCGAGGTGTGGACTTCGGGCGGGATTTCTACCTTTTCATCATTTGAGCTGACTTGGTGGTCGAGTCCGCCTTGGGCTTTGTACATCATCTCAATTTTTCTTTCTACTGGGATACGCATCCCCATTCTTTCAAGTACAAACTGAATTGATACGTCTATCTTGTTGCTAGTTGGTCCTTGAAAAAAAGAGAGAAAAGCAGAGTCACAATCGCCGCGAGACCTCCGCGACAACCAACAGATACAGACCCCCCTTTGAAGATTGTGCACAACCTCAACAACTTCTTCATCACTGCATCACATATTTCATCCCATTTCCTAGAATCCATCAAATATTACCCTCTTCCTACAGATTCGTGTAACCCTCAAATATCTTGATCACGATGGCATCGTCTGTGTACTTCAAGTTCAAGTCTCAGAAGGAGCCGTCGCGTGTCGAATTTGATGGTACTGGTATCTCCGTCTATGAGCTCAAGCGTGACATAATTGTAAAGAGTGGTTTGGGCGATGGCACCGACTTCGACTTAGCTATCTACTCTGAGGACATGAGCGAAGGTAATATTCCCTTCCAGACTAATCGATGATAGTGCTAATCAATGGTAGAGTACGACGATGACACGACCATCATTCCCCGATCCACTACGGTCATCGCTCGCCGACTTCCCTCTCTAAAGCCAGGCGCTGGTCGGGCTGCTCGATATGTCACCGGGAAGATGCCGGCCAACTCAAAGAACGCCTCTCGACGTGAAAATACGACGAAAGCTACGAAGCCTGCGTCCGCTGCCATTACCCAAATGAGTACGGCGATGACCGAGGAGGAAAGAATGAATGCCATGTTCCAGGCGCAGTCGGATCAGTGGACTGCCCAGCAGGAAGAGATGTCACAGTAAGTTGGCTTATCAAGGCCGTCCTATTCTACATATACTAATACTATTATAGCCAACATGCGGTGTACAAGCCAGGCGCGAAGAAGCCTGTCAATGTCCCCGATCACGACCCTCCTAACGGTTACGTCTGCTACCGATGTGGTCAGAAAGGACACTGGATCCAAGTCTGCCCCACCAATGACAATCCCGAGTTCGATAATCGCCCTCGCGTAAAACGTACGACAGGAATTCCTCGTTCGTTCTTGAAGACCGTAGATAAGTCAGCACTCCAGCAGACTGGCTCGGATGGCGAGGAAATCAAGCCTCCGGCTGGCGTCATGGTTAATGCGGAAGGTGAATTCGTAATTGCAGAGCCTGATAAGGCCTCGTGGGCACAGTACCAGGCAAAGACGAAGTCATCAGCAGCTGCCCAGAAAGCTGCGTCTGCCGGGGATAAGGAACTTGAGGAGAAAGGCCTTTTGTGTCCCCTCGACAAAAGGATGTTCATAGAACCAATGAAGACCCCATGTTGTGAGAAGACGTATTGCAATGATTGCATCACCAATGCTCTCATTGAGAGCGACTTCGTTTGCCCAGGTTGCCAGACCGAAGGAGTGCTTATTGATGACCTCAAAGCAGATGATGAGACCTCTACTAAGATCCAGGACTTCCTTAAGGAAAAGGAACCCCCCAAGTTAAAGGAGCGATCAAAGACCCCGTCCGCAGCCAAGTCTCCATCTGAGACATCTGACAAGAAAGATACACCACAGACAGACTCACCTAAGGGCCAAAGCCAACCCTCAGCTCCGGAGAAGACTAAATCACCCMCCCCTTCTTCTACAGCCGTCAAGTCTCCCTCTACGGAGGCAGCGAAGGAATCACCTACCCCCGTTCCGTCACTAGGTTCCAGTGAGACTCCTAAGCCTCAAGAGAAAGTCTCTAGAAAGCGTCCGGCAGAGGATCTGCTGGAGAATCCTAAAATTCCGAAAGGCCCAAAAGCTATGCAGCGAGCTCAAGAAGCCAAGGACACCCAGAATACGATGCCGCAGGCCATGAACGGCATGCCAGGGATGATGCCCAATATGATGCAGTTTCCTATGAACGGTTTCGGCCAGCCTAACATGAATATGGCTATGATGATGGGAATGAACCCTATGATGAACCCCATGATGGGTATGAACGGGATGTTCAACCCAGGTTTCCAGGGAATGAATAACAACGGCATGTTCGGAGGAAACTTTGGAGGCATGAATGGTGGAATGAATAACATGAACGGAATGGGCATGAATGGAGGATTCAACAATCAGAATCAGCAGCCACATAGACCCAACTTTACGACACCCAACAGTGACAACGATGCTTATTTCCGTAAGCCTGTCAACCCTGGACGACACCAGAACCGACAGCGAAGAGTCCGTCCTAGTGACTACAGGGAGTTGTAAAGCCCCATTTCCTTCATATGAGCATATGTGTTCCGACTCCCTCTACACACGGTACATACGGCTATTCGTTTTTGACCCATCAACACTTCCTCCCTCTCGCAACTCTTACGATTGATTGTAGATATACGACTACTACGCATTGCATCATGGCTGATGGGGCAGTCATCAGGAGTCAGGCTTAGGCAGGGGGTCCATTGTTGGACAAAGGGTCTTTTTTAGGCATTGGGGCGTTTGGAGTTTACATGGACATGCGCTGTTGAACCACAGTAGCAGCAACCACGAGCATAAGGGATAAGGGCCAGGCTATAGCTTTTTGCTTTCTTTTCCAGGCCGGCTCGGGTGGAAGGGTGGAAGGGKGGAATTGTGTGAGCCTTGGCAGTTACGGGTACTTCGGGTGTGACTCTCCGGCGTAGACCGGTATGAGTTCAAGATTCGTACATAGAAATACGAATCGAGAAATGGTTTATGCTGTGCCTTCTCTTCTAGTACCATAGTGAACGATCCCGCAGACCTAATAAAAGTGATATCCCAAACTACGTCTAGGGGTACTAGAAACCCCTACTTCGGATGATATTCCTTTGCATTGAAATTTAAACACCGTGCCTCGTATCATATATACGTAGTTCCGTCGTACATGAATATCGACCATCATGCACTGCTTTCGCAAGCTGAAACCTCCTTATAAGTCAATTGCGCGTCTGTGGTGGCTTTGCTTCAGGCCAGCCCAAGCCGGAGGCCGCCATGGCCATGTCCGAGGATGATGATGGTCTAATCTCATAATGTAGCATCCTACGGCGTCGTTGGCTCCTCGGGATAGATAAGACTTATGGCCCCCTCGTGAGAAGTAGTTACAGAACAATAGGATACTGTGTAGTGTAAGGGGTTTAAGTTATAGAGGTCTGATATCTCACCAACAAGGTACATAGCTTCAAATAATCCTAAATTCAGTTACATCTACTGGAATTAGTTCGCCCTCTCACAATGTTATGCCATTGAGTAGATATTGCTATTATGATCACATTCACATAGTCATGATTCACCAAAAACAAGTGCATTTAGTTCCATGAATAGATTCAATTGTCTTCTATCCACTATGCGGTGGCAGCTATACTTGACAAGATTCTGCCTCCCATTCCATCCATCTAATCTTTCCATTGAGATGGACGAGCGATTGATTATTTACAGTGGCTAGCCCAGACCTTCTTAATAGTCCGAATCTGAGGCCACAACATTGACACTTTAAACATCCCCAGGAGCCGCCGCCGTTCGTTTCCTCCGGCGGGCGGTCTCGCTGTGTTTCGTGAGAGCAGCGCACTCCTTCCCGCTCCCGTCTATACGGGTAGCAAGGGGGGAGAGGCTAAGTGCTCCGGATGTATTGTCAGAAACATACGAAACGATCGCACGATCGGATCAGCATCGTCATTGGAAAACAACGAGATCCGATCGTGGGGGCCGCAGCATCGACCCAATGGGTGTGCGCACGGGGCGCGGCGAGCCCGAACTGACAAGAGCCAGCTTGTTAGTCGAGCGCCGCCGCAAAGAACCCGTKCTGATGCAATGGAACAACAGTGGCGAGCAGAGCGAAAAGAAGTAGGACGCTCGATGCCCGTTAATGAGCGAACAGCCTTGATATCTAATATCTTCGGCCTTCTGGCGTATTATTTTGATGATGATGTGCTGCTTGGTGGGACCCCCCAAGACATGCAAGTCTTCACGAGCGGACGACGATGCCGTTGCGGCGGGAGTTGCGGGGAACGTACTCCTCGTCGCCGCTGGAGCAGGAGCTCTCGTCGTCGCTGTAGCCGCAGCGTGAGCCGCCGCAGTCGATCTTGACGCGGTCGCCCTTGCGGGTGATGCCGTAGCGCTCGCAGGTGCAGTTGCTGCAGTCCGAGGCGGGCGTGCTGTAGCCGGAGAGCGAGGAGCTTGGCGATGAGCTGTCCGAGCGGTAGGACAGGCTGGAGCCGGAAGAGGAGACGGGAGAGCTGACGAAGTCGGTGATGACGTCCTCCTCGTCGAAGCCGGCGCTGCCAAAGCGGGCGGTCAGTTCCTCGATGGACTCGTCGTCGCAGTAGTCAGAGTCCAGAATGTGGCGAGTAGCGTGGGGGGACATGGGCTTGGGAGCCACAATCTGGGAGACGGAAAGAGGGCGACCCTTGGGAATGTCAAGAGAAGGGCGCTTGGTGGAGGACCGGTGCTTGTCCTTGGACGACGAGGAAGTGTGCCTCGAGGAGCTCTTGCTGGAGCTGTGAGACTTGGAGGAAGACGAGGAAGACTTGGACTTGGGAACATCAAGGATGTTCAATTCTCGGCCGGTGGTGGGCTCAACGGTGGAAGGCTCACTGGGGTTGTGCGAGACGTGGTATCCGTCGATGATGTAGTAGTACCAGTATCGCTGGCCAGCCTCGAGGTTGCCCTGGAATCGGAAAGTGCCCTTCCACGATCCGGATTTGCTGGAAGACTTGTCCTTGGAAAGGGGGATTTGGCCGACATAGTTGTCCCAAGAACCGAGCAGGTGGACGGACTTAACGCCGGAAGAAACGCGAAGAGAGAAAGATAGCTGGATGGACGCCATTATGATTAATGTTGAAATTGCAAAAATTGTCGTTTCTTAAAAATTTGAAGGGGCTTTTTTGAGCAAGTGAAAGCTAGTTTCTGGTTCTATTAGGAGGTGATGACGGTAGTGAATTAGGGGGTTCAGTCGACCGGCAACTGGTGTTGTTGAATTTGGATTTTTCGTTTTTTGGATTAGATGGGTATTAGACAGAAGAGCACAGCTCTAATGTTGGATGCAAAAGCAAAAGAAAGAAAAAAAGGGAGGAGAGAAGAAACAGGAAACCAGCTTCTGGAGTTTGAGTGCTTGCTGGAGAAGAAAGAGAGGAAATGGAAAAAGCGAGCGGAAGGCTGTGTGGTATTATATGAATCTCGGCCGTATAGAGAGGCCAGGGTGCGGCCAATATCCAGACCAACAGATTCGGTTTCCTGCCTGCGGTGGCCAGCGACGGCAGCTGGATGTGCGGGGCCGTCATCTTGGTGGGATCGTGGCCTCTGTTTGGCCGGTAACACACGCCCAATCCGACGTAGTGTCACTTGAGCACACATCTTCCCAATCTAAGCCATTCCAGCATTCGGTGCAGCAAACCTGGTGTGTGCCGTTAACTGCAGGTTGGCGGCGGTTAAGCATGTAGAAACATGGGTACCAAGGTACAAAAAGCCGATGAATAAATAGAAACTGGGCGGAAAACCAGGCCGAGCTAGTCGGGAAAAGGCGATTGGGCGTCTAAATGTCGGCCGTGATTGGCTGATAGCCACATACCGGCAACCAATACCAGTGTTCGCTTATCACATATCACACTGCCGTAGTCTGCAGCAGACGAATCAAAGTGGCGTAACCCTCCTCTCCATCGTTGTCTGTGTACGGAAGCTTACACTGCTCCGGTGCAAGTCTCAACGAGGCAGGCATGGTAGCTCCATGTAGACGAAGCTTGGTTTTTCTGCATTGGCATCTGCAGGCCATCATGGGGACCTCATTGGTGAATGATGCAATCACTAGGTCAACTTAGCCTAGCTTCATGAGCAGATTGCGCAAACTCAAAGAGGAGAAATTGACCTGTGGACGCGGCCGAGGTGAGATTGAACTAGAAAGTAGCGAGTTGGAGCTCATTTCAGTGTGGACTAATCGTATCTTCTCGGTCAGATGTATGGTCATACTTACCTTGGACGGGACGGGACAGGAACAGGTAATTTTCATCCCTCACTGATCCCGACAAGGTGGAAAGTATGCACAGTAAGGGTCGGAATCAAGGTTCCTTACTGTCGTTCCTCTAGGGAGAGAACTAACAAGCCTAGAACCTGAACAAGTCCCTGCGAAAGTCAGATGGGACGGCTCGCCATGGCTGCCATGCTGCTGAA